>CM026562.1:13129441-13572968 GCA_015143295.1 Tetracentron sinense | reverse complement strand
GAACAGTGAGCCGCCAAAGTAAGCTTCCTTCTCAACTCCAAGCAAACTAGCCTCGCACTTATCACTCCAAGGCTTTACTGTGCGAACCTCGTGATTTGTTTAGCTTGTTTTTCCTCCGGTGTTATTCCGCTGTGAGATAGGTAAGCGGACGCTGCTAACTTGCAAAATCCTTCTGATATACCCTGCCCAACCCGAGGATGATGGAAACTACGAATCTCGGCGCTTGACACTCTTCCGGCCTTCCCAATTCATCACAGCTTCAATCTTTGCGGATCAACTAGAAATACCTTCAGCCAGATACACGTGTCAAGAAAAGACACATGTTCAGCCAGAACTCGCACTTGCTCAACTGTAGATACAGACTATGCTCTTTATCGAAGTGTCTGCCACAGAAGACCAGACGGAGATCGCTCGTGTGCATCCTCCTGTGACTGATGAATACCACAAGCGAAATCATCTTACGAACACGATCACACCCCTATTGATCGAGAGACGATCTGAACACCTCCGCCATTCATAACCCATGAATGATAGCGGTCGCGTTAAGTCAGTCCAAAAGACATGACCAAAAACTAGTATATGACCGTTATCGACGTTCGGAATGCTGGACTTCGGAATATGTCCTCTTTCTTGATACTTCAACTGCATGATAACCAGAACGTTTGTGTTTTTTTTGAAGGTCAATTCTTGCCGAGAAAACTGCGCACCCTTCAATGCAGTCAAACAAGTCGTCCTATCTTTTTTGTTTACGAGGCAATGCGATAAGATCTTGATCATGACCATGCTTCAATTGCATGCTAATCAATGCACAGACTGTCCCCACCATTGATCCATCTTTCTTCTTCACGAAGAAGACTCGGATCTCCCAAGAAGTGAAACACTAGGCCCGGATTAATTAAAACCAACGCCCTTGCAATTATTATAACTGCCGCTCTTGTAAAGATCCTTAAGCTCAATAGGGGCCACCGTATACGGAGCCTCTCGAAATGGAACTGTGCCCGGGAGCTCAGCTCAATCGCAATACTCGATGACGATCGCGCGAGGCAATGCCCGGCAGGTTTCACGCACAAGAGAAAAAACCTCCATATACTCACATCACCACGGAATGGACTGAATTTTGCCGGTGTGGAGGCTCGCCATTCTACACCTCAGAGACATAAGAGTTGCAAAGCGCGGCAGTTCTCTTCTCTGCAGTCCCCTGAAATCGAACGGCACTTTAACCCCACGGGACGGTTTTAAAAGGCACCACCTTCTCGAAACACGCCAAGTTGTCCTAGCCCGTGAGCTTGAGAGCCAATCCATACCTAAGGAGATCATCGAAATCCCAAGCCTGAAATCCCAGAAGGAATCAAGTCGGTCTTTTTTTTCCACTGCAACTCGGTGCCTGCATCCAGACTTGTACAACACTAATCCGCCGCGATACACTTATCTGTCTCAATAGATTTTTCCCAATGGAGATTGAATGGCACAACTCCCTAGGTAGCTTGCCCTTGGCTCGGACGTAAAGATTTGGCAATAGCTGTTGAATACGAACGACGTGACAGTGGATCCTGTGTCTATAACACTCTTTTTTGATATGACCAACATCATTTACGAGCAACAGGAACTGAGAATTTGATCATCCCAGTTATAACACAACGCACTACCGATAGATACAAACTCATCGCAAAACACCACATAGGACATATATGCGATACGAATAATTAATGGCAATATTAGAACTTTGCACAAAGACTAGTTCGTGTGTACCTGGCAAACATCATCAGATGCCTGTGCGGCTCTATCAGTCATGGCAAAGACTCTGCCTGGGTTTGCCTAGACGCGGCCTGCTGAGGTTAGGCTGCACCAAGGATATATAGAGGCCTGCATGAGATGAAGACCCTGAAGTGAATTCTGCATTGACGCTTGGAGGCCGAACTCCCTGTGATCCAGACTGTGACTGCTTGCGCAGGGCAATCTCGAATCATATGGCCCAACTCGCCACAGGTGGAAGCATCCACCTGACATTCTTCGGCAATCTACAGTCTTATGCCGACGACACATACGGCGCACGCCACTCGCTCAAATGTCTGCGATGCGGAGGAAGCCGGAGCATAACCCTGTAGCTTGCGATGCCGAGGTAGGACGCGGGTGCCTGAGGCGCAAAAGAAGGTCTCTGAGCCGAAATCGGCTGGGAGAACTGGTACGGTGACCCCAAGTCACTAGCTCCTTTCTCGAAGAACTACTCGACTGACCCGAGACATGCTCTTCCCGAAGCCACTGTACTCCTTCTTCTCACAAGTCTTCCGCATTCTTTTCCGCGATCTTCGCCTTTCCTACTATCTCTCTCCCAGGCTCTACCTGGAGAATGGACACCCGATCTCGGATGAAAGCCTTCAAGCCCATCTCAAACTTCTGACCTGTAGGTCTTCAGTAGCCACCAAGTGCGGAGCAAACCTGACAACTCGGTGAACTTAGCCTCATACTCGGCTACGCTCATCGACCCTTGCTCCAAAAGCATAAACTCTCTCGCCTTTGTTCCCGAATAAACCTGGGAAAGTACTGTTCCTGAAGGTCTCTAAGAACTCCGCCCAAGTCCAGGGCACACCTGCCTTAGCACCATCTCTCTGCCTTTGGGCAGCTCTCCACCAGTGTTCTGCTTCACCTTCCATCACGAAGGAAAGCCATTCTACCCTTGCTCATCGTACAACGGAGAGCCCGGAAGGTCTTCTCCAGCTGCATAATCCAAGACTCGGCCACCATGGGGGTCCAGAGTGCCATAGAATGTAGGAGGCCGCAGTCTCCTAAAAGCTTCGAGCCCCGCGGTGTGATGCACCGGTGTAGCACAGGCGTGGACGGTGGGGTAGGCATAGGCCTTGCTGCCACCAATGCCAAAGTCTCGGCTATGGAGTCCATCGCATTCGTGAAGTACAACGGTTCCTCTTCTCTCGGAACTTCACTCTCGGCCCTTCCGAGTATGGTAACCTCGACCCCGATTGCCACGTCTCATGATATCGAATCCTGAGATCAATTTGGCAAAACATGAGTCTAACTGGATACCAAACCTCACACATCATATAGCAATTCAATAATCATGAAATGCTATACCGCACATAGTATACATCGAGGTATATATACATCATCATATAATTATACTTTAGAGCCTATACTAGAACCTCGCATAGGACCACATCAATCTCGGATCCTATACTGACCTAAAGATTCACTTGATACCGGTCATGTCGTGGTAACAAGCCTAAGACAACTGAGTCCTTCTGAGTTCTAAGTTCAACTCATAGGAATTACTTCCGCTTAGGCCAAGCCTGAGTGACCTAACTAAGTCTGTCGTTAGACATAACTAGCTCTGATACCAAGTCTGTCGCGACCCAAAATACCCCCTAGGAGTTAAGGGTAAGTTGACTCGTGACCGCCGTACCATACCTCCAGTATGATACATAAGGCACACGTGGAAACATGTCAGAGTACCTGAATATACATAACGGAAACGAAATACAATGCACAGCGGAAAATAAAATACTAAACATAGCGGAAGCAAAATGAATACCTCCTATAACTTGGCTCAAGTAAGAACCAACAAGTATACATATGTGAGAAACCCAAAAGTGGAGTGGACAAACCCCACACTCACATAACAAAATGACACAAGTTCTAAGTCGGTCGATCAACAGAAATCGAAGTCACGACTCCTATCTAGGGCACCATCGTCATGATAGTGATCCATGGAAGGCTCCGGGTCACGGTACTCTTCCTCGACCCAAGGTTCGTCGCCACACAAATCGAATGGAACCCGAGCACCTGCCGATCATAACAATATCGACTGAGCATGGAATACTCAGTGTATACAAACTAATAACAATAAAGCAGTTGGGCATGGAGCATACGAGACATGGAGAATGAAATCCGTAAAATCCTTAAAGTATGGAAACCGTGAAAACATATGTGAGATAATATTCGAAACAAAGACTGTAACCGTGTGAGTCAATCGCTAATCATAGCCTTATGAGTTCTTGTGAGTTCATGGAGTTACTTAGAGTCATTGTGATCCGTAGAGACATAGAGCATAGAGCAATACCGTAGAGCATTTCCATAGAGCATAACCTTAGAGATCTTAGAGCATTTCATTGTGATCCGTGGAGCTTGTGAGACGATCTTAGAGCATTATCATAGAGTTTCCTTGTGAGCATGGTATGATCCTTAGAGCTTGTGAAACGATCTTAGAGAAATCATAGAGTTACTTAGAATCATTCATTATTCGTCTTTTCGTGAAAACCCTTGTTTGTACTTTTGAGCAATCCATGGAAACATCGGTTTATGCGAGACATGCGAGCATATGCACTTAATAAGAGAAATCATCATATTTAAGCATAGAATCCCTTAGAGGTATTTCATCAAACACTTAGAGTGCATCATAATAGTAACCTTCATCCAAGTATATAATCACACCTTTTCATACATAGAATCAATACATATAGATAGGGCATATATAAGAAGAATCATATCTAGTAACTAGTAGGATTGCAAGATTGTAGTAGAGTGTATCTACCTTAGAGAAATCAATGGGTTTGACTCCCAATGGCTGGAACAAGCAAGAACAGTGAGTTCTTGGTTGGAAATCACCAAGGGAAGTGGAAGAACCTTGATCTTCCACAAGCTTGATCAACAAGTAGTTCCTCTCCTTCTTCTCTCTCTCAAAATCTCCTAAGATAGGGCACAGAGGTTTCTGAAACCCTAAGGCACGAACTCAGCCTATTTATAGGCAAGGGGTGGTGTTTAAAGTCTTAAACACCCTTAAGAAGAAAAACTTGCGTATGACCGATCGATCGGTGCTATGGACCGAGCGATCGGAGGCTTACCGATCGATCGGTGTTATGACCGAGAGATCGGTCAAAACACACTCTCTGGAATTTTCCCCATACAAAAAAGTTAACCGTGCGATAGCCATCGAGCGATCGGTAGTGGACCGATCGATCGCAGGTAATGACCGAGCGATCGGTGCTCTGTTATGTCTGGACTGTTTTGACCATATCTTTTTACTCGCTCGTCGGATTTCGACGATTCAACTTGCGTTGGATCCGTCTTTCGAAAACGAACATTTCTGACGTTTCGGAATTTCCGATTTCTCCCTTATTTATTAATTAGACTACGAAAACTATGAAAACGGCCAATTAGCTATGAAGGTGCTATTTATTAAGGATGAAAAAGTTCGGGGTGCTACAGTGTAGGTGGCCTGAAATCGATCAAATCGATCGCAAAGATCGGCAAGCCGACGGTCAACAGAGAGTGCATCAGCAGGGGCCGGAGCAAAGGAGGCAGCACCAACCGTACGTGGTGCCGAAGGGGCCTGCCAAGTCGGTGGAGAAGAAGAGGGGGAGCCGGGGGCCTTGGTTAGAGCTGTCATACTCCGGGTCCAATCTCGGTTATGGTATTTGGGAAGCTCATTCCATTCCTCTTCGTCCTCTGAAATCTCAAAACCACACTGAAGAATAAGTTTGGTAATCAAATTACCAAAATGGAGTTCTCGTTTCTCGGCCTTCTTATTCTTGAACTGGATCTGCTCTACATAGACACGCCGAATGGTGTCGAAGATCGGCTCAACCACATCAAGCCAAGCGCCCTTGTAAACATGATAAACCGCCTCCAAAAGGGGACCTTGGCGCTCGGTCTTATGGTTGATGGGATACAAGTTGCGGGCAAAAACCGTATCCAAAAACCAACATTTAGCTGGAAGGTAAGAGCGCCTAGTACATGTGGAGTTATGAAACCTGCCTCCACACATGTCGTTCACCATCAACTCGAGGGTGATGTTGGGGTCCATGTGTCGGGCGCTGGAGGGACGGGCAGCCGGATAATCAAGAGCATGACCAATGGATGCATGAGTGACAGAAATGGGATGCCCATCGATAGTGGACTCGAGGGTGGGAGGATCACCATCCTTAACGGACATGTTCTAATAGAAAATGCGGACGAGCCTGGGGTAAGTGGACCCAGTGGGGGTAATGAAGAACTAAAGGCCCCTAGAAGCGAGTTTAGTTAGGCCAAAGAAGGCCTCCAAAACCTCTTGGAAAAACTGGAGATCAAACACAGCCATCCGCCCAACTTGATAATCGAAGAGGTAGGGCTCTGGGATGGCATGCCAGACTGGAGATTTAGGCGGTGGGGCCTGCGGTGATGGGGGTTGGGGGGAAGATTGAGGAGATGGTGGGGAGGCTGGGGGCATGATTCGGGCTCGACGTGCACGTTTGGGACCCATTTGTAAACAAAAAGTGGGGGAGGAAAAACAGCAAACAAACAGGGTGTGTGCACGATCACGCAAAAGTGGCGCAAATAAATCGTCCAACGTGGAGGGCAGGTGAGAATCTACACTGATAAAGGGGGACAACCCCACCCAAATCCAAGAAGAAAAAATGGTGCGAGGGGGTCGGGAGATCAGCCGAGAACCGTAAACAAGAAAGAGAGGAAACTTACAAGGACGATGGGGGGTTGCAACGGATGATCCAAGGGGGAACACGGCCTCCGATAGATATTGGAGGGAGAGAAGAGAAGAGGAGAAGGCAGGTGAAGAGTGGACAGTGGAGAGGTAGAGGATGACCCCATGGGGGAAATCCGAACTATAAAAGAATCAGAATCGCGAGTCTACGACCGATCGTAGATTACCGTACGAACGATCGTAAATGGAACCATGTATTTGGCCAAATGAAAGGGACTCTACGATCGTTCGTATTTATTCTACGATCGTTCGTAGGTGTTCTACGATCGTTCGTAGGTGTTATACGATCGATCATAATATAAACAGAAAGTTTGCCTCTTTACTGTGATTCTACGATCGTTCGTAGATATTCTACGATCGATCGTAAACCTTAGGTGAGAGTTTACCTCTTTTCTGTGATTTTACGATCGTTCGTAGGTGTGTTACGATCGATCGTAACCCCGATTATTATTTATTTTTTGAATATGAAAATTGGAGGGTGGGATACTTGGAACCCACCCAAAAAAATCGACCAGACTTTTACGATTGATCGTACAATACTGTACGATCGATCGTAAATGGAACCATGTATTTGGCCAAATGAAAGCGACTCCCCAATCGTTCGTAGTTATTCTACGATCGTTCGTAGGTGTTCAACGATCGTTCGTAGGTGTTATACGATCGATCGTAATATAAACAGAAAGTTTGCCTCTTTACTGTGATTCTACGATCGTTCGTAGATATTCTAAGATCGATCGTAAACGGAACAGAGAGTTTGCCTCTTTTCTGTGATTTTACGATCTTTCGTAGGTGTTCTACGATCGATCGTAAAATGAACAGAGAGTTTGCCTCATTACTGTGATTTTACGATCGTTCGTCGGTGTGCTACGATCGATCGTAACCCCGAAATTTATTTATTTTTTTGAATATTAAAACTGGAGGGTGGGACTCGAATTTGGCCAAATGTATCCCAATGAGCGAAAAAAACCTTAGGTGCAACTTCATTGAGGAGGGTGCAACTGAGGTGCAACTCGAACTAGCCCTAAGGCCTCGTAAACACACCCAAGTTGACATTAAGGGTCCAAACTCGGATTTTCCTTAAAAGATGACCCCATTTTTTTGATGAAAGGCTTAAATGCATCTAAATGAGCGAAAAAAACATTGGGTGCAACTCCATTGAGGAGGGTGCAACTGAGGTGCAACTCGAACTAGCCCTAAGGCCTCGTAAACACACCCAAGTTGACATGCAACTCCATTCGGTCCCTAAGCCCTCGTAAACACACCCAAGTTGCTCCTTAGACTCCAAATTCAGATTTCCCATAAAGACGACCCTATTTTTTTTTATTAAAGGCTTAAATGCATCAAATGAGTGAAAAAAACCTTGGGTGCAACTCTATTGAAGACGGTACAACTAAGGTGTAACTACAACTAGCCTATTCGACCTTCCAAAATACACCGAAGTTGCACCTACGAGTCCAAAATCCAATTTTTCTTGATACTCGATCGAGCGAGTTTAAATCGGTTTTTACTCATACATCATGTCGTATTTTTGTGTCATTTTTCTCTCGAGCAAGATTTATGGTCGCTCGAGCGAGCATGGTTTTGTTGTGACTCAAATACCTGTTGCGAAGTTATATCCCATCTGTTCGAGCGTGATTTATACCTGCACGAGCGAGAATACACAGAATTACTAATTTTCCCAGATTCAGCTAGTGATATGTTTTTCCTTTCAGGATACCCCCCAAGGAACATTGGCGCATGCTTACAATGTCATTCTTTGTGACTTTAACAAGATTACATGATATAATTATATAATTATGAACATTTGGTTGGGACTGGCACTTGCAAAATAGAAAATTTCATATAAATGTCAACTATAAAAATCATATACAAGACAACTCTATTGAATCCTTGAACAATTCAAATTTTACAAGGGCTGACACCGTTACAAAGCCTTTCCCCAAAAAATTTATACAACATGTCACCCCCTATCTACCATTACAATGCCCATTCTCTCTCCATGCTGCTTATGTTTTCCTCCATTGCACCTTTGCTCCCGAACCACCATTCCAAGCAAAACACCTGGATGACGAGTCTTCTTCTTTCTGAGTCACAATTCAAACACACCAATATGAATAAGCATTTTGATATTGTTTGCAAATAAGTGATGCAACAAGCAATTTAAAATAGTATCACAACCCAAAGATGAAAAATCTATTATTTGAATTAGTATGATAACCCAAGGATGACAAATCTACAATTTCGAATAGTATCACAATCCAACAAACAATTGTTGTATCACAATCCAACAAACAATTCCCATCCGTCATCACCTTAATGTCAAAGACAATTCCTCTAATCTACATGCATGCAATAATGGCTCACTCCTCATGCTTGGTATATACAAAACTAGGATACTCCTATTTCCAACCAACAATATTCAACGGCTGCTCTCACCTTAAAGTTGAAGTGAGGTGAATGAAAGGAAAAAATATCACCAACAACAATGGTACCCCTATCGCAGACATTCCTACAAAAACACCAAACATGTTTGGTGGATATAGCAAGTAAATCTCATAGATGATCCTCAATAAATAACAACATTCTTACTCGATTTAGTGGAGATAGCAATAGAGACACAACTATCTTATCCCTGTAGGCTTCAATATCTCCCTGCTTGCGAATACAAATTTATCATTAATTAATAACAGAAAAATCAGCGTGTATGTAACACCCATTAAACATGAAGTCATACTTCACTGAATGAGATACTATTAGGCTGTCCATTCCAGTACTCGATGTAGCCGATCATAAATATCCCGCAATCCGTACTATAAAATGCCAACATTATAACGATGACCCCAAAATGATTTAAACAAATACTTAGATATAAAAAGACTCATTGAGGGGATTTATCACGAGTTTTGTTGTTGTGGTACGCTCTTCTCGTATTCACAATCTCAATCTCTAAAATTATAAGAATGGCCACCTTCCAATTGTTTCCCTTCAAATACATATTCTAATCCCGCCAACTGAAAAATCAATGAATGATGAAGGTTATATAACATCACTGAATAAAATTATATGTTTATTTTTTTTACTTACAAGTGTGCGTATTTCTAGTGCAATTTTTTCAGTCCGGCGTGGTCTCATTGAATCAAGTATTGTAACCTTCCTACGAAGGAGGTCAACCTCTACCAAATACCAATGGACCCCACTCCGATATACGGGTATAAAGACCTATAAAATACGAATGCAGAAATATTACAATTGATTCCATTTTTAATGTAAAATAAGTTGTAAATTTGTTAAACATGCGAAGAAAAATAAGGTGTACCCTATCACTCTCATAGATGTCAAAGCCAGCGGAGTTTGTGTGAACAGGGACCCCAGAAGAAAACTTCCGCTCCATCACACATTTTCTCATGAATTGGTGTAGATGGGAGGACCCATAATAGGTTATCTTCTGATGTGGAGGTCCCCATTCACGCTGTTGGTTGTCAAGTATGCGCATATATGCATCAATAACCTACAAAATAAAGATAATGGGTTATAATTTCCGTCTTATGTTACGACCAGAGTTATAATTATTTAACATGCATTGTTGATAGACTCACCATGTCATCCAACAGGCCACCGGGCTCTAATGTCTTAAAAGCAGCTCTATAGACAAATGCCTCGTCTATGCATACCACGATATCACTACATTTTTTAAGACAATAATCAATAGATTATATCCATACGTGTATAATGGTTTAAGACAATAATCAAATTAGTAGCTTACCTCATACTACGAATACTATCACAACGTTGAGCATCATCAACTGCAGCTTTTTGAGAAGCAGTCAAGCTCAGAAAAAGGGAAGGCCGTGTTGGGTCTCGAGCAAGGGTAGAAATCACCTTTCGCAGCTTCATCCTCTGATGGGTCGGTAACTCCTCCGCATATGATTTATAACACTCTGTTTTATGGGGTCTACTCTTAACCCGACTATTAATTGCAACTCGTTTTGCCACTGTGCTACCTAACTTGTTCATCTCCTTTGAGTCAGATATCAAAGGATGGACGGCACCTAACAGGAACACGCAACAAATCTTAGTACTCAAAATTGGATTTTAGCACATGAATATAAAAATAAAATAAACTATACATTTACATACTTCATTTCAAAGGACTTTCAGAAACATATATCGAGTCCTGTAGAGATCTTTTGTTGAACTCATTTTGAGTTGAGTTTTCTTTCTTAGCTAGCTGCTCTCGGAGGGTCTCAATAATAGTGTCCTGTGTAGCAATCTTCTGGCGAAGATCCTCAATAACAAATGACATTTGGGTATCGTGCAGCTCCCTCCGTGTAAGTTCTTTCTCTACTTCAACACGCCAAGCTGCTTGCTCACCAACAATGCGTTGCAAGTCTGAGATTTGCTCCAACGCTTTTGATAAGAGTTCTGTCATGTCATTATGCTAATCCCAAGTGGAAAATTATCAAATTAGTTATAGTTCCATAAGACATCAATTAAGATTCTTGAAGTTTAGTAAGGTGCATCAACTAAAATGGAGGTGAGGTGCACACATGCAAATGCTCATCTCTAACTCCGAAAGCTAAATTAGGCAACCCTTCAGAAGACACCAACAATGAGTGCTCATCCCCAAGGGTTTTTTCATCCACATTTGTAGACACATGACAAGGGACGATCTGCAATAACATTTCAAATTCAAATCACACATACAATTAATGATGATAACAGCAATACTAATGTGACGAGAATCACCTCCTTAACCGAATTCTCAGCCACATCCTTAGGAAGTCTTTTCAATAATCGCTTCACTTCCCTCAATTGTTTTTCTTTAACAGTAGGATGAAGGTATAACACCAGCTATTTAGGTTCCATGAGGTACTTTTCCCTTAAATTGAACATTTCTTATGTCCAACTTAAGAACCGCGGGATTTGTTGTCTTAACAACTTCTTCTCACCCTCTTGTATTGGCCCCACATGCTCCATGTACCAATACTAGTTAATAGAAAAGGATATCAGGATTTAATGCTTATGAATCAATATTACAATGTTTAAAAATTGGAACAAAGCGTACCTGTAAAAATACAACAAACCCCCCAACATTTGCCACTTTTCCATGCTTCACTCTACAGATAGCCTCTACAAGTGTCGAGTATGAAAATTCGCCCCATGCAATCTTTTTTACGGTTTTCATTTCAACCAAGGCATACAAATACTTCTCTGACACATATTGTTTGGCATGAGGGACAAACAACGTGCATAGTGCAAAGAGGATGAAGGTCCTTTGAAAGGTCTCACCGCTATCCCCTGCATTCAGCATCTTTTCCAATGTCCCCTTGTAAATATATCCACCTTTAACTTCATAAAGGTCACGTAGCTCTCTGATTGAATCATCGTTTCCCTCCAAAACGATTCGAGATCCAACCACCGGTAACCCGAAACACAATACCATGTCTGTAAGAGATATGGGTACTGTAGTATTGTCCACCATGACTGCACCACTATTCGGAGAGTAGTGCTCCACAACGAAGTCGATAATATGGCGTCGCAAATGTATCTTCCCATGTATATGCAACAAAGAACCTAGGCCAATGCTGGAAATAGCATCTTTTTGTTCAATAGAAAATTCTTTCGCGACGTTGTAAAATGCAGACGGTAAACACCTGTATAGCATTTTAGCTAACCTTCCACCATTACGAGTAACAAATCAGAGAGCATATAAAGATAAGAGTGCATTTAAAATAAATAATGTGCACAAGAGCTATAAAATGATATGTTTATCTTCAATTATTCCAAAATAAACGGGTGCAAGATCTACTTCTCGCATGACAGTCTTAGGTAAAATGAGAGAAGACCTAAAATACCAATTTTGCTACAAACATATGAACATATATTGCTACAAACAAGTTTGTTACAACACAGATGGAAGGAGTAAGCATTAAAGTGGGTATGTGGCTAATTCCCGTGGGTTCCACGAGAAATTATTGAGGAATACTCAACAAGAGAGAAGACTTTTTATTTTTGTCATAGATACGTAGTTAGCCCGCAACCCTGATCAATGGGGTGGTGCCTAGCAAATAGTACCCATGGGGCAAGTAATGCTTTCCTATTTTTATTATCTTTCAAGTGAGCTCAATTGTGTTGGACCTATTTTGTTTCTGGTTCGTATAATGTGTTAGCTTCAAAGGATACTTTGATATCATTTCACTACCCTTTCATAATCTCGTAAGAAGAATAAAGGGTCAGTCACAGCCACAGTCTAATTGTATCTACTCTGAAAATTCTTGAGCTTACTGAGATGACAACACTCACACCCTTTCGGGAGTGGAATCCAGATCAATGGAGCGACAAAGCGAAACTTTGCCTTCGTTTTAGTTATATGGAGCAACTGATTGAAGTTGAAGGGTCAGCTCTCTCATTTTATCATGCATAGATTAAAGGTAATATCAATCATTATTTCAATATATCATGTGAACACAGGCAATTGAGTTATTTTCAAGTAAAACTCTTAACAAACATTAGTACAATCTAAGGGGACACTTGTGTTCGTCAAAATCTCAATAATGCTAGACTAGGATTTATATAATAGTTACAAGAGGAATGCTATCCCCGATTGCATTTACATACTCACCCTTTTAATTATATAACCCAAGAAGTTGAAAGTATGAAAACATGGATTGAGGTTAGCATTCCTTCATTTTTATTTATTTACTTTGTAAGTAGATAACTTCTTTGACAATTATGAGTTATGTACAAATGAATAACTCGGCCCTGTTCGCACTTGGGGAAGATCCCTTGGAGATAAATGTCGACGGATACTGATGTTCAGTGTCTTTTGGTCAAGGTCATGAGCACTTCAATTAGCTGATCTAGGGATAAACTTAAAGATTACAGTGATACTGCTTTGCCGCAGAAAGTTGATATCCACAACAATAGGAAGAAATTCAACATTCACTATCATCGATCTCCGCATTCAAGAAGTATATGATTGCTTTAGAGTGAGATTCCACTACCACCTGTGGCTGTGGCCAATGGTGGGATATTGCCAATTGAACACCAGCCCGGATGGCTTCTGCTAGGATTTTTTTCAACTCAAGAAAACACCTAGCATTTATTTATCAATACACTTAGGGTATCTAATGTTTCTTCAAGAAGAACACCCAAATTATTTGTAATGCCAAATTAATGAGTTCAGTGTGAGCCCTAGCTAATAGGAAATCTGAGAATCGCAACTGGTTCAGTTTGCAAGAATAGAGTTGGCTAGCTTATGACTTAGCCCATCTTAGAGGAGCAGTGAAAGGCCTGAGAGGGGAGAAAAGCAACATACCCACGTAGAATTTCATAATAAAACCCTAATAGATCCAAGATATGTTAAAAAAACATTTGACAAAATAGATCTTATGACCCAAAATTACAAAAATATAAGCATAATAAGGGTATGGAAGTGTTACTCTAACAATGAAATACCAAACAAGAAACAAGGATTGAGCTAAGGAAAAAAATCATTTATTTTCCACAATACCTAGAGATGAAATTTTATTGCAGTAGAAACAAATAAGAACGGAGCTACCAGAAATGAAATTTGCAGACATACCAAATGGTTTATCACAAGAAATTGGTATGAAAGGCGTTGAAATCGTGGAGAAGGATCAGTTCATGGGACATAATGGTTGTTGCAGATTCTCAACTCATTAAAACATTCAAATAATAGATCTTTTGTCAAAAAAATTACAGAAACTCAGCATAAGAATTGATTGAGCTAAGGAAAAATTTATATCTTTTAACAATACTTAGAAACAATGATTGAGATGGAATTTGCAAACATACCAAATGGGGGTCTCTGATTTGAAGAAATTAAAATTAAATTCGTTGAAACTGTCGAGAGGGATCAGTGCTTGGGCGTCTGAAGAACTCTTTATGGCGGATTTGAAGAACTCTTTATGGCTGCTGCAGATTAGGACGAAGGAAGGAAGATGAAGATGAGAATAGAGAGAAGATATG
The DNA here is from genome assembly GCA_015143295.1 of Tetracentron sinense. Lineage (NCBI taxonomy): Eukaryota > Viridiplantae > Streptophyta > Magnoliopsida > Trochodendrales > Trochodendraceae > Tetracentron > Tetracentron sinense. The sequence goes on along the minus strand of CM026562.1, from coordinate 13,558,489 downwards.
GAAATACAGAGAAGAGAGAACAGAGAGAGAGAGAGCAGGAGGTTGAGTGGAGCTATGGAAGTGCTTCTCTCCCGCCAAATTTCTGGGGTGAGAGTTGAGACCGGCTACTGCCAGTCACAAGGAGAAATCGTGGCCAGATGAACGGCCACGATTCTTAGGTACTTAACCCTTTGGTACCCTAAGGGTATGGAAGTGTTCTTCTTAAATAAAATTTGATTTTGTTTGTTTTATTATATTTGAGATCGATTCACGGCCAATTGCGATTGAACTCTGGGAGATTTCAATCGCTCCAAGGTTAAGATTCACTAACCCTTTGGATTTAAAAAATTTTTGAGATCTAATCACGGCCAATCCTGATTGAACACAGAGAGAGTTCATGCCTTCCAACCGGTTCTCTCTCTCTCTCTTCCAAGTTGAGAGAGATGTGCAAGGAGACTTCAAAATGCAATGGGGAATAAGACGTAAAAGAGGGAATGTGTTGAGGTCGTTTCATTGAGAAAAAAAAAGTTGTCGAGAGAGAGGTACAAGATAGAGAATCTGATTAAAGATATGAAAATGGATGATGAAATTTAAAAAAAAAAAAAAAAACAAACAAACATACAGAGCACGAGAGCTCACTGGATTCGTTCTCTCAAATTCTGAAGAATGAGGGTGCCAAGTCTCTTTCTAAGGGTACTGGTGCAAATATCCTTTTTTGCCGTTGTTGGTGTGCTCGCCGGTTACGGCAAACTGCAAATGATCGTGTTTGGAAAGAATTATGGATTTGGCGGTGGCCGTGGCTAATTAAGTTTATTCCCTTCCTGTCCCTTTCGTAGTAAGATGATGATGAAAACTTTTGAGTTCTATTGAAAATTGAATTGGACAATTTTCTTCCAAATAATATATTTCCATAGGGAGTTTCTCCCGAACTACTTTGAGGACTGAAATTTTGGTTCTTATAAATATGATTTACTTCTTTTTGTTTTTTTGCAGAAATTGCGCAGAACTAGATGCTACTTGAAGTTGAAAAGTACTTATTAAGCACATAAAATGTGTTATAACCAGTCCGACAAATCTAGAGAAATAAGAAAACAAGTAACTAAGCAATCGCACAAAAGAGACAAGATATATGTGGTTCGGTAAGGTGCCTACATCTACGGGAAAAAACGGCAAGAAATCCACTAAGAATACGGGAGAAATACAGCATAGAGAAGCTCTCTCTAAACCCCTCTTTCAAAACCCTTGAAAAAACCTCCCACACAGTGCCTATTAATCGGGTCACTCAGGTCGCACACCGGGTCATCAAAGATCCGGGTAAGATCCTTACCGACTTTCCAACAAAAACCTGTATACAAAATTTGAGCCAAAACTCACAAAATGGAGTTAAGAGTTCCGCATGAAAGCTTGCCCTTTTTTTTAAAGTAATGAAAGTGAATGGTGTTGCTTAGTCATACAACCTTTCCTTATTTTTTAATCATTAAGTTGCATGTTTATGGTTTAACTATTTGAGCATTACTAATACTAATACTAATCTTCATGTTTGTCATGGATATTGGGTAATGGCTTTACCACTTATTACTTTACAAACTGCGATCAAATAACTCGTCTTTTATAATTTGTGAAGCTGTTTTACCATTTATATAGCAAGACAATAGGGGAATTGTTGGTCTATACAGTCTACACAAAATATTTTCATGCTTATTAGAACCACCTAAATTTAGTGAATATTGAAGAAAGAATTTTTTCTCTTTTCTTTAGTTTCAATTGATTTAGTATCTTTCAAGGGAAATTCTACCTCTTGAAAAATATTCCAAAATTTAGATCAATTGGCAAGTCCAAGACATATTAACATTGCAAGGTGAACTCCATTCTTCACTTTGTATCAATGTAGATGATAATCAAATTTTTGGAGTTATATAAGCAAATGATAACACTAAAAAGAGTGCAAGGACATGGACTTGCGGAAGATGTCCCTTATAATAACTACGATCCATTAAAAAAAAATTACAATCAAGTCAAATATAAACTGCATGTGACTATAGCATGCTGTGCGTAATTTTCAGAAATGCATATCCGGATTCACTATGATTTGTTATTACTATTTTTTAGAAGTTTATACTTTGATTTTTTTAAAGGATGGATTATAGGATTCTGATTAAAAACTGATGTTTATTTCTGGATTTGACAACATTACTCAAATTAATGTATCATGTGATTTTGTTTTGTTTTTTGGTGATGTTTATTTCTGGGTTTGACAACATAATGTATGATTTGATTTTGTTTTGTTTTTTGGTATTTTGAATGTGAAATGATCCTTTGTTTCTACACTGCATTATATAATTTTTTTTACAGCACGGCATATCTTCACCTATTTTAGGGCTGGTTCTCTCTCTCTCTCTCTCTCTCTCTCTCTCTCTATATATATATATATATATATGTTCTCTTGTCATTTCAATTGTTTAGTTTTATCTCACGTTTGGTCCCGTGCATTGCACGGGGTGTTTGCTAGTAAAATTTACTATAACAGTGAATGGTGACGAAGCTGAAGAGGGGAAAGCTGTAATTGTTACCAATTCTTCCATTTGGCGTCTGTTTGCCCTGGCTTTCCAAGAACCAACCAAGTATTGCATTGATCTGTGTCCCCTGAGATGGAGAAAATTGTGAGACAACCTTTGGATGGAGGGGATCAGGCATCACCGGCATTGGCCGTAAGAGCGACGTTTGTTGTCTATGCTAATTCCGCAATTCAATGGAATCAGCAGCACTGTTGAAATATAGTGGTTTGTAAGGAGAGATTTAGTAGCAATGCTTTGAAAAGACACGTCTCTAAACCCTTTCTTACTCTCTAACCTAAGTATGTATGAGTTGCATCCAGAAAACTTTGAAAAATTGTGTCCCATAGAGCAAAGATCGAAGAGATGTGTCCCCTCTCCAAAAAGTATGTCTCTTAAAAATTCAAAGACTGATAGATGACTTTGCGGAAGTGAACCGTTGTCAGCTATATCCTCTGGAAATTGTAAAATAAGAGGTTGAAAGGTGTACGACTCTTTAATGGTAGGGTCAGGAGTAAGGACCCATCTGACGTGGATAGCCCAAGGGAACAGTTTTAAGGAAAAATTCAGATTAGTAGCCACGTCATCAAACTGTGGCTTAGCATTAGGTAATAGATAGATAGAATAGATAGTTGTGAGAGGCCGGCCTAACCTGATTTTTCTGAAATTCCCAAACTACCCTTATATAAATCATTACTTTGATTTAGTGTTTTACTTTAATTCTCATACTATCATTCCTCATCTATCTATTTGAATAATAGAATCACAACCAATCGCGATTGAACTTGGGGAGAGTTCAATCGCACCTGTGGGTTAACACGTGTCCCTTTTAACTCCTATTAACTGTGTTTAACTCTTTCCTCTCGCTCTCACGCGCCACTCGCTAGTCACAATAAATAGAATTAAATCCAAAGGTAGAGTGGGCTTAGCATGAATAGAGTTTGACCCTCTTAACAATTAATGATCTGGTTTCACACATTTGATTTGAGAATTGGATAGCCTATAAAGGCAAGTTCGCCAATTGAAAACAAGAAGCTGGGAGGCCTTATCCCACTAACAGAATCCTCATCTTTATTTTAAGTCTTATGGACTGTTTGGTATCAATTTCTGGTGATTCTCTGATTCTGAAAAAGAATTAATTCTCATAATTTTAATTCTTATAATCAATTAAGTATATAGAATACGTTGGCAGCTATAAGTCAAAATCAATTGTAAAGAAAAAAAACAATAGAAATACGTTTGGATTAAAAAAAACAAGATTATAATAGGCCTTAAATATGGTTATATTTGTACACATTTGTAAGTGTCATAAAATACCCACAATTTGATTACAAAAAAAATATATATATATAAATAAATAAAGAAAATACCCGCAATTTTATTATGTTCCGTCTATCTCATCCATTGTCACACTTATCTCATTATTTTTAAGCATGTTTCTCAAAATTAATTCTAAGGTCTTTTTTTTGTTCTGCTAAAATTATGTCTTCTCGTTCCCTAAAAATGGGTTGTCAAATACATTTACGTCATTTCTATTCTAAGTAAATGAAAATTATTCCCAAGTAATAATGCCAAATGCTCTAAATTAATTGCTATTTATTTTCAATTTCAGTAGTATAAGCTAAGAGGAATGCTAAGTATACTCACAATTCAAAAAATCTGCATACTCACCTCTTTTTTATTAATAAAAACTTTTTTTTGTGTCAGTCACTTCTACCCAAACAAAATCATTTGTTTTATTATCAAAAGAGATAATAGTATGAAAATGAGAGTATCAAGAAATTTTTTTGGGGGGTAATTTTTTTATTTTGAGAATTTTTTCTAATAATGTCCTTGAGGTCGCCACGTGTCCCTATTGATACCCTTACTGTGGTTAAGATTCACCCACATATCCTTGGTTTTAAAAAAATATATCAAAAAATTTAAACCATAATTAAAATTCACTAACTCCTAAGGTTAAAAAAATCTAATATTCTTTTCTAAAAACCAAGAATAAATAGGTGAACTCTAAGAATGAGTGATTTTTAACCATAGTTAAGGGGTGCTCAATAGACGTGGTGACCTAAAGGGCATAAAGGGTCTCCATTGGAGGGCCCACTATATATGTGAAAAAAATTGGGGGGGGGGGGGGGGGGGGGGGGGGGCACTAATACATATAAGACAAAAAAAAATGGGGGGCCAAGTATAATAAAAAAATTAAAAATTTTGGGGGGCCCACTAATTCATACCAAAACTCGTAAGGAATTGCAAAAATCTGGAGGAGCAGTTGCCCCCTGAACTTTTGATAAAAAATTTTCTTGGATAAAGCTTCGGAGACCCTCCTAGGGCCGAGACCGTGCTCTAAGAGCACGGGATTTCAGGTGGGGCCTACCATGTGAAATGGACCCCACCTGAAATCCCATGCTCTTAGAGCAAGGTCTCAGTGGTCTTGGCCCTAAGGGGGTCTCAGTAGCAAAGTCCTTTTTTTCTTATTTAGAATAGTTTGTATAAAAGGTGGAGAGACTCTGAGAATTGAGGTTTAGAACCGGAAAACCAAACCCCGCTTAGGTCGACCACCGACACTTAGGCATGTCTGTCTCTCTCTCTCTCATCCAGCCATCCCTCTTTCTCTTGCAGGAAATGTACAGAAGAAATGACCCATGAAATTAGGTCAAAGGAGTTTTCTATCTTATCCCGAAACCGGAGATACTGGAGGACTAATTCGAGTTGATCCTGTTGCCAAAAAACGCTAGAACCCCGAACCTGCTAATTACAATACATGCATCATTGATTTGAATACCTCCCTTGGTTTCTCTCCCTCTCGCGATCTCTGTCATACCCTCACTCAGGGAGACACGGAGAGGGAACAGGTGTCCGATTAGCGGGTTGAGGAGATCCCAAAGAAAAAGTTGATCCAAGGGTTGTCCAACGGGGCCACAGCCCTGCAATAACAGTCAGTAGGTCTGGGAAGAAAGACTGCCTTTCGGGCGGTTAAGATCATCAAACCAAGCTTTTGCAACCACCCTCTTTATGACAGTATCCTCCCATTTTTCTAGCAAGAAATACAAGTACCCTTCTGCTACTGAGACATCCACAATCTTCCAATTCACATTGCACTTCACACAAAAATACATCTATTAGTGTAAGTTTGACCGATACTGGCACAGCCTTAGCCTAAGAAGATCGTGAATTCCCAATCTAGAGGGTGGGTGGGGTTCAATTGTATTGGAATGGTAATAAAATTACAAGAATTGTTCGACAAACTGTTCTTCAGACATACCAAAAGTAACCAATTTGTTTGCATGTATCGACGGTTATATCATAAAGACCAAACAATATCATACATGCGAACACAAATTCCAGAACAGCCTGCATGCTTGAAGCTGAAAATATACAAATGGGAGTCTTCCAAATGAAGATTCTAATTTGGTACAAACTCAAGAGTTTCATCAGTGTATAATATAACTACCTAGTATAGCTAAGACAAGAAGATAAACAGAGAAGAAATAAGGAAAACGGTACCAAAAGTGCCTCGACAGGTTCCCGGGAGCAGATCAATCTGGATCTTAGCGAATGGTTTCTCCACAGTTATCAGTGTTTATGGGCGGCCTCTGTCTCCAATTTAAACCAACCCAGCTCATATTGCAAAGCTACATTCTTTAGGGTTTGGATTAGTGAGACTGTGCTTCGAGAAGGATGTTTGTGGCGACATTGATGTCATTCCTAGACTGCACAAGCGCCTGTCTTGCAGAGTTCCTGTCAAAGCCCATTGACACTAGTGTAGCAATGGAATCCTCGGGTGGCTCTACTGTGGAAGCAAGCCGAGTTGTAGGATAGTTTCCCTGAATGCAAGTATGGAAATTACTCATTTTGGAGACAATAATTGGTGTACATAAGAGGTTAAACAATTCCTAGTGTTGCAACCATAGGGAACATGAAGATAATATATATTAGCAAAGTTTTTCGAAGAAAATACGACAATTTGTATTTTGATATCGGAGGTTAATTTGGATGAGGATCTATAATCTGGTGTTTGTAGTTGGTTTACAGAGCTCAGCCATACTGAGTTTACTTGGCCAAGGTTCAATTGTAAATTATTTTCTTTACTGGAAAACATGTAAGTAGACTCCCAAAAGGTTTGATCTATTTCTGAGTTTGTAGACAAGAGGAACAGGCCACCCACTTCAAATTTGTCTTCGTTTTGGTTGTGGCAGTATGTACAGGCTTTCTAAAATCATTCATGTCACTTTTGATAATCGATGGGCAGGAAACTTCCCTTCGAAGATTGTAGAAACTATCTTGCTTTTGAAGTTCCCACACCTTGGTTTTTCTAATTGAGTTGAAGAGAACTTAGGGTCCGTTCTTTTGCTGAGAGTCCGGCACATTGTAAGTTTTGTCAATGGACAATATGCATTTTCTTTTGAGAAATAGATGTATTATAATTCCCTCAAGGCTTCCAATGCAGTAAAATAAATGGTTTCAAATCTCATAAAAAATGAAGACTTGAAATCTTATGACGGTAAGAAATAAAATTGTTAGAAACCTTGACAAAGTGACTCAAATTTCCTAACAACTAACATGACAAAGTGTAAAGTGCCAAGTTTTGTAAGTCTCAACAAAAGAACAGACCCTTGGTGACTTAAAATTCATGTGCAAGAATCCAAAGTTGTGAAATATAAAAGAAATACTCCACGCCAGGTGAATTTCCACACCCATGAATTGCAACACCACACCTTTAAGGCAATTAGTTGCAGATCACCTCCTCTTCGTAAACCTACTGAATGTCTTGAGTTGTGTTCAGAAGCTACAAAGAACCCTTGCCCCATCCTTGCCTATCCTTGTGTTGTGTCATTCATGATCTTTAGTTAATAAAACAGTGAATGCCCTCAAAATCCCTGTTTCTCTTTTCTTTTCTTTTTTTTCTATTTTAAGTTACTTGAAATTCATTGAAAAGATAAAACAATTAATGATGTACAAGAAGGGATCGAAAGGAGAGAGTATGACTAATGAGAATATTACCAAAGAGAATGGAAAATAAAGCTAGATTCAGGAGTCGCAAAATAATACATAACATCATTTATACAAAAAAATATTACTGCAAGCGCCCAAAAAGCCTTTGGCAGTCATCGTCCAATTTCTCAAGGACCAGTCAACGGAACAACAAAGACCCAAAGTTGAGGGATCAGAGTTATAAGCAATCTTCTGTTGCACTCTTTCCATAAACCCCAATAAATAGCAGATGGTAACATCTCCCAAGTACATTTCCTATAGTATTGAATACGTGGACGGGGCACTCAAGAATGACATCCTTCGCATCCTTAAGGAAAGCTAGGGAAACCCTGAACAGCGAGAGAAAGAAGCTCCCCGCATACTAGGAAACCGGGCAGTGGGGAAGAAGGTCACAGACACTTTCTTCAATTTCATGGAACATGCAATTTGAGGGAATCTGGATCTTCAAAATCTTCATGAACTATGCATCTCTAGCAAGCTCCACCACCTCCCTCTTGAGGACAAGTCATAAAAGTCCCTAGTAATGAAAAACCCCTTCTTCTAGCCCATCCACGGTCGTTGTCTTCTATATCTAAGTTGATCTTGATACTGAGTCTGCCCAGTAACTATATGCATTCCCCATTCTTGTAGGCCATAAGGATCCTGCGGAACTAAGGGCACCACACCACCTCCCCACTTACTCTGTCAAATAAATCACTAATCCAGGCATTCTTGAAGTGGACAAGTCTGTAAAGTCTTGGACAGAGATTGCACAAGCACCCAACTTCACTCCAATCTTCCCAAAGACAGATCCTCCGTCACACAACCAACCAAGGTTGTTAAATCGTAATCGAATCGTAAAATTGTTTTAGGACCGATTCGATTCAAATCGGGATTCAAATCGTAAATCGTACGATTCAATCCATTTTAAAAATTGATTGAAAAATACAAAAAATTACTTAATAAATCAGAAAAATAGAATATTCTATTATCCAAAAGATTTCATTCATACCTATTAATAAAAGAAAGTGATGAATATTTCATTGCATACACTATAAAAAACGCGAATGATCTCTATAAAATGAAAAAAAAAAAAAATCAATATCAGTAAAGATAAATCAACAAAAGTAAACTCATATAATCATGTTGTATGAAATCAAGTATCAAAAGACTTGTCCAATTAAAAAGACTAATAAAATAAGCTCTCAAGTTTTCCCAAAATCCAACTTCATTATCTTTCTCCTTCCTTTTTTTTTTTTTCTCATTTCACAGCAACAGAGAGGCAACCCAAATAGGGGTTTTGGCATGTCCGTAATAGAGGGTTTCCTATTTCTTCTCTCTTCTTAAAAACCATAAAGTACCTTTAAAAAATCAAAATAGTAAAATATATATTTTAAGTATTGGTCCGTAAAAGAGGTTTTGTACTCGAATCATATGAATCGCATGACTCGTACGATTTGAATCGCAAATCGTAATATGAATCGCAATTCAAATGGGATCTACCCAATTAAGATTTTCACTTCCGATTTGAATCGTTTTGCTTGGGATTCGAATCAAATCGTAGGATTTGAATCATAAATCGCAAGATTTTAACAACCATACAACCAACCACAAATCTAACCTGCTCTTGGAATGGATCTTGCACCTTCATTACCTCCTTCCAGACCCTATCCATATGAGCATGAAACTCGGTTAGAACACCAATTCCTGACTGGAGACAACAAATTTGACTTGGAGCCTCCCAAAGCCAACCCACCACACTCCTTTGGCTCACAAACCCAATCCCGTGACCAAATGAAATCTTTTTCTGTCTCCTCTGCCTTCCCAAAGAAAATCTCTCTGAATCTTCTCAATTCATTTCGCCACTGAAGCTGGAATCTTAAGTATAGACATTAAAAACACCGTGAGACTTGAGAGAACATTTTTAACAATAGTCATCCTACCCCCAGGGATACATATCCCTTCCAACATCCTTCCAATTTCCTCTCCACATGTCAATCACCAGGTCCCAAAGACCTTTGGCAGCAACCAAAGATACAAGCATCTTCCAACATGCCATCTTCTGCCACCCCAACCCCAATAAATGTAGTCCCATTCCAAATGATCGTTTACAGCATTAAAATGAGTTATTATTAGTGTTATCAGTGTGCTCTGTACTTTGTTTATCTTTTTCCAAAATTCAACGCATGTTTCCTATGGTTTCTAGTTTCTAAAATGTTTCCCGACTCCAAAGAAAGAAAGAAAACTATCACAATAAATCACACACATAAGTAGAGTTGCACAATATAGTTCCACTTTCCGGAGGGATGGAAAACAAGTCTGACACCAGCACTGTAAACCTTGGCCCTCCTAAAATCAGCCTGATCCATGATTCCTACACATTGTATAGGGAGTCTTTTCATAATGGACTTCATGAGTAGGCGCACCGAGCCATAAATGAAAGAGATTGCATCAAGATCCATGATGAAAAAATCACTAAAATTCAATTGGTACGAATCCCTGATCAGGCTGATTTAATGCGGGTTCATCCTCACACACACACACATATATATAATCAAAAGCAATGTCATGAAATTCTGTACAGGTGAGATCTAGAATAAAAACATTCAACAAAAATACTTGCCTCAACTTGGCGACCAGGGTAAGAAGGTACATTTCCTGGAACATTCCTACTTGATGCTGCAGGCAATGAACCTCTCGAAGAAGGCCAAGATAGCCGAGAAAAAAATGAGGTTATGAACTCCGGAAACTGTAAAATAGAAAAAATATGCACCCACAATCATGCACAAACTGAATAGTAGCAAATGGCAACATATGGATCTACAATTAAGATTACAGAAAGTTAGATGACTTACTCAAAATGAAAACAACTCAGAATATCAGAGGTTCGGGATTTAAGCACAAAAGATTTGAATTAACATTGCAGACTATTAGATCATCTTTGTTTTATATATGAACACAACTCAGAAATCAAAATTGCATGGCTAAAGCTCTAAGATTTTACTCTGCTGTCAGATTTTCTAGCTTTATATGTATATTTTATTTGTACTACTTTCAAAATATATAAAGACAACATATCATTCATATATCAGAGACGGGGTAGACAACACAAAATGTGTTCCACATTTGCATATTTAGAATCTATGCTCTTCATAGGCAAGCAGTAATCCATTAGTCCCTCTACTATATATATATATATATTTTTTTTATTTTTTTTTTAAAATTTCCTGTAGGAAAAAAATCTGGGATCAAGCCATTACATTCACTTATGATTGGAAACTCTAACCTAGGGAAAGTGCTCAAGCATGAAATGTTTATAAAAAAATATTTGTACATTACACTTCCATAGCAACCACAAAAGATGATGCTTTGTGCAAATATAGACAACTCTCTCCCCCCTAAACGGCACTCCAACCACCTCAGATAGGTATCTCATCTACCTTGATGCATATTTAAATTTGTTGTAATGGCCTAATAATATAAGCCCATATCGTCCTTATGTCTTTAAATTTTATGTTATTTGTATCAAGGCCATTTATGTCCTTTCATCTTCATTAGTAATACAAAAAGGAGATCTAGAAAGGGTGGAAAATCTAATTCCAACCCTACTCTTCTTTCTTTCATTCTCTGCTCTTCTTTCCCACGAATTCTAAAACACAAAACCTAGATTCCTATTTAGTATCAGAGCATACAATCAAATAAAGGGAAAATCAACAGTTTGGAAGGCCAAAGAAGACAAGCCAAATCAAGTCAAGGAGGTCGCCAGCCGATATCATATGAACGAATGGCTGATGTCAACAGCCATGTGGTCCTAGGGGTGGGTATCTAGCCGAGCCTAGTAAACAAGCTGCGCTTTTATTGAGCATCTACATTTTTCAGGGTGTTCAACCTTGGGTCAACTCGTTTATAAACAAGTCAAACTGAGCTCAAGCCAGGCCGAGCTTTTAACGGGCTCAATTAAATATAATTAATTTTAAAAAAAAACTTATAATCTATGATTAATTTTAAAAAAATAACCCTTTAATTGAAGTATTTAGATTGTATATTTACATATATTATTATTATTTTTATATGTTTTAATATACTTATATATATATATATATTTAAACGAGACGAGCTTTTAATGAGCCGAGCATGAAGGTGGTCAAGCTCAGCTCGTTTAAACAAGTTTCAAAATGATGTTTAAGCTTGTTTGCTAAGCCAACCAAACCGAACTTTTATCGAGCCGAGCTCGAGCTCGGACAACTCATGCCCACCCCTATATGGTCCCCCCTCTACAGGTCATAACATTTAAATTTTTTTAGGGTATGGCCTTTTAGAGGATTTGTAGTATTTTTTCCAGAATTTTCTGAGATCTTGATGGTGATTTGCACGATTGTTTGATCCTGGGAAAAAATTCAGTTTTGAATCAAACAATTGAATAAATCTATTCATCCTTTTTTTGATGAGGTAAATTGATAAAAAGCTAATGTGGTTTGTTGATACGGAAGTATTGACACAAGTTTCATGATTTTTAGTTGAGATTTGAAGGCTCCACACAACATTTTTCAAGGGCAAGCTAGATTTTTTTTCTGTTTTGGGTATATTTGGGCAATGCTACATGATCGTATAGGTGACCTAATCTATGGAGATTAGTGTGGTAAATAGTAATCTGCTTTGTGTAAATTGGCCGTGTTTTCCCTCTAGTTGAGCCGTTTTGGGTATTTGAAAGAACTCGGGTTTGCCTTTACCATAGTTTTTAAGTCCTAAATTGACAATATGTCTAGGATTAGTGGTATGGAGGCCAGAGGGTGGTTCCTCAAGCACAAGTGATCCCGAGTTTAGATTTTTGTTGCTTCCCCCTCTGAGAACCCAAGTCTGCAAATTAGTACTGTGAAGTTAGCTGGCAAGAAGAATTTGAAGTGGTCCAAACCGACCAAGATGATTATTAGCAGTCGTGGAAAACTTGGCTATAGTAGAGTCAGGATTGAAGAGCCTAGTGTGAATCTGTGATTGATCCATTACATGAAAAGTGGTAATCAAAGAATTTCGTTGTCATATCTTAAATACTTTACTCCATGCAGCCACAAGTATCTCAAGGCTTCTTTTTTTTTTTGGGTAATGGAGGGTGTCCCAAAGCCTTCGAGCCAAGGACTAGTCCCTTCGGGTATCCACACCGACCCACTGGGAATTTTCCCTATGGATACAAGGGTAAGTCGAGGAGTGGGAGTTGAACACGCGAGCACAGGGAGCAAATATGGGACGCTAGATAACTACACCATCCTTTTTCTTCAGACAATCAAAGAGATTTGGGATTCTGCTGCCCAAACATATTCACAAGCTGCTCAAATATATCAATTGCGGGAAGAGATTTCTAATCTACACTAGGGGGAGAGATCGTTGGCCAAATATTTTGCGAGTCTTCAGGGCATGTGAGAGGAGCTTGACTGCTATCTGATGCTTTGAGGAATATTACATCTGATGGGGAGAGTTACAAAAGATTGACTAAGCAAAATAGAATTTTTAAGTTTTTGGCTAGGTTAACCCTAGAGTTTTAGTTAGCTCACGTTTAGATATTGAGCAATGATGAGTTGCCGTCTTTGAATCAGGTGTATGCACTTGTTGAATGAGAAGGAGCAGAAGATTGGCTACGAATTAAGTGTCTACCCCATTGTAGGGCTGTCAACAGAGCGGATAAATATCCGGATCCACTCCGAATCTGTATCCGTTTAATCAGATTTTATCCGGATAGATATCCGGCGGATCGGATTTGGATAGTTATTAGAGGTATCCGTTTATAAACGGAGCGGATATGAATAGTGGTCGATCCGCTCCGCCAAAATATCCGAACCGTTTAACTTAGTATATAAGTTTGGAATACCCAATCTACCCCTTATAATTAAGGCTTGAAGGTTTTAGGTGTAAATATCCAATCTTAGGAGGGTATGTATGTAATTTGGAACCACTTATATATTACAAAAAAAAAAAAAACCCTAATGCTTTCTTCTTCTCGCCTCTCTCGAGTGTCGGCTCTCGCCTCTCGCCACAGCATCCTCAGGCAGCCATCACCTCTTTCTCTTCCAAGCTTGTATCTCCGACCAGCTTGTTTCCTCCGGTGGTAAGTGTAACAGCTCTCACTTTCTTTGTTTCTTTTTCTCTTTCTTTTCTTAGATATTTTGATTTTGTTCTTAGGGTTTCTGGTAAGAAGGGGAGAGAGATATCTCTCCATCATCATCCAGTGGCGACAACACCCATGCTCACGCCAGATTTGTAGATCTCTCTCCATTTTGCCTCAATATCTCAGATAATCTCACTCTTCTATTTACCTGTTCCTTTTGTTTTAGATCTGTCTTGTAGTTTCTTCTGAGTTTGATTTTCCCTTTATCATGTTTTTCTGAATTTACAGCGATTTTTAAGTTGCAGATTTTCAGTTGGGTATTGTATTGAACGTTACAAAGGCCTCTTCTCTTCCTGCTGCATGTGGGGTCTCTGCTCCTTCCATCTCTAACTGCGGCCGTGAGTGATTTAATCTTCTCTAGTTCTTTGTTTTGTTTTGATTTGAGATTACTCTATATTTTTTTTTGTTTTATGATGGGGTTTCTGGGTATTTGTTGTTGTTGCAGTTTCTATTCATCCTGGTGCTGCTCCTGGTATGTTTTGTTTCTCTAATCTAGACTTGTCATGTACTGCTTCTGTTTGTTTTTTATGGTTTCTTATTAGTTTCTTCTGTTTTATAATTTGTTTCTTAGAAGGTTATATAAAGGTGAAGATTGTTTGTATTTTAAAATTGAGATTGCAGGAAAATGTAGATCCGATTGGTTGGTTGGAATGAGTTTTTCTTTCTTATTGTAATACTATATTAGATCAAAATGCATGCAGTGAGATTGATTGCTATTATTATTTTATTTTTTTTTAACTAGGTTATTCCAAAATGCACCACCCAGTCCCATGATTGAAATGTAATTCCAGAATTTTTGGGTTCAGTTTTAGATGCGATAAGATGAGAATGCAAGTGGTCTGTGAAAAAACCAGCTTCCTAAGCGCTCTTTTTTGGAAGATAACTCAAGATTGGGATCTCCTTTCTTCTTTATTTTATTTCTTGAGCAGCTGAGGGAATAGATACATGAATTGTCAATAGAGAATGATCCAAGTATGAAAAAGAGCCCCCCAGAACATAGAGGTGGAAATGAAATTGGAGATCATCAACAGTGATGAGAAACATTGAAATGGCTTTTGGGATTTGGGAAGTGCATATGAGGAGAATACAATTAATTAATCTCTTCATTTGTTTTGTTCTTCTTTTTTTTTTGCTATAATACAATTGATTTCATGGTGTCTTCACATTTTATAACTTAAAATTTTCTCCTTTTAGTAGTTCCCATGCATCGCACGGGCTTCTAACTAGTGTAATTTAGTATTGAGAGATTAAATATATTGTTACTCTTTCCTATAGTCCTAGTCACAGGGAAATTGCACTTCGAGAATATTTTTATTGTACATATATTTCAAATCTTAGAATGATGCTCATGTTTAAACACAATTAGTTTGGTAGAAATGCAGACTAATGAACGTTACTTGCCATCATCACTGGCCACTTTGTAGAATTGTTGCTTGTCTTGCTGATTGATTACCATCTTTGCTACTCTAGGTTTCTAGACGTACTGCATGAAGCCCCTTTATCTGGTCATCAGAAGCCAACAACGAGCAAGTACTCTATTAGATAAATTCACTTCTTCAGTCCCCCCCCCCCCCCCTTTTTCAAATTGCTTTACTTGGACTGTTCTTATTTTCAACACTTTCCAGGTTGTTAAGCAAAGGATGCGAACTTGGCAATTTGCTTCTGCTCCTGATGCTTGTCCGTTTTATTATTGCCAAGGAGGGGAAGGTCTTTACGCTGAATGTAATGCTTATTGTCCAAGGAAGAGCGGGAAGGTTTCTTGTTATGAGAGGAAGGGTCTGATGTTGCATTTCTTGAATTATTTTAGGTGTATCTGGCTTCACTTTTGTTATGAGAGGAAGGTTTCTACATGTAATTTGAGAATGGGAGAATATGTTTTATCTGATTAATTTTTAAATTTTTTGTTATGAGAGGAAGGGTCTAATGTTGCGTTTCTTGAATTATTTTAGGTGTATCTGGCTTGACTTTTGTTATGAGAGGAAGGTTTCTACATTAATTTGAGAATGGGAGAATATGTTTTATCTGATTAATTTTTAAATTTTTTTTTGGTATACAGGTTATTTTAGGTGTATCTAAATAGTATTCGAATTCAGATAATAATCAAATTCGGATTTTAATCGGATGATTCGGATAATCGGTCGAATTCAGATACTCGGATAGTATCTGAATTCAAGTTCGATTATTAATCGGATCGGATACGGATATTATCCGAATTCGATTAGTTCATTCGAATTCGGTATTTCGAATTCACTATCCGTCGGATACCAGAGCGGATACGGATAGTAGTATGAATTAATCGGAGCGGATACGGATATAGCTTGATCATGAGTAGTAGAAACTTGCTTGAACATATTGAGATGTTTCAAAGGGTTGTTGGTAGGGTAGGTTGATCTATCTATCAGATATTGCCTATGTAGTAAGTGTAATTAGCTAGTTTATGTACAAGTCGAGAACTGTTCATCCGAAGGTTGCCAGAAAGAGTACTAAGATACTTGAAGTCATCACCTAGAAGAGATTTAGTCTCTAGTCAAAATCGCCATTTACATGTAAAGGCATTTATTGATGCTGACTAGGCTTGATCAGTTACAGATCGTAGATCTACATTAGGCTATTGAACTTTGGTTGGTGGTAATATAGTCACTTGGAAGAGCAAGTAACAGTTTGCAGTAGCAAGGTCTAGTGCTAAAGATGGATATAGGGTCATGGCTCATGTGAGTTACTGTGGATAACAACCTTTATGACTAGACTAGGTTTAACCTAGTACAACACGACATAACGAAGCATATTCTGGTTGATAGGCACTTAATACGAGAGAAGGTAGCATCGAAGACTATTGATCTTACCTTTGTGAAAACAAAAGACCAGTTAGTTGATGTGTTTACTAAGGCAACTAAGTTGCTTCATGACGACATCATAAGCTTATAGGCAAGCTCGACATGCTAAACATTTATGCCCCACTTGTGGGGGAATGCTGTAATGTGACTAATAATATAAGCCCATAACATCCTTATGTCTCTTTATGTTCTTTGTATTAATGGCACGTATGTCCTTTCATCTTCATTATCATTAGTAATATAAAAATGAGATCTAGAGAGGGTGGAAGATCTAATTCCAAGTTTCCATCCCTACTCTTCTTTCTTACACTCTCTTCTCTTCTCTTCTTCTTTCTCACAACCCCTAAGGCTTGAAACCCTAGGATTCCACTCAATTCTTTCACATCTCTATTTTACTTTTGTGGAACCTAACTCTACCCTTCGGTATAATAACTCAAAGAAGCCTAACAGCTGGTAAAAACATCTCCGTGGGTGGAAAGCCATATTCTGAAGGTTTTGCAAATGCATTGAAGAGATTACACATTTCTCCAAGTAGGGATGGAGACTGCAGAAACATTAACATGGGTACCCTAGGAAATCTAGTGATTGATGATTGGATATTTGGGACCCCAAAGAGGATAATTCAACCCTTCTTGTGAAATGCTCCAAGAGATTTCTGGTGATATAATAGCTTCTTAGTATATTTTTGAGAAACAAGTAATCAATAATAAAGATTACCAAGTCATGGAGCAACCATTGACATGCAAGCATGAAAAGGAACAAAGAAAAGAGAGAACAAATTAATAGAAACATAAAATAACCTTCATCCGACGGATGCCAAAAACATTGAGACGATACAAAGAACCGGCAAGGAGACCACATATTCCAGGTAGGATAGATCTTTTCCAGGATGATAAAAGAAGCTGCAAGATAGAAATTTATGTTAGATCTTGCAGGGGAACAAAATCTTTAAGAAAAATCACTTTGGGTCCCACATCACTTAACAAAAACAGCAAAGAAATCACGGGATGGTTCTAGAGTTAAAATGACCTGAAGACCAGCTAAATATATGAAAGATTTGTCAGAGAAGCGGATGCCAAATATACGAAACCGTGTTGAAACAGGAATGTCGAAGAAAAAAGGTACAAATGAAGAAAAGATAAGGCCATAGGGTCCAGAGGCGAGAATGTTTAAGGTGGGATCTGCAAAAACAAAGAAACAAAATGAAACTCAAGTTTGATCAGGAAAAAAAAATTTCCATCAAATCATTACAGCACAAATCTTTAAAATCCATGGGGTACACAAAACATGTTATCAAGAAGTAGGAACACTAAAAACTTAAGAAATGAGGAAACAAGTGCTACAAAACACCATAATTACATAAATCATATAGGCAAACAACTACAAGTGAGAAAGAAGTGATCCAACAAACATAGTAGATGTTGATAATTTGCAAATTTATGCACAAGATCTAAATGAACAAAGGAAGCCCGGGTACCATTGGCTAGATCTGTAAGAATCCTATCAACAGCATATGATTACAAATGGTGCACAAACAAGTGTTGACTTACCAACCACCAGGGCCTCAGTGCAAAAATCTATATTGCCAAAATTAAACAAACAAAATTTATATAACCATCCACTCTGGCATTATTACTGTATTTCACATCATCTAATACACTTCACATAAGTCAACCCTTGGGAATAGCCTATATATCAGATTATCAGTTGTTACAATCATCTGATCAGGAACTTCAGTAGGGGGGGCCTAGGTGGACCCTTTGGATGAAAGATCCTAGGTGAACAAAGAATGTCCTCACAATCATCTGATCAGGTACCTCACAATCTTTAATCTTGTGTTGGAATTTCTGACATGAAAAGTTGCAAATGACAGGTGATCAACAGATAAACTGAAACAAGAAAACATGTTTAGTATATCTCTAAGAGAAGGATCCAACAAAGAAGCAAATACGAAATTGACACTTGAATTTTGTTAGGGGTCATGATGCAAGATCCCAGAAACAGACTAGAGAAGCTCATGAGTTTGCTACTCAATTTCTGAAATTTGTTGGAGTTTGCATGGTTTAAAATATCAATATGTAACGACTGTATCACTTCGAAACGTATCGGTTTTTGGTAACACCGATACACACCTAAATGCAAGCTAAGGTTTTTTCCACTGTATCAAGCGTGATTGTATCAAGTGTAACGGTTTGATATGTAGATACATTTCGATACACACGCGATACAGATCAACAATTTTAACTTTTCAATCTTTTTTTAAAAATCCAACGCAACGTCCGATATTAGTATGATAGTAACAGTATTGGTTGATTCGATCAATACTGTTGCGATAGCAACAGTCTCGGTTGATACTGTCAGAATTCTATAAAAACTTAAATGGGGTTCATTTTGGGTGTTGGAAACACCCCTAGAACCTTTTGTGAGACTTTTTTTCTTCTCTAATTATTTTAGGCCTAACAAAACTCCGTTGTCGATTTTAAGCTCAAAAAACAAAAAAAATAGGCATTTGATTTCGACTTGGAAAGCTGCAATAGCTACACGTAAAATAAAATTTTAAGTTGTTTTTATATGTTCATAGAGAGTTAAATTAGGGCAAGCTAAATTTAATTTAAGTTGTTTTGTAATTGCATCTGAATAGTGGCTATTATACAAATTGAAAACACTGAACTTAAGGATGAGTGTTATTACAAGCAGCTTCTTCCTCGGGCTGTGAGAAAAAATGGACCACTTTCTCTCTCATCCACTCCAAGCAACGCAATCAGCTAGGGCACGAGAAACTGCAAAAGCTTGTGTTTGTCCAATGCAGCTTGGAGTTAAGGATGAGACATTTAAGGGCAAATCGAAATAGGTAGGATTATTCAGACCCCATTGACCTGAACAACATCTTCTATGAGGGCGAGGACCCACTTTTTGAGTGGGTGAAGGATGTGGAAGAACCGTTGTTGGATGAGGTAAAGGCCTAGTTCTCAGATTGCACAGTAGATAGGTGTTGATGTGGATGACTTTGTAGCCACTCAGTCAAAAGTTGGAGGCAATGATTGGACATTCTCACCATCAGAGACAAACTTACCTAGTCAGAGTGTGGGGGGGGAGGGGGGGGGCAAGGTTCTGAATGTCGATATCGCTCGACATGTTAAGCAGCACAAAAAAGATATATCGGAGATATATTGTTTATCAATGATTTTTGGAAAAATTACAAAAAGATGGGACAAAACATGGAATTTTGTGGTGAAACTTCAAGAAATGTTAAAATAGATGTTAATACACATTTTAGAATAAAAACTTTAAAAAAACATCAATGTACATAAGAGATGCAATGAGAAGAGAGCAAAGATGTGCGCTGACGAGTGACGATAATGTATGATTGATTCATATTTCATTCATTTCTCAATCAATCATAAATTCATAATTTATAAGATTCATAATAATACAAACATACATAATACAACCCACCAAAAACCTACAATCACCACCAGAAGGAATTACGCGGAGGTTTAATTTCATCATCTCTGTCCTGACTTGGTTGGCTATAGTACTGATTCTCCACATACGTACAATATTGTGCCCAGCTCATCACAATATGGTACATGGATGTATATTCATGTACATAATGTTGATAGTAATTTGGGCTAAGATGTAGCAGGCTAGCAGCACGCCCACAAGCACTGGGATTTGGAAATTGCCACCCCAATACCCATATGGAGGTGGCTTATATCCTGAGACATCCATAAGGATATTGGTCTTATGTGGAATGTGCATAGCTATGTTCTTGAGAGCCTGATGCCTGAGACTGTGTATCCTGGTCATGGCTGGTGGACCATGTACGTTGAGACCCTCTGGATCTAGAGCCTGAATGTTCCATGGCCTCAAACCAAGCATCGTGTCCCACATCTCGTCCCTTGCCTTTGCCCTTGCCCTGGCCCCTACCCTTGCCCCTGCCCTGGCTTCCTCGACAAGAGACGTAATGTCTTGGTTGGCTTTCTACTAGATATGAAGACGAGGCACCATGATCTTGGTCCTGTGCGGTATGGTCAAAGCCAGCCTCTACAGTGAATACTCAGAGGCCTCTGTCTCTCCTCTGGTTCAACTTCGACGTTGCCTCCATCCCCAGGACTGTCGCCGCCTCTATCACTCTCATCATAGTCATCAGACTCATCACCACCCTCACTATTACTGTTGGACAATCTACTTGTCCCAGTGGTTGCTACACCCGAAGTCCCAGGACCTTTTGGACTTCTCATCATCTCATCAAATGATTCTGTGCTAAAGCTGCTCCTGTTGCCACTGGTGCTAGACCCCACTTCTGTAGCAATAACTCTTTCTACATCGATGCCCATCTCAACGGCCGTACTAGCTATAGTTGCGTTCGGACGCCCATCATCTTCATCAAGGGATGAACCTTAACCCACTCAGAAAGTCGATTATCTTGATCCTCAGTGGCACCAATTAACATCAAGTCTAAAGGATCCTACTCAGGTTGCCTCTCAGTGTCAATCTGCAGTTGTTTGAGTCGTAGCTTCATATTATAGTGACAAAAGACCAGTTTTTGCAACTTTTTGTAGCCAAGTCAATTCCGCTGCTTTGTGTGGATGAGGGTAAATGTACTCCATTTCCGCTCGCATGCTGAAGATGAAGCAGTTTGTGCTAACACGCAAGCCGCCAATTTTCTGAGGGTCGGACAATCAGTTTCGTACATTTGCCACCAATCAGCTGACAATTAAACGATGTTATCCATTAGTTTCATAGATATTTTGATGCAGATAAATAAAATATAGTTACTTTATTGGGAAGAAATTACTCACCTGGCGTCATCCTAGACCTTCCCTCCTTAGCAGCATTTCTTTCAAAGCTCCCCCGCGCATCCCTGAAGCGCATTAGCTATAGATTTTGAGAAAATATGTTCCAATTAGAAAGAATATATTAGAATGCAATAATGCACATAAATATGTTATAGTTAACAAGATAAATACATTTCACCTCATTCCCGAAGTCTCCTTTTCTCTTACACTTCGGGACCAACGTCTCGAAGACGACGTGAACAACCTTCATTAAATCATCCCGATTCCCCAATTGGTGGTTATAGTGATACTTTGGGTTCAAATAATATGCTGAAACGTGAAAGTTATACGACATGCAATTATTATTACAAGCATGCAAAAACTTCAATGTAAACATCTGATAAACATCAAACTTACCAGCAGCATGAAGGGGATGCTCCAGTGTCTTATCCTAATGAGCATCGATAATATTGTGGACCCACTTGTATCCACGAGGGGACACATTCTTTATCGAAGTCTTCATTATCCACATTAATTCGTACACAGAACCCATAGTCAGCCACTTATCTACATCTATCACCCTTAAGACACGGTAAATAGGCTCTAATATGGCAGCTGTATCATCCACTTTGTCCCAAAATTTGTTTTTAAGGACAATGTTCTCAACTTTCTTTGCCAAAACAGTGCGCCTTTGTCCATACTCTGCCCAATCAGTCCCAGTGAACAATGCCTTTAGACTGATTTTATGTTTGGACAGACTCTCCAAGACAATGAAATTGGTGGCAAAGCGCATCGCCCCTGGCCATACTATTTCACCATCACACAAGGCCCTCATCTTCGCTAGAACCCAACTATGGTTGTATATGAAGTTGGTTACCGTTCTTGCCTCGCCAATAACCTCCTTCACAGATTTCCTTTCTCCTATCGCCTATAACATCAAGTCTATACAATAGGTTGCGCAAGGGGTTCAGTATAAGTGATATTTTTTCATAAGCATCTTCTCAGCCTTCACGAAGGCACTCCCATTATCAGTCACCACCTGTACTACATTTTCTTTCTCACTTCCTCTACAACACCCTTCATCAAGCCATATATATACTTTGCATCATTTATATTGTCAGATGCATCAACGGACTTTAAAAATATTGTCCTTCCCTGACTTAACACCATAAAGTTGATGATCGAAAGTCTAGTGGGTCTTATCCAATCATCGCACATAATAGTGACACCAAAATTTTCCCATGTTAGCTTTAGGGTGTCAATATAGTCTCTCATCTCCTTCTCTGTGTCTAAGTATTTACTTGTAATCTCATATGGAGGAGGCTCTACACAGTACACCCGGCCCAACCCGTTCTGCCTCGTCAATCATGTTCTTAAACTATGGGGTTGAGGCGGCATTAGCAGGCACATGACTATGTATAAAAAACTTGGATACAACTGTTCCAAGCGCTTCCACCAGACTTCCCCCACTCCACATTTCCTTCAACCGCTTCTGTTTTGCATTTCAACTTTTCTACAAAAATGAATCACGTGGCAGATCTGGGCCTTTCATGCTCTGGGAGCGGCCAAACATACCATGTGGTTGTGTCTCAGTCCCAAAATCAGTGTCCTACCAATCGAACCTGATGGTCCTGCTCCGGCACTGCCTCTAAAATCGACAGGCCGCATGCGAGCTGCAAATGAATGCTCCTGATCTCTGTCCCACTGCTAGCGCATAGATTAATGATAGGCCTGTCGATTTGCTAGCCTCTCGTCAACTCCAATACAGTCGATTGGGTATAAAGTATCATCTTCGTCGTCATCATCCACATCTGCTAGTGGTTGTAGACCATGCCTCAATTCCTCAAGGACTGCCTTTTGCTGCGCGGCATACTCCAGCCTCTCCTTAGCCCCAGTAGTAAGGTTAGCCTTCATAGCTTGTCTGACCTCCGTCAGACAACTTGGACAGTCTACCACATTCAAATCACCCCCGGCAAGATGCCACTTTAACTGGGTAATTTCACCGCTCATTTTTTTTGCCACAATAATTACATATTGCTCCATTTTTGTTCCCTTCCATTGGTTTTCCATGCGACCAACCTATGTCTTGTACCATAATGAAAAATACTTCCTAGTAGATCACCAATAAATATTAATGTCAAACACATAATATAATCATGCACCAAAACCCGTGATTATTTTTTTTAATGATTATCCATGTTAATTGTTTTAGAAATATGAAAAGCTTATAAATACACATTAAAGTTCATAAATAATTGAAATTTAATTTAGTTTCTCAAACTATTTCTATATGATAAATAATTGAATGTTTTTACAGGACCGAATCAATATTGAAAGGAGAGGAGATGCTTAAATGATCGGAGACCCTGCATTAAGAAAAAAGGAAGACTATTGTAATTTTATATGATTATGAAGTGGATGTAATTATGTAAAAAGAAGATGTAATTTTATTTGAGTATGAAGTGGATGTAATTATGCAAAAAGAAATTGATGTAATTTTATTTGACTATGAAGTGGATGTAATTATGTAAAAAGAAGTTTATGCAATTTTATTTAAATGTGCGGGAATTCTATTTAAGTTAAAATATATAGAAATTTTATTTTGATGTAATCTATGTATATTGAGTGTTGTTTAGGTGATTACAAGTTTAATGTAATCAAGCAAGACTTCTACATCAAAATACAAAGGTTTTTATTTCTTTTACAAATTATAGAGTGGTGGAATTACTCGGGCTAATTCTTTTACAATATAAAAAATATTACACAGTGGATCACTAAAAAATATAATCAAGTTAAACACATAATGTAATCGACTCCTATCGCCTCTTTTTTTTAATGATTATCCATGTTAATTGTTTTGAAATTTTGAAAGACTAATGACTTTATGAGTGCACATTAGAGTAGATAAATAATTGAAGTGGATGTAATTTTTCTAACACAATGTACAGACCCATATTCAAGTTTCAGCAATATATATATATATATATATATATATATATATATATATATATATATATATTTCAAATTCATAACTAAATAAAAATATACATGAATTTCAAGTATAATTCTTAAAAATTAAAATAGAAAAAAAGGCCTTATATTAAAAATTTTAATACTTATTTAAATTGGGTGTATAATATAAATCAATATTAGTTTATGACATATTACTTTTTGTCATATAATATAATTTCTTATATGGCAGACCAGTTTTAGAAATTTTTTGTCTTCAAAATAGTATGTTTTATAATCTTTTAAGATTATGTAGTAAAAATAGTATATTAACTTATAAATTTTTGTACTAAAAAGTATGTTAACTTATTAGTCAAAGTGATTACATTAGTCAAAGTATGTTAAATTTTTGTACTAAAAAGTATAGCTAAGTGATTACTGATTAGTCAAGGTGTTATTATATATTTAAAACAGCCCTTATGAGGTTAGGGATATTACATATAAATAATTTGTAATGTTATATTTCAATATAGTGAAAAAAATTTTAATTAAAGTCTCCATACAATTTATAAAGAGAGTGAAAGTGTGAAACTAGCATTACCTTTTAAATTTTAGGTTAAAACCCCTAACATTAACATGATAACTTTTCTACCAAAAAAAATGCATTAACAATTAAAAGGAAATATTAGTAACAGAGAGTGGAAATAGCATTACCCTTTGACATTGTTAGGGTTTAAAACACATGTTAACACAAATAAAAGTAACAGAGTGAAGTTAGATAACCCTTATTAGGGTTTTAAGTATAAAGGAAATATTAGTAAGAGAGAGTGGAAATAGCATTACCCTTTGACATTGTTAGGTTTAAAACACATGTTAACAGAGTGAAGTTAGATAACCCTTGTAAGGGTTTTAAGTATAAACATTTGATGATTTCAGAGATGAGAGAACAAACCCAAAGAAAAAAGAACGAGCAGAGCTCGGAAATGAGGAGGAACCTTGGCTTGGGTTTAGGCGTTTGGCAACGGCGATGGTGACTACGAAGGCTACTGGAAATGGCAACGGTGGACAGCGATAGTGGAGGGCCACGATACCCTCTGGCCTCTTCTTCCTTCTTCCTTCTTCTTTCTTCTAAATCAACCCCTATTTTTTTCTACTAAATCAAAACTATTCAAAGTCTCAACTCTCAATCTCAAGATATTTGCAATTGCATGAATGATCTGTGGGTTTTTTCAAATTTAAAGACATTGAATGGGAACACCACGGTCACGGGTTTTCTGTAGATTGATCTGTGATTTCCTTTTTTTTTTTTTGGATGGATGCTTGCGCATCCGAAAAAAAAAGGGGAAAAAGATAATTTCCCTGACCGAATCTCTGTTTTGGATGGGATGCCTGCGCGAATCATCTTTTGGTCGATATCAGAATGTTATCACCGATATATCGCCGATATCGCCTGATACTGTGTAAATGTTTTTCTATAGGCTGTAGATGCATCGGTTACCACCGATACCGAAAAATATCGGTAATATATTGCCGATATTTTTGATATTACGAACCTTGAGGAGGGGTAAGGGCGAGGGCAAGAGCGGGGGAGACGGATGTACACAACTAGGTGGTGGTGCAAGCGATGGGGGTGCAACAGTATAGGTGGAGGTAGTGTAGAGCTGCCAAAGACTGAGAGACCCATGAGCGCATTTATAGTGGAGTAGGGTTTCAATCATGCTACCCAGGATGTTATTATGTTAATCATGCTTCACATTCAATACAATAGGGCCAGACATACCAATGTAGAAGGTACCATCTTATGGAGGTAGATGAGAATGGTCGACCTCTCCTAAACACTGATGCAGATTCTCTGACTGAGACTATGAATGGTTTGAGCATTCGATGTAGGAGGCATGCTATTGGTTCGAGTACTTCTTTATGGGTATGGGTACCAAATAGAAGTTATAGAACACAAAAAGTACAACGACAATCATCTGGATGGGAACCTATGACTATGACTATGGCTATGAGTCTTATGGATATGACACTACTGATAGTCATGATTGTGCGATAGCCGGCTCGAGTCGATCTCCTCCCCACATTAATTCTTTCACACTAATGAGAAGCCAAGATCTTAGAGTCGCCACCAATTAAGAATACGGGTGTGATTGGTCACTCACAACAAAAACCCTCGGTTCAAGAACCGAGATCGGGTTCAGGGTTTCTTTTATGAGTCGGGGAAGGTGTTAGGCATTCTAACTCATCCGTCGAACGACGGTTACCTTTTAACATTTCTCCATTAATTTAACTTTTCATCAATTAAACAATTACTTTTTTTTTTTTAGATTGGGATTCACCCCTCGGCCGAATCGGGGTGATTTCTCTCTACTTGAGCGGCAAACCGTTTTTCCTTAAATTGGCATTGGCCAATCTCTCTCCTTGACCGGTTCGAGAGAGACCCCGCTTGCATTAGTGGAAAAGGGAAAAACTAGTTTATTTTAAAATAAATTTTTAAAAAAAAAAGAATGGAAGAGAGAAATCGAAGATCTCTTTTTTTATCGGTAAGTCTGATATAATATAGATAAATATAAGCAGTTTATAGAGATGTAAATTAAAAGAGAGAGCAAACTGAAAAGGAAAACAATAACACCAAAATGAGACTGCTAGCTGTCCTCATGGGAAAAGGGCATCCCTCACTTCTTGACCCATCGAACTAGAAGAGCTCCAATCCACAATCGAACGCCGCACCCGTGATAAAATACGCTGGCCAAAAGAAGAGGAATTATCAAAGACATGACAATTCCTCTCCTTCCAAATCGCCCAAGAAATGGAACCGGGCAAAAACATCCAGATGGATTCCTCAGCACCCACCAAAGGCATTAGGTGCCAACCAGATAAGAAACTCAGAAAGGAGGGGAAGACCCACTCCACACCCATCCGAGACAAGAATTAAGCCCAGACCCCAAAGACAACTGGACAGTGTAAGAGCAAATGACTCCAG
The DNA here is from genome assembly GCA_015143295.1 of Tetracentron sinense. Classification (NCBI taxonomy): domain Eukaryota; kingdom Viridiplantae; phylum Streptophyta; class Magnoliopsida; order Trochodendrales; family Trochodendraceae; genus Tetracentron; species Tetracentron sinense. The sequence goes on along the minus strand of CM026562.1, from coordinate 13,531,286 downwards.
TCTCTTCCGCATTCAGGCACAAATAGCATCTGTTGGTCAAGCTCCACCCTCTCATCTTCAATTGATCTGTAGTTAGCATTTTATTTAAAGCAGCAGACCAGAGGAAGAACGATACCTTAGCAGGAACATGGTTAGCCCACACAACCTTATGAGGAAAGGAACGCGAAAGTACAGGGTCAAATGACTGCAAGAAGGACCTCACTGAAAATCGACCGTTGTTGCTACGAGACCACATCCTACTATCGCTAATCTGAGATCAGGGGGCGAAGGGACTCAACCGGGACAACAGTCTCTACATATCCTCGATTTCCCAATCGTTCAGTGCCCTTCTCAAGCGAGGACACCAAACTGAATTGCTACCCAACCGCTCTGCATACTCAGCTATTGACGCCCCTTTGTTGAGAGCCAAAGAGAAAATGGAAACAAAGTCGTCTTTAAGCCTCGACTGGCCACACCAGACATCAAGCCAGAATTGGATAGCAGCCCCATTATCCAACTGGAACCTAATGAATGGATCTAGCGACTCGGCAACACCCATAATACCCTTCCAGAGACCCATCCCATGGGAACCCCTAACGGCCCTAGATACCCACCGAGAAGCCAGGCCATGCCTAGCCACGACTACTTGGCGCCACATCAAGACCTCTTCTTCCAACTCTTTCCTTCATCCGGATTTCCACTTCCTTACAACCGTTTGGAGGAAAATTTGTGGACTACTATGGGAAAGTGAAATAAAAGACTTGGATGGATAGAAGTAGAATTGGAGTGGGGAAATGTTGCATACCTTTATGATTGCGCTCCAATGGATTCCCGCGCTCCAAGCACCTAAGATGAAAATAACATAGCAGATCCGAACTTCGTAGCTCCTTCAAGTATGTGAGCTTTTGCTCTCTTCTCCACTAAGGTTTCCAAAGGTTGGGGTTTTCCAAGAGGATTTCCAAGTTCTAATGTTTTCCCAAGACTAAGGTGCCTTTGAATTTTTGAAGATGAAGCAAGAGTGGGGGATGAAGGCCTTTTATAATAGTGAAAAGAAAGGGTTTTATTGTTTTTTTCCGATGTGAGACTAAATTTCTCCCATAAACTCAAAATGAGTAAACAATTCGAAAAAACCAAACAAACACCATTTTGCCGTTTAAAATGGCGAAACATCCCCTTGGCAAAAAAATACCTCCTGCTTATTTCGGGCTTGGGTTAACTCGGGTTTGGATTGGACTTTGGCATGGTTTGATCTCGGGTTATTTCGGAGTTCGGATTGCACTTTATTGAGTTCACCATTCGATACTTGGAGCTAAAAAGGTCATTGGGGCATGCAAAATTTGGTGTCTACAATGATTATGGGCAAGGCCAAGGTTATTGTATTTGTACATGATTACAGGTATAGCCCATCATCTAGACTACCCGCAGTTAGGGGTGCTTATTATAGATATTGATGCCCGACGGTACAACTAGTATATTTGAGAGTATACAGTTGTACCACAGGTATTGTCATGGGCTCAGTATTGCCATTTTCTAGAGCAGCAATTTCGTCAGCCTCTTCGTAGAGACAAGGATGATGACTTTGAGCCAAATTAGAGTTATATGTGGTTATGATGAGTTGGGATGTAAGAGTTTATGAGTGTTATCTTATGATATTTCTCTTTCTTTAGGGATGTATTGATGTAGAAAACACTCCGTCATGTGCACATTTGATTTCATAGTTAAGATAACGTATGTCATTTGACATGACTTTCACATTTGATGTTATACATGCTTGCATTTTGTTATATAATAAATTCTAGATATGTATTTATGCTTAAGTATTCAATTCCTAAAGTATCATCATAGATTTTTAACGTTTCTCTAATGTTTCCTAAATTTTCTTAAATTTTATATTATTTTATTAGATTTCCTTAAACTTCTAAGAAATATGTCAACTTCCTTAGCAACCGAAGTTGAGACTGACACCGAAATTTAATACCTAGGACTTCGAATTCAAAAGATTTCCCAAAAATTTTGAAGATATGCTAAATTTCCATATTCTTTTTGTTTTCGTTATTATATTGATAAAATAGGTTGTAATCAACCCAAAAATGAGTAGATCTATTAATCTTATGAGAAAATCATAGATCAAAAACCATTTTCTTTTAGGGGAAAATTGAAAAAAAATTCACTTTTTTTGAAAAATTCGAAAAACTACTTTTCATTTTTTTGAAAAATAACCTTAAATCTAGGATTGAAAAAATAAAATCGATTAAGTCTACGGATGATCTAAAAATCCATGAACTAACCTTAATTTTCAAAAAATTAATTTTTTTTGTTTTTATTAAAAAATAATTTTAAAAAATTTTGTGCGTATGTTTATTATATTGAAATAAATGTAGAAAACTTAATTATATACTTTCAAATAGTATATATTCTACAAAAGTTATTTTAAATTTTTTTAATAATACTTTTCAATTTTTTTAGTTCTTTCAATTTTATTTATGTTAGAAAAATGTGTAAATAATTTAGCTAGCTACTTTGAAATTCTATATATTACAGATCATTGTTTCTTTCATTCTTTGTAACAGGTTTGAGATTGGGCCAAAGAAGAGTGTAAAGCTCGTCGAAGATGTATGGTGCTAGTATGCAGACCCTATTGATGGTAGTAGGTTAAGGACGAGATGCAGATTTAATAAGTTTGACTCTCTATGTGGTCGGATTATTCGATTTAAACAACGTTTTTTCAAGTGGGTAAAGAAATGTTAACCTTTGCTCTAAGTTCCCTCGAGAGATTAGTTGAGCAATGAGGGCACACTTGAATGAGAAAAAGGTTGTTTCTAAGGAGAGAGAAGCCCTTAGGAGCAATTTGACAAGTGCAGCAGGGCCGAACGGCGGTGCTAGTACTAGTGGAGCTGGACTGAGTGAGGTTGGGCCAACTGAGCGGGACTTGGTGAAGCTAGACCAAGTGGCGATGAGGTAATGATGATGATGAGTTTGCTGAATTGATGATGGCTCCAAGGACTCATATTCAAGAGGATGAGGAAGGATATGCAAAAATCATCAACTTTTTTAACTTCTAAAATTATTAACTCGCATATGTATGGTTAATAATGTAGTACTACGGGTACATTTAGTTTTTTGTATCTTATTTTTGTATTAAAAGAAGTTTTATGCCAATGTATCCTAGTTTTTCCTTGTACATCCAAAAAAGTATTTTAGCGTATCTTAATTTTTTTCGGCATATTCACAATACTTATCTTAAATTCACCTGACCGATACGCCATTCGATACCGTATTTTGAAGCATAGGTATTTGCAACTACCTAGTTACCTTCTACGAAACATGGCATACATAGACAAGTCTCAACTTTCCAAAAATGTGGACCTCACCGAATACAACTGCAACTCGTCATAATTTCTCAGCATTTAACTAATATCAACAGGCAAATGTATCATTTCTCTCAAAAATGCATCATAAATGTGTGGGTACATATTAGAACTCCCTAATAAAAATATTTACAATAACTTTGTATCTTCCGCTTATAAAAACTTGGTCTTTTGGATTTTTATTTACTGCGTTTAAGATTCTACCATCCTTCCTAATTGTGAAATAGTTTGTTAGAGTATTGGATCAGATCTACAGAGAATTGATGACGCATGAGGAGTTGTAATAAATAAGTGTCAATCTATTTTCTAATTATATCATTCTCATTTATCTGGTTAATGAATAATGATAATAAATCATAGTCCCCATAAACCAGATAAAAGTCTCTAACCTCTAGAAATCTGCATGAAGACAAAAGAGAGACCCATTCTAAATAAAAACGAAGACTTGCCTCTAACATTATGCCTCTAATTACATCATTCCCAACCTTAGGACATTGATCATCGAAATTTACCTGGAACACCTCCAGCACAACCATCAAAGGACATCAACTAGAGGGCATTGGACTTGTCACTGATGCTCCAAAGCCTCCACCTTTCCCTCTATTCAGGGGAGGATGCTAGAGATGCTCAACAATAGTTAAGTGGAGCACAACGTAGTCAAGGCGTCTAGGTGACGCCTAGGCGATTAGGCTTGGGTAAGCAAGGCGCTGTCTAGGCAACGCTCAGGCGGTGCCTAGGCGATAAAAATAATTAAATTATATATATTAAATATATATATATATATATATATATTAAATATGCATATATATACATAGCAATTCAAACCTCCTAGGGTTGATAATAATCTAGGAAAATTAACATTTAATATTGTAAGGCTTGAACTGTTAATTGACTTTTTGACCCTGCAGATGAAAATAATTTCAAAGACTAAAATATAAGACTTTTTTACCAGACTTATGGGTTTTAGTAATGTTTTGATACGGTAGAATTTATGAAATTTAAATTTTGAAAAATACCCTAGCATTTGAAAGTTGAAATTTGAAAAAGGCGTTAAAAAGCGGATTTTGTTATTCAGCTGGAAAGTTGGCTTTTTCTTCTTCAGGAATTTGGATCTAGGATAACTTTTACTTAATTCAAATGGAGGGTATAACCTTATTTACATATAAATATCTGAAGTAATGAAAGTTCAAAATCATTTACTTAAATGATATTTATATGTAAATAAGCTATCAAAAAGGCTTCCATTTAAGAGGAAATGAAAGTGGTGCAAAAACACTCACCTAGAGAGGTGTCTATGCAATGATGTTCCAAAATCGCCTAGGCGACACCTTGACTACACTAGTGCAGCAGCAATTATAGATGGCACTTGTGGTGAGCAATCCACACCCAATAAATTTAAGCTGATTCCTCCAGCAACACAGCAAATCATAGAATTACCTTAATCTCGCTTTCAAATCAGTTGGCTGATCTTCCCAGCCAACAGAAACCTAAAGAGGTCCAAGAACTTCAAAACAGAACATGAATCTCTGCATAAATGGCCACTAAAATATAATCCCGTAGAACCAATCTGAATGCAGAACTCCCTCCAAACTTATTACAAACACTCATCCCAAACCAACCACATTCTGCCTGCTCCTGTATGCTAATTAAAGCCTTTATGGCCTTGGAATGGATGCCTTCAAAATTGAGTAGTACCTCGCTCTTAATTACCAAGAAAGATATACAGCCACCGATTTCCACCAGCCTCAGGGTCGCATGATCTTATTAGCAAAACTTGCATCACAGGCTAAAGATTATTGGTTTTGGACTTTATAATCAAGTGAATGGGCCCATGCATTCAAGCCTTTAAATTGTAGGATGCTAAGAAATCACCTTGATGCTATGGAGTTCTAATAACAGTATAAAGGGATTAAGTTTTACAAACTTGACTAACTGGAATGGCATATATCATGGCAACAATCTTGGAGATCGTTTTGAATAGTTCTTTCCCTGCCCACATGCATGCACACATGCGCACACACGCACGAACGGGGACGCACCCCTACGAGCACACACACTTGCATATATATATATATAGAGAGAGAGAGAGAGAGAGAGAGAGAGTCCAGCTCTTCTGGAATAAGTGGCAGGTTCACCTTCATGCAGTTAGTTTAGGACTTAATATTTATCTCAAATCTAAAGCAGATGGTAGCATTTAGTTAAATGGGAACTTTTAATTATTTAATATAGATTTCAAAGTCCATGTTATTCTTTTTTGGGAAAAATAGTTATGACTTCCTATCAGAAGAAACAGTGCACTTTGTATCCTGCATTTCTTTATTATGTTTCCAGTGATTCTTTCTGTCTGCACAGAAATTCTTTGTTTGATGAGACATTACGTGTAGGTGGAAATGGCTCTTGGGAATAGAAGGCATACATTTATATGAGATACAGTTTCAAACTTAAACGAACATGAAGATCATGCAATTTTTGAAAGATTCCCAGGATTAGATTTTAAAAGATTCCCGGGATGAGAAAACAATTGAAACTCACAAAAGAAATGGATATAAACTGGTTCTCAAAAAAAGAAAAATGAATAGCGGCAGTATTTAATGAAAACATGATCACAGTTTAAACAAGTCTACTACAGCAAGGAAGATAATGAACAATGCACCAGTTCCTTGTCTAGGATAAAAACAACCACCCTTAAAAGCAATAAAAGATAAATATCTACCCTTCTACATCAGTTGCAATCACATACATAGTACTAGGAAAGAAAAAAGAAACCTTTGTTCCTTCTGACAATATTAACCTATGATTCAAATAGTATGTACAAAAGAATGATCTAGTTTAAGTTTACGTAATTTTATATGAGGAAATATCACAAATTTTGTTCATGAGGAAGTGAAAACCAGGTATAGCGTCAGAATGCCCCAAATAATGGGGCACAAAAGCTCTGAATTGTAAACCTGATGGATGCTTCAAAGAATCATAGAGAACATATCCTAAGAACTTCTCCTTACAATAAATTAAAAATACATATAATCACCTTCTAAGAAACTTTTTCCTTCCAAATTTTGATACAAATCGTATCCGTAAATTTTCAGGAAAATAGAATGTTTTTCTTTTAATGAAGAATGGAGATATTTTAAATCATGGGAAATGTGGGATGCACAAGCAGCAATATAAGTGGTACTAAGAACCAGAAGGCCTTCTGGAAATCAAAAGGGAAGCAACAAAGATAACTATTACCAAAAGATTAGTGAAGCAAAGCCATGCGAAATTAGAAGGGTATCATTTGAAATTTTGACAAACAATGTATACCTTTAAGGAGTGCCAAGGCAAGGACCCCAAACAGTGATGAAACTATTATGGAGAACAAGATAAAGACCTGCGTCATCAGGAAGCGGACATAAAGAAGTTAAACTACCTAGCAAGGACAAGAAAGATTCCTCAATATTTTTGTTTTCTTTTGATTGGTACAATGATTATCGAAAAATAGCAAGAACATTGAATTTAATTCATCGGAAAACCAAGGAACCTCTAATTAGTCTTTGTTACAATAAATAGATTTTTTTTTCAATCAATAATTACCATAAATATAAAATATTACGAACATTACTATCATATGAAAACAACACAACCTTATTAATGTTATTTCCTGGAAACAGCAAAGAAAATGCCTAAAGCACAAAAATAAACACAAGCCATGGAACTTTATTAGTATCAGAGTCATCTATGATTTGACCCATTGCATGATAAAAGAATCATTCCTTGAGATGAAGATTGCAAAAGTGGAGAAATCCCTCAAATTTTGATGTGGTGAAACTAATGTTTAAACCCGCGTGTTAAAACTTAAAACATCCAAGTGACGCCTAGACAAATAAAATTTATTTTATTATTAAATTTATTGGGGGCGCAGAAAATCTTTTGTAGCCCAGCACTTTAGAGACCGGAAACAATGTTAGGTTCAACAAAGCAACCACTTCTTAACAAGTGCTTGCCTAGACCCTGGTATAAGCGCTAGGCGCCCGACTAGCGGTTGACTATGTAGCAGTTTCCTACGACGGTTCAACACTCAACCCATTTTTTACAAGTTTTCTGCGAGTGCCAAGAAGGGTTATCAATGGGCTGGGCTTGGGCTTGCATTTCAGTAAAAATTTTAATAGGATCAGTTCGAGCCTGGTCTGTTTCCAAGAGTTTTTCATGGCCTGAATTCAGACCGTTGACACCCCTATCTGCGAGCCAGTCAGATTCAAACCAGTCTTAGTTAGAGGTGGGAAAGATGAAAAAGGAAATTTGTGCTGAAATTCGCCCTTTGGACTCTTAGGGGAAGAAGGTCTCTTCAGTTAGATGGAAAGCTAAAGAGGGAAGATCTTAAGAAACATTTGCATTAATGCTTAAAGAGGAGATTAAGTGGAAGCAGAAATCTAGGATCCAATGGCTGAAAGTAGGGGGTCAAAATTCCCAAGTTTTTCCACCTTAGTGCTAATACAAGAAGGAAGAAGACATTATGAAGGTGAGGGAGTAGTTCTACTATAGGGGATGATGGAAAAGGTGGCGAATTCGATTTTTATCACTTTGAGATATGATCTATTATGTAGGTGTTAAACCGAATCACCACTTAGAGGTGTACTTGTAATTTTCTATTAGGGTTATTATAAATACAAAGAGATTAGAGAAAGACACTCTCTAACCAAAATTTCCCCTAATCTTTTCTCTCTCTCTCTCTTTCTTCATCTCGTATCCTAGGGTTTGTTCTGCAAGTTGGTATCAAAGCAAAAGTTAGAGAACAACAGAGTGAAGAAGAGTTAGGTTTTTCCAGAAAGCAGAAGCAAGTTTTTTTTTCCTGGTTTTTTCTCCACCCACAGTGCTGATGTCAGCATGACGTCATGATGATGTCAGCATGACATCAGGACGATGTCAGCATCCGTACAACCCCATATGATGGGTGATGCTGCCGCATGGTAGGTCTCCCTATGCAGATATTTTTGGTTATTTTTCTGGTATTTTTTGGAGATATTTTTTGTTATTTTCTGGTATTTTTTGGAATCCATAAATGTACGTTTCAGAATTTTCTGAAAAACTAGATATTCTGTGAATCATGTTGTGCGATCTGGTTGGGGGGTTTTTGCAACACAAATCCAAGAGGGTTTGGGTCGAAATTTGTTTCCCCATCTTTTGGAAATGGTCTCACGTGATTTGGATGAGATTAGAGAGTTTTATGAGGGTTTATGTACTCCTATTACCAATTTTTTTCACGTGGATGTGTGCTTGTGGATCGTATCCCTATTTTTGGATCCTTTTTACTTTGCTAACCTCCATATCACTATTTGGAGGTTATTTGATGGCTGGTTACCATCGTGGAACTGAATCTTGATGCTTCTAGTGTGAAGAAACCTTCATCTATTGAATCTGTCGACTTTGGTGAATCCCGGAATAGGTTGTTGTGGCAACTTTGTGTGGAATCAGCGCTTTTTACTTCTTTTTGAATTGATTGGAATAGAGAAGCACCGAATAAGGCCAATGATGGTGGATCTCAAGGGATATCTGAAGCTATATCGAGGGTACCGAGTAATAAGGTCACTCCGCTCGTCACTAGTGGCTATGGTGATAACCCAGGGGTGTTATTCACAGCCATAAAGTTGGATCATGGATAGCACCAACTTCCTTGAGTGGTCTCAATCCACTGAGATATATATCGACTGAAGAGGGAAGTTAGGGTACTTGACAGACCGAGTGAAATAACAGGCTATAAGGCAGAGGCATATGACAAGTGGGAGCAAGAGAACCTTATGGTTATGTCATGGCTGTTGCATTCCATGAAACCATCCGTTAGTAGAGGCTTCTTATTCCTTGGACAGCAAAAGAGATTTGGAATAAGGCGACTCGACCAATTCCCAACGTCAAAACATCGCCAGGGTTTATCAGTTGTGGCAAGAGATAGCTACTCTTTGTCAGGGGGAGCGCAGCCTATCTGCCTATTACTCCACTCTTCAGGGTTTTTGGGAAGAATTGGATCACTTTCAGGTCATCAAGGGGGACACTGATAAAGACAGCAATTGGCACAGTAAACAAATGGATCATAACCGAATTTTTGACTTCTTAGCGGGTTTAAATCCGGACTTTGAAGTCACTCCTCGAGTCCAGATTTTAGGGAAGGATGAGCATCCTTCTTTGGACCACGTTTATTCCCTAGTCCAAGGTGAGGAAAGCAGAAAAAAAAAGCGATGGTATCTACTTCGACTAGCAATCATCGCGCGGCTCTCGCCCTTGCCGCATCTTCTATTGCTCCTTGAGGTGGGAAATACCCTCCTCAGAATAATAAGTGTCACGACCCGGATTTTTGGAATAAAATCTTGAGGCCAGGATGACCTTAATTAAGTATAATTAATGAAAGAATAATATTTATAAATATTAGAGTGTCACTTTCCCCTAATCGGAATCCGTAAAATCCCGGGAAAGTGTTTGGGTTTAACCGGGGGGTTCTGGTTATCGGATTTGGTGTCCGATAATTACCGGTTAAACCATGAGATACCCACTCAGTATTCTCGTACTGCATGTCAGTCCACTACCTAGACGACTACCCATCGTGTCGGCTCCATCACGTATCGATTCACGAAACCACGGGGGCCTCGTACATAAGAAACCCAAAAAATCTAAGGGATTTGAATTGGGATCGATACTAAATGTTTATCAGTAAAACCCAGTGTTTTTCTCCGAAATTCACACACCGTGTGTCGGTCGGCTGTCAGGAGGACTGTTTGTCATCTCGGCCCTATCGCATGCCGAACCGTGACGTGTTTAGTACCCAAAACCAGGAAATTTGTGAGTTTTGCAATATTCTTCCGGACTTGGTGTTTACTGTCAAAACTCAGTATTTTTCATCAAAATTCGCGCAACAGGTGTCGGACTACCCCTCTTACGGTCACTTGTCATATAAGCACCGTCGCACTAACATATGAAGATCGTTAAATTATGTAATATATATATATAGTTATATACACACACACCTGTATACCTCTTCTACCCATTAGTAAATACTTATGTTAATGAACCATTGATGATGAACAATTGATGCATTAAATGGAAAAGGGTTTTGTGATTATTTTGGAACTTATGTTAATGAATATTTATTATTTTTGTTTTTCAATACTAGATACAACGTGTTTTAGAGTTGAATGTGGGTTGGAATTGGAAGCACAAACGGTGCATTCATAGAAACAAACAGAAGTCCATCTACAATTACTGTGTGCACCGGATCATGAGTCATGTGTTTCTAGATTGAAGCAATAGCTGGCTGGCAGGCGAACAATAATGTCAAGGACTACCCAAACTGCTCTAAGGAAGTCAGTGGTGAAGTAAAAGCTTCTAAATGGGATGTTAATAAAGAGGAAGGAGAAGGAAATGAGACCGACAGAGTTTCAAGAGTCACTAATGGAGCCTCCATACCAGGATGATGACATGGTGCATGTAGGTAACAATGATGATCATGGATACCAGTAAGAGCGTCCCTTGAAGCTAGTGGAATTTAGGTCAGAGAGGGAGGTATAAAGTTGGTGGTTCATATGGTGTTGACATACGAGGGCCGGTGGGTCAGGAGCTAGTAGTGTAGGGGTGACAGTTTTAGTGCCAGTATATTGAGGGCCGGTAGGTCAATAGATGGTACTCCAGAGGTGGTAGTTCTGATGTCAGCACATCGAGGGCCCCCTGTTACAAATCTCCCAAGAAAAAATACTCAATTTATCTCTAGAAAAACATCTAAAGTTTAAAACTCCATTTTTATCGCGATGATTTACAAATCTCACGAGAAATATAATTTTCTCTTTTTATCCCGTATATATCACGAGATTTAACCGAGAATTTTAAAAATATCATGAGAAATACACCATATTGTTGGTTTTATGAATTTATAATTTGGTGATATTTATTACTATTTCTGAATTTTCAATATAGTTTTTAATCATTGCCGAGATTTAGGCGAGAAATACCAAAAAAAAAATCAGATTTGCAAATCTTCCGAGAAAAACTTCGACCGATAAAAACCCAAGAACGAGATTTGTAACACTGCGAGGGCCAATGAATCTGCAACTGGTATCGAGGGCCATAAGGCCAAACGAACTTATACGCACTTTCAGCGCAAAAGGGGACGAGGAGATCCTACGTATCCCATGTATCGAGAAAACGGATGTGACAAAATCAATTAACATCCTTGTGGGAGGATTTCAAGAGACAATTGGACAGGTGACAACAAGTATCACATCTTTAATAACATTTCAGCTGGTACAATTAACAGTCCTTTCAAAACAAGTTAAATGAGTTTGCCATAGCAGGTTCAGGTGTGAAGGTACCTACACCACATGAAATCATGAACACCTACTTGAATATGGAAATTGATGTGTTAAACGACTATATAAAGGATTTGAATTACAGTTATGTGTGATGGATCATCAACTTTATGGTGTACTGTGATGGAAAGACCAGCTTCTTAAAGATTGTTAAGGCATCTAATATTAGCAGAGATGCAAAGTATATCTACAAGGAGATGGTTGACGTCATAAAGGAGGTCGAAAAAAGAAATGTTTTCCGGATCATCACTGACAATGGCAGCAACTATAAAAAAGCGAGAGAAATTGATGAACTCTAAAAAGTATAACCTCTTCTAAACCTAGTGTGAACACATTGCATCGACCTTATATTGAAGGATATGGAAAAGAACCACGGTTGGTTGATGTCTTTGATGTGGGAGAAGTGTGAAGGGGGATTTGGTCCATCCTGGGCTTATGCGTTTCACTACTAACTACGTAGCTCTATAAAGCATACTGTAGAAGAAACTAGAAAGTTGGGTTAAAAGCCATGTTCTCCTCAGAAGAATGGATAAATTACAAGGATAACAACATTGTGGTGCCAATGAGGGCTAAAGAGACTAACCCAGTGGGATGATGCACTTGTAGTAGTCAATATCTTAAAGCCAGTAGGGAAGGTGTCGATGATGGTATTCGACAATAAGAAGCCTACAAGGGGATTTGTGCATATGAAAGCAGTTAAGACCACCACGTCGGGTATCTAAACATCATAGATGAGATATGGACGAACCAGCTCCTCTATCCCCTTCATACAGCTGGTAAGAGATTATTGTAAAGTTTATACATTCATTTGTGATATTTTTAGTTTGAAATTGTGGTATTAGTCATTCACTTATTCAAATGGTATTGTATACAGCCTATTACCAGAACCTTAAGTACCACTTATCGGGAAACTGGAACCGAGTGGAGCACTGCAACCAAATAAAATTAAAGAGGTAAGTCTATTCCCAATTCATTTTTACGGCTCAATTTACTTTACCATAAATCTAAGTATGAAACGACTGCAATTTATATAGATGAGGTGGTATAGGGATGCTATTGGATCACTCAATCGGAATTGCGTGATGCAAAAACAAGAAGCGAAAGCGAGAAGCGGGAAGTGAGGCTCGAAAGCTTATGGGGAAATGAGAACCAAGAACAAAGATAGCACGATATGGGTGCCTCACTCCCATTAATTAGTATGGTTAATCATGCCTTAAATTTTGCCTTACATGAGATATGTGTGGACAACTAGGCACCTTAAGTTCCAATCCAACGCTATTTGCTCATAGTATACACCCTAGATTGTAGACTCAGGTCTATCCCACATAGATAGAGCATCACACCCTATATAGAACTTCCCTGCAACTATGATTTAGATACCTAGAATGGAAAATAATTATGCACACTGAAAACATTTGTAGTTAAATTAGCTATTATGTGATTTTGTTAAACCAAATTACTAATTGAAATCATAATTTGTATAAGGTAATCTATAGTTTTAAATCAAACTACTGCACTCTTATTATCAATTATATAACATTCTCAAAATCAATGTAATAAATTTTGATTATAATTACTAAATATATGAAAAACAAACTTAACTTCTGAAGAAATTCAACTCTATTTGGATATGAGAGACCCTCGCATAGTATTTGGTTATTTGTAGATGTAAAGGTTACTAGGTTTCATTTACTTATATTGTATGAATTTTTTTTTTTTTGATCGATAATGTAGTTCAATATATTAAAATTGGAAAAATAACTACAAGGGTAGGACTCGGCACTAGAGTTTATAAGTATCAAACTCAACACCTGGGTTAAACAAACATGATCCTACCTCCCTGTGGGAATAACAATTATATCAAAATACCCTGAATTTCCTCCCTTGTACAATGTATCCCTGCCCATTCCATAACACCCAAACGGATGTGCTCGCAAATCCGTGGATCAGAAGAAGAGACACCCTTAAATACTCTAAGATTTCTTTCTTTCCAAACCCACCAAGAAGAATTGACCAGATCACCTCCCAAGCTCCCACCCCCTATCCAAAGACCAACAAGATGTGAAGGGATGGGGGGAAAACCCATGTAACCCCCATGTGGGAGAGGAAAAAGGCCCACACCACCTAAATTACAGGGCAGTGCAAAAGGAAATGATCCACCGTCTCCTCTGCTTGGAGACACATAAAACATCGGTTAGTCATACTCTACCCTCTATGTTGCAAGTGGTCACATGTTAGGATTTTATTCAAAGTTGCAGCCCATAAGAAGAAAGATACCTTGGAAGGAATTCCAAGATTGCACACAGCCCTAGGAGAAAAGACTCGCCCGGAGTAGGAGACAAAGATTGAAGCAAAAGTCTTACTGAGAAACGCCCATGGTTATTTCTAGACCACATCCTATAGTCCCTGACTTCTGGGCAAATGAAAGACGAGGTGACACGCTCCAATAGCCGAGCCATATCCCCGATTTCCTAATCATTTAGGTCTTGATGCATCCTCGGACACCTAACCACCCCTTCTGCACTTCTCTCATAAGATTCCTCCACTAGAGCATCCTTTCTAAAAGCTAGGACAAATAGATTTCCAAAATCATCTATTAGTCAAGTAGACCAAGACCATATATCCTTCCAGAAACTAACCTCCAACCCTCTCCCCGCCCGAAACCTAAAGTAAGGCACTATCAAGTTGGCAGTCGCCATAATCCCCTTCCAAAACCCCAGTTAATGAGTGCTCTAACTTCCCGAGAAATCCAACACGACGATTCCCCATGCTTGGCTACTATCACAGCTTGCCACAAATTGTCCCTCTCCTCTCCAAATCTCCATACCCATTTGACTAACAAAGCTTTATTCACTTGGATAAGCGACTTAAGGTTCAAACCTCCTTCAATAGGGCGGCACATTTGAGTCCAGGCAACTAAGTGATATTTGGCTTTATCCCCTCTCTCGTTTCATAGAAACATCCTCAGGAGTTTTTCTATAGAAGTGGCCACAGAGTGTAGAATAGTAAAAGTAGACATGAAGAAAGTGGAGAGACTCCGTAAGGTGCTCTTAATAAGAGTCAATTTCCCCCCTTTCCCCCCCTTTCAATAAGAAGGTCGATTTTCACCTGGATAATCTTTTTGCGATTCGGTCTAGCACCGCATTCCACACTGATTTCGCTTTGTAGCTTCCGCCCAAAAGCATACCAAGATATACCGAAGGAAGCGATCCCACTTGACATCCTAGGCAAATGGCTAGATGGTCTATAATTGATACCTCACCTACCCGAAGAAGCTGGGACTTTGTAAGATTGACCCGTAATCCTGATACCGCTTCAAAGCATCTGAGATATAGAAGATCCCTTCTCGATGCTCGCCCAAAAATAAGAGTGCTATCCGTGAATTAGAGGTGGGAAATCCTCAACCTTTTGGCACCAGCCCAAAAGCCTTCAAATAACATCCCCTCTGCTCTAGACAAAATCCGGCTTAGGGCCTCCAAGACAATCACAAAAAGAAATTGGGAGAGCAGATCCCCCTGTCTCAAGCCCCTTGAAGTAGGGAAATAGCCCACTGAACTGCCAGAAAATGTCGGATGTCAGGGAATCTTATGCACTGAAATATTATGCCAAATAGGAACATTCCCAGGATATTTTCCATTCCCTAGGTGCAAAATCTCCAAGATACTGAAATTTAGAACCTTGCTTATATTTTCCATTCCCTAGGTGCAAACTCTCTAAGATACCAAAATTTAGAACCTTGCTTCGGATTAAAAATGGGCATCAAATCATAGTAACAAAGTTTCCAATTTTTTCAAAAAGTCACGAATAATACACTACTTTTTCGTCGAACGATTAATTCCAAAATTATTCATGACTCTTTGAAAAAATCATGACTTTTTCAAAAAGTTGCAAATTTCATGGATTAAACACAAATTTTTTAAAAAGTCCCAAATAAATATCTAATATATGAAATATGTTTGTTTAAAATTCTCATAATTAGTAATCTTATTTAATATTTTTCCATATCTTACCCAAATTTTTACTTGACTTATTTTCAAATTTTGCCAATTTTTTTTCAAAATTTTTCTAGACGAATAATACATAAACTCTGACTTGGTAACTATGGTTGATATCATTACTTTCTCCATATAATTTTTAATTTTATTTTTTTATTGTTTCCTCTTTTTTCCCAAAGTTTTCCCGACTTTGCCAAATTTTTCCAAACTAGACCCCCGCCGAATTATTCATGAACCCCGACTTTGTTACTATGCTCACAAGGAGACATTTTTGCTTCCTTAATCCTTAAAAACAGCACGAGGCTGTTGGTATTACATGAAGTGCTATACTAGCAATATCATTCTCCAAGATTTGAAATTTTACTTGGACTGCCATGTATTGAACTTAATCCCTTTTCACGAAACCAAGGTCCGGGTTCTAGTCCAAGAAAAACAGATTTTGACCAATTTATTATTGATCAGTCATCCCGCGATGCTATATGCGCAGAATCTGGTTGTAATACTCACAAAAATCTTACATCTCAGAGTTGGATTTTTTTTATTAAATACCGTTACCTAGTAAAATATGTCCAAAATATTCACTATCTTATTTCTCCTCATATTTCAACAACTCTCTGAAATCATGAGAACCCAAAACCCTTGATAGTCTGTCACAAAATTGGCTCGTCGAGATTAGGTTACAATGCTTGTACTTCATATTGTAGGGATTTAACTCAAACAAGAAAACCACTTGTGAGAACGAGTATCATGCAAGACTTGTGACAGAGACTAAGACTGAAGAATCAAGATCTACAGATCAATCATTTTCTGTACCCTTCGTGATAGGCTTAAGTAATCAATCCATGACATTGTCGAAGTTCTCATCCTTGGAATTTTTCACCTAATAGTTAAGGATACCTAAAGGTAGAGGGAATGTATTATGCTAAAAAAAAAAGAGCTTGTCATTTTGAAAGAGATGTTGTTATCCACTAGAACTTTCAGGAACTATAGAAGGTTATTGAGTAGAGAAGCTTTGAGGGACATATGAACAGTCCTCTCCTTGTGGTTTTTTATGGAGATCATAGTTATCAATTTCTGGAGGCTTTCGTCAGATCCAACAGGTGGAATGGCTTGCCAACCAGATCCCCAACTGGTGTAATGCCGAAGTATCCTCTCTCTTTCATTTTAGTTGAATCTATCGATTTCTTGAAAGAGAAAGCAGTGATATAAAATTATTCAAAGCTATGAGAAGATCATGACATTTAAAGACAGTGCAAATGAGAAGTGCATCAAAAGGAGTTCCCAATCTGATCAGCAGAAGATGTTCAAGCAAAAGTTCCAAGATATAAATGATTTAAGATGTACTCCGAAGCAGTTTAGAATGGAACAATTACTTACTGAATATTTATTGGACCCTATTTGTCTCTCAAATACCCTGAAGTAGTACAGCAGATACAGTCCAAACATCATTTCTGGTGTAGATGAGAAGGAAACAACTGATGCAATTAACCTCCAAATGTGAAGCTTTATGAAAATATCCTGTCATAAAAAAGATATGATCTGGGTAAAATACTCATCTAAATTATAACCTTAAAGAGCTCAAAATTGATATTTTGGTATCTGTCATGGAAAATTGTCTAATCATTTTCAACTTTACAATGGACAAGATTGCATAATTTTTAGTGACTTGTCTTTGCTAAGAAGACAGTCTGAAGATATAGTTGAAGATATGCAATATTGATTTATTAATGAAATAAAATGGAACACGATGTCCACTATACAAAGTGCTTTACAATGTAAATGCAAACGAGCCGAGAAGACATTAGAAGAGTGAGCTATACATAATATCAATTACGAGTTTCCATAAATTATGGCATGTCAATAAAAACACATAAGTAGATTACTGAAGCCAATTAAATTCCTTGATAACTAAAAAGTACCAACAAAGCAATGCTTTAACTTTCCTTTCCACTGGCTCAATAGTACCATATTCGTTCTTTAGAAGCAAAAACATCACAATGCCATATCCTTAAATAAGCAGGAGACTTCTAGGAATAACCAATCCATTGGACTCCAAGAAGGAAAAAAACCAATGCCAAATCTTCCTAGATGACTTGCAATGGAGGTAGTATCCATGTATAGTCATCTGCTCAGAAAGGCATGCAAAAGTTAGGCATGATCCGACATCTGCTGATCAAATGAGTATCCAAAACAATTTATCAAGTGATGCCATCCAAAAGAAGAATGATGCTACTTTGGAAGGCATGAATTTTCAAATGAAGTTCATCGGGATAGAAGATGCTAGGGTCTCTATAAAGGAACAGGAAAATGGATCTTTTGTGTCTCCCACTTCAACCTTTATATTTATTGTGTGACCCCGCAGTTAATTCTCTACAAAATGAGCTGAAAACTTCATTATGGAATTGATTTCCCAATTGTTGAATTCCTCCTAAATTTCAAATTCCAAGTGACAAGATCTGCTTCTCTCATATAGAAACTATCATAAAGCCCCCTTTTTGAACTGCCATGTCATAAAGGACCGGTAACGGATTATTCCCCTCCTCCCCCCCACCCCAACCAAACATCCTCCCAAACCTCATGCTCTCCGCCCTCCAACTTCAAACTTTGCACCTTTCAAGAAGTCATGGTATATTCTGTCGTTCCTGTCCATGCACTACCTCCATTAACTGTTATCACCTCATTCCTATCCCAAACTCTATTTTCAATACCATATTGGGAAGTTATAATGCTTCTCCAAAGGATTTCAAGCTCCTCTCACGACCTCTATAAGACTATAACCACTTACAGAGAAAAGCCTTATTCAACAATAGCAAAACAAAAAAAATTGACTTAGCCTTAAGTGATGAACATACCACTAGGGGTGGTTATCTAACAAGAGTGCTCGTGAACAGCTTGGGCTCGGCTCATTAAATGCTCGAGCTCGTTCGTTTATTTAGTATAACTTACCATACCCCTACTCAGCTCAGCAAAAGCTCACCTCGTTAAGGGTGGATGAGTAGCATGTAAAGTCATGGGTGACAACCATTTATAGCCTCACATTCACTCAGCCCTTTCGAAGTTAGGCGATATGGGACTAAAAATGTAGCCTTCTTTTTAAAATCAATTGTGAAGCGTTGTTAATAGTGTGTATTCCTATTCACTTTAATCCCACATCGGTAAAAAATAAAACAACCCATGGAAAGTCTGCCTATAAAAAGTGATGGGATTTCCACTACAAGCCACGCTTGGCCCGGAAGCATGAGTTAGCGAGCCGAGCTCGAGCTTAGCCTAAGGCATTAAACTATTTAATATATATATATATATATATATATATATATTTGTGTATTCGAGCCAAGCTTGATCTTAAGATACAATTTACGAGCCAAGCTTGAACACCCTATACTCGGCTCAATAACACCCCTACATACCACCCTTCAATCAAACAAGTGGTATCCTTTTCATCACCAATATTCCCACAAAAGAACCTCACACCATTTAATAGAGCACAAGATTGAAACAAAACTAAAAGGAAGTATGTAAGGATGGAGGCTAGAAAGTGTACTCTTAATAAACATTACCTTGCCATTTTTGGATCGTTAAAACTTTGAAGACGCTAACCATCTTTCAAACCACTTAATCCTATAACTCATTGGATTGATAACTAGTACCAAAAGGGAAGGCAAGATAGAATGTTGAAAAATGGCCAATCTTACACCTAGAGCACTAGTGAGATCCAAAATGTCATCAATCCGACCAATAGCAAAAACTTCGCTTCTGTTAAAGTTAAATCTTCAACCTGGAGGCTGCCTTGAAGAATTGTAAGGTACATGCCAAGTATTGAAAATTTTCATGACAAGCTTTGCAGAAGAAGATACAATCATCCTCAAATTGAAAGAGTAACAAGCTTGGTTTCCCTTCATCCACCAAAACACCTCCTTCCGCTGCTTTACTAAGGGCTTCCACTGCAGTATAAAGAGGAAAGGACAGAACAGGTCTCCTTAACTGAAGTCTCTAGAGCTTTTAAACAAACCAGTTGGAGAACCATTTACCATACCCAAAAAGGTGGCGAAGATATGCAAGTAGGGGTGTTATCGAGCCGAGCCAAGTAGAGGGTGTTCAAGCTCGGCTCGCTACATTATGTATATGTTCAAGCTCAGCTCGAACTCAACTGAAGCTCCTCAGCCAGAGCTCCTCAGCCAGTATTCAAGCTCGTCTCGTAAATTGTATCGTAAGATCAAGCACGGCTCAGCTCAGCTCGAATACACAAATATATATATATATATATATATATATATATATAATAGTTTAATGTCTTAGGCTAAGCTTGAGCTCAACTCACTAACTCATGCTTCCGAGCCAATTCTGGCTTGTAGTGGGAATTCCATCACCTTTTTATAGGCAGACTTTCCTTAGGCTGTTTTGTTTTTTACCGATGTGGGACTAAGTGAATTGAAATACACACTATTAACAACACTTCACAATTGATTCACAAAAAAAAAAATGCATATGTTTTTAGTCCCACATCGCCTACCTACGAAAGGGCCGAGTGAATGTGAGGTTGTGCCTTGACCAATACTCCTCAAAAGACCGGCCTAATGAGGTGCAAAATATCAATTTACTTATTAAAGGTGCGTAACATACCACCACGCTTCCGCAGCCGATGTCCTCGGCAGCTCTCACTCTAGGGCGGGGAACTTCTCCGGAATTTTTTTTCCATAGCCCTCCCTAGGTAGCCCATTCCGCAGCGGCTTTCACTCTGGGGCAGGCCACTTCTCCGGCCTTTTTTCCATAGCCCACCTCAGGTAGCCCTTTCCGTGACTCGAACTCGTGACGTGGTGTCTGGCTTTGATACCATTGATAAGTGCCTTGACCAATACTCTTCAAAAAACCGGCCTGATGAGGTGCGGAAGATCAATTTACTTATTAAAGGTACGTAACATACCACCACGCTCATTGATAAGTACCTTGACCAATACTCCTCAAAAGACCAGCCTGATGAGGTGCGGAAGATCAATTTACTTATTAAAGGTAGGTAACATACCACCACACTTCCGCAGCCGACGTCCTCGGCGGCTCTCACTCTAGGGAGGGGCACTTCTCCGGATTTTTTTCCATAGCCCTCCCTAGCTAGCCGATCTTTTGTCAAGCCGAGTAGGGGTGTGGTAAGGCTCGGCTCATTAATTAAACGAGCTTAAAAATATGTTCAAGCTTGGCTTGTTATACTAAATAAACGAACGAGCTCAAGCATTTAACAAGCCGAGCCCAAGCTGTTCACGAGCACTCTTGTTCGATAACCACCCATATATGCAAGCGCTCATCCAATACTTCTATTTAGCCCTAAATTCCAATCTTCCAAGCATGTAGTCCAAGAAGCCCACACTGACGTGGTAATAAGCGTTCTCCATGTTTATCTTGCAAGGAACTCTAGCAATTCTGCTTTTTATTCTTTTTTGACAAGTAGAAAATTGGAACGTAAAAGTGCCTAACTACAAGTTGAAGTCAGTATGAAATCAAAAAACTACAAAAGAGTAACAATATAAACCACAGTAAACTGTAAAGAACCAAAATCAAGACCACAAATTTTTTAGAATCATATCCATAAATTCACTCCACTTACGGCACCAAAATATTATAAGGCTATTAGTCCTCTGATCAACCAGAATCATCACACACACGACAATTTGTGCTCCTTCCTGATGGACAAGAATATAGCCTCTTTCGAAGGCAGGCCTGCATCCATTCCACTAAAAGGTATTTGTGGGCATTCTCCTTTCCATTCACAAGAAATCACTCTGAAGTTTTTCAATAATATTCGTCACTAAAACTAGACGGCAATCAAGGATAATTAAAAAAAATCTGGCACAATAGAAAATTTTCTCCTTGTAAGAGTCAGTTTGCCTCTTTTGGATAGCAAGTTGGTTTTCCAGGCCACAAGCCGACAACTCACCCTTTCAACCACCGAATCGGAAGAAGTCTCATCCTGAAAGGAGGCCCCTATAGGTAGGCCCAAATATAAAGATGAAAATTAATCAACCATCCATTATTGAAAAGCTAACCAACCCATGAATATCCTCCACTTCCCTAGCCCAAAAATCTACTTCTTGTTTATGTTAATGCTGATATATGTATGCACTATGTATATGTATGTGTGTATGGGATGTATTACACAACCATCGTCTCATCTACAAATTGTAAATGAGAGATACTTGGGCCAGTTACTCCAAATCATGGATCAAAATATCGGTGCGTATCAACCATATCGGTTTGAAACGTATCATTTTTTTGGGGTATAAATCTGAATGAATTCTCATATCTTTCCATTGTATCAAGTATGTATTGGCCCGTATGGACTGTATCAGTACGATACTTCGATACATGTCAATACTATGTATGTTTTACCCTTTTTAAAACATTTACCGTATCAACCGATACTATCATGGTGTCAAAAATCGACTCAATTCGGTCAACTTCCGCCGAATTAAGTCGACTTCGATGGTGTCCGAAGCGAAATGCACTTGTATTTTACAAATACTAGACTTTGTGGTAAACTTCGACCGAAACAGATAAAAAGTGTTGAGAAAAAACAGAATTTCAATGGAAGTTAACTGAAGTGTACTGGAAAAGTCTATAAATTGAAGGACTTTTAAATTTTAACTTAAAAGGGTAATGTTAGTTCCGCTCGCTTTAACCTGCTTTCTTCATATGGAAAGACATGTGTCCCTAGTATTAACCTTATTTAAAATAAAATTAGCTTTAAAAGAGAGTGTTGCTAGCATTAATCTTATTATGAATTAAAATTTTATTATTAAAGTGTGGTTAGCATTATTCTACTTATAAATTATTATTTTATTATTTTAATAATTTTATTATTAGTATATTATGTCTATAAGGGCTTTTTAGTATATATTTAAAAAATGAATAATTTTCTAATAGTATTTCACATATTAAAATTATTTAACTATTCATCTCCTGCTCTTCATATATTAATTCAATCTTGTAAAAACATTGAGCTCATTAATTGCAAATTGATATAGGTTTAGAAAGTAAAGTGAATTTCAATTATTTATCAATTTTAATGTGCATGCATAAGTTTTTGAGGTTTCCAAAACAACTAATATTGATAATAATTGAAAAATAAAGAGAATAAAATAGTGTTACATATCCCCTTCACTTTACAAAGAGGAAAAATATAGTTTAAAAAGTGACAATATAGCGAAGTATTAAAAAGAAGTTACAGCTCAAACAAGCAGACAATGCATGTCACTTAACATGATTCTCACATTTGAGTATTACATGCTGAAGTATTGAATCTCTAAAGTTTCATTTTAGATTTTCAATGTTTCCTTAAAATTCCTAGACTACTTTATTTTTTATATAACTTCTTTGGAATACTTTAAACTTCCTGTATTGATCGATACAATCGATATTGCTCGATACATAATAGTATCGATCGATACTTTACGAAAAGTTTAAAAACCGAATGGGGGCTCATTTTGGGTGTTGGAAAACATCCCTAGAACCACTTGTGAGCCTATTTTTCTTTCATTGATCGACCTCTATGCCTAAAACAATAATTCATTGTCGATTTTAAGTTCGAAAACAAAGATATAGACATTTTATTTCGGATCCAAAACGTTTCCCCAAAATTTCAAAGGTATGTTAAATTTTCATTTTTTTTTCCCATTTTAATTGTTTAAATTGATGCAAATAGGTTGTAATCAACCCAAAATGAGTATAGCTATTGATTTCATATGAAATTCAAAGATCAAAAACTATTTGGACACCATATGCGGCTCACTACATTGTTTTGATGCTACAGGATTTTTGGGAGAAAAAGACAGTAAAAACCATGGATGAGGAGTCCTAAAAGGTGATGAAATGATATATACAACCATAATTAGGTCTTAAGTGGATGAGAGAGCACACTATTGAGGAGCTAGTACAGCTAGGGATCACTCGATTCACCACCAACTTCATATCGATTCAAAGTATCCTTGCATAGAAAGCAGGCTGAAAAGAATGTTTACATCTGATATGTGGCATGAGTACTTATATAGCCACACCGTTGATGCGAAGAGAGTAGAGGACATTATATGTAATAATCAGTTCTAAGACCAAGCGCGTTAGGTAGTGTACTTACCTGTTGTGAAGGTGTCTTTGAGATGGTTGATAGGGGCAAGAATGTCACTATGGGCTATGTGTACGAAGGAATGAGGCAGGCAAAGATGGCTATCCGGGTTGCTACCCTAAAGTCTTCTAAGGGCTATATGACATGCACGCAACAAAAAATATTTCAATTAATTTCTATTTGCTAGATTTTGATTGGATATTATTATTTGAACTTTTGATTTATGTCAACTAATTTTTTTGGGCAAAACAACCTATTATCTTAATCTCGTCTATGAATGACCTCAGCACTGATGAGTCTTTACTAGGATCTTGATTCTTGAAGAACGTATTACAAAAATTAGAGAAAGATCCATCTAAGGCTGCTTTGTCACTCATGGAGGTAAAGATGTTATAAAGTTATTTTATATGTGGATATTCATTATTGGGGACTATATATATGTTCTTATAAACTTGACACTTAAATTTTGTATCATAGGGCCAAATCAAATGGCAAGAGAAGGAAGAAGATCGACACATGGAATTCAATTTACGTAAGACATTACTACTTGATACTTAATAAGAAATTATCTTCCCTCGTGCAGATAAATGGTGGTTCCTATATGGAATGGATGCCCCCAGATTTAAAAAAAATTACCATACAGATCCTATCTTAGACAACATCATCTAGCGGTTGCAAGCAAAATTAGAGCACGTTCTCATTGATTCGTTCAAAGCCTCACAACTGGTTGAATTATGAGAAGTTGGAATGATTGATGTATGCGCATTATAATATGAGGTTGCGACTGAAGCACCTCACTAACGATACTTAGAGGGGCAATGCACCATTCGATCGCATAGACCTCAGCCATGTATTTGATGATGAAATGCTTGGCCGAGTGGTTGGATGATCGGGGAGACGCGATGTCGGATGAACCAGGAGATCCTCCTAAGCCTAGTAATTTTTTAGTGAGGTGCAATGATGAATGTATAGTGGGATCAAGTGGAGCTGGGCTGGGTTGAGCGGAATAGGACATAGTAGAGTTGGGCATGGTAGCAGTGCTGGTACTAGTAGGACTGGACTGAATGAAGTAGGGATTAGTGGTACTGATGACAACGAGTTTGATGAACTAATGAGGACTCCAATGAACAATACCGAGGATAAGGGAGGAGATGCAAATACTAGCCTTCGTGAACATGACGACTACAGTGACAATAATGGAGGGCATGTTGGGAGGATGTCACTCGGGCAATCATAGGCACAGAGAGTCATATGAGAAAGGGGCATGGTATGCTATTTATAGAGGAACAGTACTTTGACCATGCCACCCAAAACACCAGTCATGGTGCATGCATGCCATCTCATGGTCATGTAAGCAAGACGTATAGTGATGACAATGTGGTAGTGGGTGACTGACTAGATAGTAGCTTAGTGGTCATGCTCTTACGGGTGACTATAGGTAGCCATGAGGCATGGATGGCACTATACATGGGCTGGATAGAGTCGATGATGACGAGCATAGTCATCATGGTAGTGACTTTGGATAGAAAAGTGTATCTTCATCTTCATATGGTTATGGTCATGATGCCCAATCTCATGCATCTAGAGCTTATGAACATGATGCTCAATCTCAGGCATTGAGTGAAAGTAATAAACAAATTCCACAGTTCACAGATTTGCACCCAATCGAAAGAGCGTATGCTCTAGATGCAGTCAGTACCAAATGTACATACAGAAATATCAGACAACGTATCACATTTACATAAGTTGGTCATAGTATTGTGATCATGTCAGACACACTTATCACGCACCAACTATCCATTTCCTGAGCCCATAATGTTCAAGCCAATACGTAATTCAATGTGATATTGAGGTTGTTGTTAGACATATATGCCTACGAAAGTCATTCTGGAATTGTATCAGTCTACTTAATCAATAAAAGCATATTTTACATTCACACATTGTCTTCTACATTGGGTAAAATATTAAAAGTATCTCATTAGATGAAACTACTTTGTCCTTTAGGTAACATTGTAGGAAAACCATCCAATTAGTTATTAACTAATTGCTAAGGAGATATGGTTTTCCGGTTCCTTGTAGACCTAGAATTGTTCTAAGTTATTCAGGATACATCTGGACAATATATTTCAACTTACACATTGTTAGTTCCATATGATGGAGTGATGAATCTCAATCACTGAGAGAAGGGTCTCTTGACTAAGATGTGAATATAAGTAAGAAGTACTTGTATTCCAACTGGATCGCTTAATGGATACCCTTAGAAATATACTATCTATATATTTAGGGTAGTCCATTTAACAGATTGTCCTTAACCTGAGAGGTCGACATATTCTCCAGTATTTGCCTATATGACTTTGATGTAGCCAAACGTCAATGTCCAACACACCGGACTAAATACGGGCTCGTTGGGTTATGTACGCTATACTAGGAGAAATGTGCGTATGCTCAACAAGGATTCCACTACTCTTCTAGAGTAATTTATATTGAGTTGATATTTGTCAAAACCGGACTTGAAAAACCCAACGCTAGTATTTATCGATGAAAGGATTTTATCGAGAAGTTTATTTTCTATATAAAAGAAATGTAATTATTATTATTTCTTTTAAAGAATTTCTAAAATAGTTTTGAAAGTCCAAGTTTGACTAAAAGTATCAAAGAGAATGGGTTCTTAATATTAGCTAGGGATTAAAGACAGTATAAGATATTGTCCCGTAAGCTTATAACAATATTGGAAATAGAGGGACGCATCTGTAAATAAATCTTGTGATAGAAATACCTGCAAGTAATTCTCTATTTTCTGGAGGTTAGTCACATTGTGTTAATGGACATTATTGTGATTAGTGGAAGTCCAGGGACATAGATAAAATTCTATGATCTTAATGGAGTTATAGGAAATGGTTTCCTAGTAACAATGCCTTAACCAAGAAGGTTAAGCACTTGGTCCCACAACCGGAAATAGGAGATCCATTTAGATCTCACACACTAGGACCTTCATAAAGCTTTTAATTTAATTATTAATTAAATTAATTAATTTCTCTAAGTAAATCACTATATGGTATAGTGAAGCTCTTATAGGCGAAATCACATAGGATGTGATTAACCAAATGGGTAGCACACATTGGGAATTTTGATAAAGATCAAAAGATGACCTTTAGGGTTTAGAACCCTTAAGGGGCGTGTGGAAGTGGGGCCCACCTAAGGTGGGACGCCCACTTCATGTGGAGCCTTATATTTAATTAGTTAGTTACTAATTAATGATTCCTTATTGGATAAGGATAAGATTAGTTAATTACTAATTAAAGATTCCCTAATTAAATGGGATTCCATTAGTTAGTTACTAATTCAAGATTCCTTATTAGATAAGGATAAGATTAGTTAGTTGAAGGTCAACTCAAATGATCGTAGAGCTTTCATGATGCCTAACTTACAGAGAACTCTCGACTTACAACGCCTCATCCAAGCATCCAAAGACTCGGTAGCTATAAGAAACCCATATATAATTTGACAGCCTCTCATAAAAGCCCATAGAGTGAAAGATAATCAAGCATATCACCTCCTTAAGCCCATAGGCAATAATTTTAGCCAGAATCTTATAAGCATTGCTCACAAGGCTGACTGGGCTGAATTCTTGTAGATCTTTTGCAATCCTTTTCCTTGGAATTAGAGCAATAAAGGTATTTTAAAATTTGTCTAAAATACCTTTCTCTTGGAATCTAACACTACCAGTAAGAACGCATCACGCACTCTGGACCCAACAACTTTTGTAAAACAACATGGTAAAACCATCTGGCCTAGAAGCACAGTTCCCACTCATCTCATATATAATTTTGCAAATTTCTTCCTCAAAGAGTCTTTCAAACCACTTTTTTTTCTCCGATATGTAGTCAAAACTAACCTATCTATATTAGGCCAGAATCAGTGAGGTTCCTCGTATAATTTTAAGTACAACTTAGCTGCCATTTTTCTAACTTCCTCTTAGAAATCAACCCACTCATTCCCAACACGAAGACTGTACATGTGATAAGGCCTCCCCCTCCAATTAATCGTTTTGTGAAAATTTTGATATTCGCGTCCCCCTCCTTGAGCCACCTAATATGGGATTTTCTACTTCTAGCTAATTTCCTTGTACATGATAACTTTTTGCAATTCCTTTTTTAAATTCCAAGTTTTAGATTCCTCTTCCTTGGTCAAGCTTGCAAATTCCTTCAGAGAATCAAGAATCCAGTATTCTCAACAACTTCAGAAGAGTGGCCGGCAATAATGGAGTGGATCGCATGGTGTACTCCGTCGGCGATAATATTGTCAGGTGTTGGCATTACGTGGTCATGTGTGACATTTTCCCGTTGGCCAAGGATTGGAATTTCTTGAGACATAAAATTAGGAATCTTTTCAAGACCAACCATCAGATTTTGTTGTCCATTTTGGGCCCCTAAGAGCTGTATTGTTTCATTCAGAATGAGGACCTATATAAAATCTGCAAAGAAAGCATTGAGTATTCAGCTCAGAACATCCATATTCCATAGGTGGTGGCCGTGAGTCAATACTGCTTCCCCGAAGTTTCTAAAGAAGTCCAAGTGGGCTAAGCTCATAGGAATCCTTTTACCCATTGTTCTCCTCTCTCTCTCTCTCTCTGAGTCTATGGGGAAGTTAACTTGGGGGTTGTCGACACGAATTTCGCAAAGGGAATCCGATCACGAAAGATGGAGGATCAAATTAACAATTTATAATAAAAATTGTAAACTCACAATAAACCCTCTGATTAACAGTTACAGTATTTGAGGAAAAAGAAAATTTGATAAAGAGAACATGGGGGCAAAAAGGCTTATTCCTCGCTCCTCAAAAACTTTATGTGACTCTTTTCTCTCCGTAAAAACCGGGCTTTAGCTTGGGTTGATCTCCTTTGAAGGTTTTAGTAACTTTCTACTTCCTTCCCTGCTTCGCACTTTATCAGCTAGGAAGGTGCTTTTGCTCCTAAGAATACATGCTTTGGCTTTGGCTTTTCTCCTTTTTGGAGAACTTTGAGTTATTGATCTTCTTGCTTTGATCTCTTTCTCTTCTTGTATCTTGAGTTGTCTGTGTTCCTCTTCTTTTATTATTTTTTTTCTCTTCCTTTGTTTCTCTCTTGATATGTTGATGATGATGAATTACTTGATGTAGAAATTCCCTCCTCCCCCAATATGAACTAAGACCAACTAGACCTAGCAGATCTTATGGCCAATGCTCTTAGATCACTATTTTGGACTCTGCTACTGAGTTCTTTATAGTAACCGCCCTGAGAATCTTATGAAATATATGAGTATATGTATATAATTAATCCTCCATGCCAATATTTGAGAAATCTGGTATGATCAGCCAAATAATCCCCCCATTAAAATTGCCATGAAAACCCCATGTTTCCAAACAGCTATAAATGATCAACTAAAGGAGACGTGCTTGGGCAAATAACTAAGATTAACCTACTAAGTGGTGCTTCTCATGGTCTAATGGACAATCTTAAATGTTTGGTGGGATTCTTTGAAGCAGTGCCTAGGTTAAGGACTAAACAAAAGCAAATAGTTTGACATTGAGGAGGTCCCTCATTTGGATTGGCTAGTTGTTTGGTTTGTAGAATAAGGTTTTACCAGCATCGTATTTGGGGATGTGGTTTGATGCCACTTTCAATTCTGAGTTCATGTGGGACTTGGTAGTCGAGCGATTATGCCCACTTGTTTCATGTCTTTACTTACCATCCCTGCGTCTATAGTGAATGTTTTGGAGAGAATTCTGAGAGATATCCTTTTGAACAATAGGTTGAATGCTAGGAATTATTATTTGGTGGAGTCGAAGGATGTGCTTCGTTATGTTAAGAAGGAGGGTTTGGGACTCGGACCGTGGAAAGAGATAAACAAAACCATGTGGGGTAAGTGGCTTTGAAGATAGGAGGAAAAAGGATGGAATCTTTAGAGGAAGATAGTTGTAGCCAAATAAGGTGATAACTTATTCTGGGAAGTGGGATCCTAAGATGGTTAGGGGTAAATATGGTGTAGGGTTATTAAAATCCATTATAATGGTTAAAGAGAACTTTGCTAAGCATATAGTTATAAGATGGGTAGAGGGGATGAGGTGAGATTTGGGAGGATATTTGGTTTGAGAAGTCGCCCCTCAAAAGAGATTTTGGCAATCTATTATCTATTGCAATGGACAAGAAATCTCTTGTTTCTTCTTGTTTTGAGCATAGGGGCAATGATATGGTTTGGTAGTTGGGGTTGCATAGGGGGCTCAACGATTCGGAGATGAAAAAATTATTGTGCTTCAAGACTTATGCCACCAAATCCTAACGTTCTCCTTAATGAGAGCAGATTGTGGTCCACGGAAAGTAAAGGCAACATTTCAGTGAGACCTTTTTATCAGTCCCTTATTCTTAGTTCTGGCTACCAATTTCCAGATCAAGTGGTGTGGAATCCTAGGTTGCTTTCTTCCTTTAGACAGCTTCTTTGAATAAGATACTCACCTCTGACAATCTTTTTTGGGGGGTTCTTTCTTGAGAGCTTCTTGAACTCCATTTCCAACTGGATCATGCAAAATTTAGATAGTCCCAAAGGCGTAATGTGAGGTATGCTTCCCCGTGCCATATGCAAGGGTATTTGGACTAAAAGGAGAGTAGGAAGGTCTTTGATAATATCGCTTGTCATAGAGAGACTGGATGCACATTACCAAGCTTCTTCTCACTTGGTGTTTGGTTAGAGGTGATTATGAGTAATTGGATCTGTTCTGCTTTACTTTCAATTGTTTATCTTAGATATAGACTTTAATGTTTCTTTTATCTTACATTCTTTTGGTTCACTGCTTCGTTAAGTGTAACTTATATATTTCTTATTTGTCCAAAAATACATTTCTGCTTATCAATTTTTTAAAAAAAAGTTAAATAAAATGAGATAAATTACTGGAAATTTTAAAGGCAAAAAAAATTCCACTTTTAAGCTTATCTCCAGTTCAATACTATTGGAACCTACAAAGTACAAACTCATACCCATTCCAATAATGCAATAAGAGAAGATGCCCATCACGAAAGACAACTAAAATGCACCTCAGTAAAGGTCAAAACTGATGAAGAAAAAGGGTAAAAAGCTCAAATTTCTGATTCAAACGACACCCACATGAGAAAAAGAACAACCAAACTGAGTCCAAATAACTCCAGAAAATACCTGGAGATAATCACGAGTACAAACATCAAAAGCTAAAGAAAAACAAAATGGGGGACAAATTTCCCATCTCGATTCAAGCGATCCCAGATGAAACTCACAAACCCCAGACCCAATTAGATGTAAAATGCGAAAATCCATCAAAAAAAAACCATGAGAAAAGCATAATCATTTAAACAGAAAGGGAGCAAAAAAAGGGCCAATAAGATAAGAGTACCTGATAAGATAATCCGAGCGTTGACGAACGGCCTTGAATCCCGACCAAGATCGTGAAAAGGGCACACGCAATAACGATTGCTCTTGTAACAGGAGCATTGTCTATAGAATAGGAAACAAAACGAAAAAAAACGAAATTTTCATCAGAAAATTGTCAGAAAAAAGTGACGAAAAATGGAGAAAAAAAAGGGATTATTTTGTCATGATTTGTTCACATGATTGGTGTACAAAAATACTTACGGAAACCAGATGGACCGCCGTTCATCTTTAGGAGAAAGAAGCAACGACCAACCACCTTCTCCTCCTTCCAGAAATAAGAGAGAGAGAGAGAGAGAGAGAGAGAGCGCTTTTACTTTTACTTGGGAAAGTCTAGTCTGTGTTATAATCGAAGAGTCTATAAAAATAGAACTTTGATTTGCATCGCCAACTGATCTCGACCGTCCAAAAAGGAATGCGTTTGGTCTGGCCCTCTCCAGACCAAAACCATCTGGCCTATGCTCTACAGGCCGCCATGTGTCCCTTTTTTTTAACAACAATTAACTGTGATTAAGATTCATTCACTCCTAGTATTCATACATTTAACCTTGGTTTTAGAAAAATTATTAAAAACAATTTAACCATAGGAGTTAAAATTGCTTAACCAGTGCTAAAAGGGAAGTTAAAGAGCTATGTGAGTGGACCATATGGTTTTGGTCTGGTGAGAGCCATACCAAATCTGATCCCACCAAAAAGGTATGCCTTTTCCATTACCCTATGTTTGGTTGCTGAGAAAATAAATGAAAACATGGCAAAGAAAAGAAAATTGGGCAACACACAAATAAAAATCATATTACAAATTCAGAATTTTTTTTTCTTTTCCATGTTTTCACATATTTTCTCAGCAACCAAACATAGCATTAGTGTTGAACGTTTGTGTGTCCAACCAAGAAAAATTGGGTTTTTCCCTCATTGCCCCTATAGTATGTGATTGTTCTCAAACTACCAACCTTTTTAAAATCATTCTCATAATGCTCTTATGACTATTTTCTCATAATTCTTAATTTATGAAAAGTTTGAAACACCATTCCATTACCACCAACACTTAAACAATGGGTTCTTTAGTTTTAAAAGATAGATGGTGGGAAAGATGGCTATCTACATGCATGAGAGAACCTATCTTCGACGTGCATGAGAGAACCTTCCTTCCGGCGAACTCCTCACTCCGCTCAACTTGTTTTCTCATGAAATTCCACTTTCTTATTCTTATTGAGTGATTTTATAACTTAAAATTCATTATTAACATAACCTAGAAAGATATGTTTGATTTTTATTTATAGATATTGTTCATTTACCTTGTAAATAAAGGTTAATCATTCATTTTATGGTGTATTTAGAATGAGTATTCAAGACTGTAGAAACCAAACCAAAACCTTGCTCTCTGAAGAAAAGGAAAAAAATGTGTGTAGACCTATAATATCGACCAGGTCGATACTACTAGACTATAGGATCGACCTGATCGATATAAGAAATCCATTAGCATATTAATATTGATCTGAGTATTGATAGGGATCAAACCAGTAATGCCCTATATCAATATACTAAAACCACATAAGCCAATAGAATTTCTTGGATCAATATTAGTATCGACATTAATAGACCTAGTAATGCCTTATATCAATAGGGATCAATATGAGTATCAATATAGGTCATTTCAATATCGATATGATAAGTAGAAAACATATTTTTCAGTATCTTGTTACCAATATTGATATATTCTAACAAATACAATGTTTTCGATACAATCTTACAAATACTTGTTCAATATCTAACAAATGCAGTGTTTCTTATATAGAAGATGGTGTTAGAAGTGTCGAAAGTATCACTAATTTGTTGCTACGATGGGAAATGGGATGTGGAAGGTGGTGGATCATTGGAAAATGGTGCAGATGACGCGCCCCAAAATCTCATCTAGGCTAGAAAGGAACCTTCACATGTGACTTACTTAACTTGCAACAATCTTATGAGCATTTAAGGCATACTAAAATAAGAACCTCGAAATTAATTTCTTCAATTAATATATCAATCGAATCTAAAACTGAATATAAATATCTTAATCATCCATCATGATTCTCAACCATCAATATAACTCTAAAGTCATCTAAATAAAATTTGATTACAATCTCTTTAACATTTAAAATAAAAGTCTAATAAACTGAATCAAGAAGTAAAGCCATTGATATAGATCCCTCTCTTCTTCGGGATGATCACATTTAGGCTCTTCGATATACTTCTCCTCAATCCACGGTTCAACTGCGCAAATATCAAATCTTGAACATGTCGACAATAACAATTCGGTTAAGCAACAAAAACGCTCAGTGGATATAAACTTCTAACTAACAATATCATAAACATTAATATAACAGATTCATCATGTTTTAACAAGCAATGCATACATACATAAATCAAAGTGCGGGAACATATTTTTATTTACAATTCTTACTTGTGCTTACTTTTCATACTTTTCTTTATTTTCTCACGAGTGAAATCAACATACATGCATTGTGCAATAACTTAAAGCAACTCAACACCATATATGGGTAGAGATTAATTATACATTACTTACTGAGATACTAATCCTTAGCACATTATCCGGTGCGCACGACTTACTTGTGATTCGCTTGCTTGACATCTATGCTGAAAGTATGTCTCTTTCGTGCGCACATTATCCGGTGCGCACGAATCTCAAGATCTGACTAAAATTCTAATTGATTTTATTAAATGAAGATAGGAATAACATTCATCTTTGCGACTTTGAAATTGTTAAGTCAAATCCACAAAAGAATAGTACTCACAAAACTTCACAAGTGTCAAGTCTCCTGTCGATTCACACGAACCTTCTTTTTCCTTTAAAGCTTTCTCTAATGGAAGCTAATAACC
Source organism: Tetracentron sinense (assembly GCA_015143295.1). Classification (NCBI taxonomy): domain Eukaryota; kingdom Viridiplantae; phylum Streptophyta; class Magnoliopsida; order Trochodendrales; family Trochodendraceae; genus Tetracentron; species Tetracentron sinense. The sequence continues at coordinate 13,497,197 of CM026562.1, read as the reverse complement.
CTTCCAAATTTTCAGCTCTAGGATCTTGAAATAAAGATCCAATTTTTATTATCAAGAACATTTCTTGATGATCAAGATCCTTGATCTTCTTCTTTTTGATTATTCAAAACTTAGAACACACAAGAGAAGAAAGGGGAGAGGGGTGACCGTACAACTCTAATAGAGAGAGAGAGGGCATGAGATATTTAAAGAGAGGGAGAGAGAGATCCAAATATTCTGGAAAATTAATTGCCCACAAGCCTTCGACCTCCACCTCTATTTATAAGGATTTGGGCTGCTTGCAACTCAAGAGTCCACTTTCTAATCTAATTAGAATTCCTCAATTTGTTTCCTTTTTTATTTCTCCTTAATTAATTAAGATTTATCAAAATAGAAACTAATCTTATCCATTAGTGTCTAACTAATCTTATCATTATCCTAATCCAATTAGGTTTTCTTGATTAGCAAGAAACTAATAGAATCTTTGTCCAACAAGGAATCTTTAATTAATAACTAACTCTAACTAACTAACCTTATCCAATAAGGATATTAGTTATTATAAACTAATTAAAATAATAAAAATTATTATTCCTCCTTGAAGTGGGCGTCCCACCCTAGGTGGGCCCCACTCCACACGCCCCCAGAGTTCTAAACCCTATTTAGGTCACTTCAATTATTCTTTTAAAATAATCCCCAATGGGTCCTACCCATTTGGTTTTTCACATCTAATGTGATTCCACCTTTTTAGAGCTTCACTATACCATATAGTGATTACTTAGAGAAATTAATTAATTTAATAAATTATTAAATTAAATACTTTAAGAAGGTCCTTGTGTGTAGGATGTAAAGGGATCTCCTATTTCCGATTGTGGGACCAAGTACTCAACCTTTTGGTTAAAACATTATTACTAGGAAACACCTTTCCTACACTCCATCGTGATTATAGAATTTTATCTATATCCCTGGACTTCCACCAATCACAATTAATGTCCATTAACACAATGTGACTAACCTCTAGAAATTAAAGAATTGCTTGTAAATACCATCTCACAATATATTTACAAATAAATCATTCCACATTCCGATATCACTTGTAAGCTTCCGGGATTGGAACAATTCCACTGTCTAGTCTCTAACTTATGAATAGAACTCTTTCTCATGTTTACTTTTTCATTGAACTAAACCTCTAAAACACTTTTGAAAAAAAATTAGAAAAGAACTGACATATATATTTATTTATACTTTTCCATATTAAAAATATCAACTTCGATAAAAACCATTTTACCGAAAAGCACCAGTATTGGATTTAACAGTTCAGTTCAACAAGTATCACCTTGATATCATTATCTCCAATTAAGGAGTTGTAGATTCCTTATTGAGTGTTTACACACTTCTCCAAACATTGTGTACATGACCCAACGTACCCGGAGTTAGTCCTGTGTATTGGACATTGCCGATTGGCACATCAAAGCCATATAGATAAATATTTGAGAAGATGTTAACCTCTCAAGTCTAAGGATAATTTGTCAAATAGATAACCCTAATACAATCTGACAGTGTATTCCAAAGGGTATCCACTAGTGACCCCCGTTCAGTATTATGTACTTGCTACATATACTCACGTGTTAGTCAAGAGTCACCACTCTCTGTGAATGAGATTCATCACACTATCTCATAGAACTACACATGTGCAAGCCATGACGAAGTACGACATCCAACCAGTACTCTAGAGGCTTTGAACAATATTAGGTTTACAAGGAACCGGAAAATCATATCTCCTTGCAACCTTTGCATGATTTTTTAACAATGTTACCTATGAAACTTTATGTCTTCATCATATAAGACAGTAATTAATATAAATACCATTTATAGTTGGTTGTGTGAATATGATGATTGTCTAATCAACATAGAAAAGTCTCTTATTGGCTTTCGAGGGCATATATGTCCAACAATCTCTCACTTGCACTCTAAGCCAATTAGATATAATACCCATCTTGTCAGTGATATTTCTCAAACACCAGCTGAAGTATAACTTAATATACATGGGTTTGTCATGTCTGCTTTACCACAACTATTCTAGTGATGCAATAACACTTGCAACTCTTGCAAATTTATTATCGATAATCACAGTCTTAAAAGACTAAACAAAAATGATACTGTCCAACAGTCATTTTCAGAAGTTAACTGCTTGTGCTTTACCATTGTACAATGTTCTAGACTAATCTGACCAATATCTTATCACATCAACATGTGATAAATATTCGGTCTAATACAAGTATATTGTTTCATGATATCACATATCTAAGAGAAACAGATTTCATTCCATAAAGGTAGAAACTCTTTTCTTGGAATCTTACACAAAAATATGATTGTTATTGGGAGAATAACAATATCATTTTCTTTTTGTCTCTAACCCATTTAGGACTAAGAAAACATGTTGTCAAAGTTTTTGTCATTCATTGCAAAATTGCTAGATCAAATCTAAGAGAAGAATAATATTAGTACTTCATTCACAATGCAAAGAATATTACCTTTGAATAGAGCCAGGAAAGTAATTATGCTCTCATTAACCAATTTGCACACAAAGGATACTTTCATTCTTAGATGAAAATTAAACAGTTTGATTATTTCATCAGAATAAAAGTTAGTCCAACTATAGATTCTGGGACCTGTGGGTTCTAGTGTACTATTTAGGTATAGTGAGAGTAGAGAGTTGATCTCTATCAATTCTCATAATTATCGGTCTATTGGGCTTCTGCTTCTAGAATAATTATAGATTTAGTTTCTCTACTAGGAAACTTGTATTCCTGTTTACAAATATCTTTTATTATTCAGGAATAGAGACTAAATATTTCTAATACGAATCACAAGCTCATCTTCTATCGAATCATATCCAATATAATTCAATTTAACAACACCATCATACTTTGGTTTTTTATGGGAATTATCTGAGACAAGATGTAATGAGAGTAAATTATGAAATTTCTATTAAGATGTACTCTTCTCAATCATAGAAGACTTACCTAGCTGTTTTTTTTTTTTTAATTTCAATGCAGAATTCCTTGAACTTTTCAAATAAGATGAAATAAAGTCAGCTACTTCTTAATGAGAAGATTCATATGGTTACGATCATCCAACTCTTGTCACATTCACAAATAGAAGTTTTATCTACTCAGATTTCTCCTTCTTCTTAACAAACATGCAACTATTGTACTTATGCAAGATCATACCAAGCATTAGGAGCTGAAGGTTCCAACAATTAAGTTGGACTTGATGAGTATACAAGCTGGACAATCCTTCCAAAAGTTTATCTTATATCCAATGACCAATCGCTTCACCATGAAGCACAATCTTTATACTTTCCTTTCTTCTCAGAAGAGCCCTTGTCCATACTACCAGAATATATTTCAAATGGAAAAACTTGGATTTCTTTCCTATGCATAAATGCTCGGGATTTAGAAAATCTAACTCTTTTGAACATATTTGCAAGTAGTCTTGAACTCTTCAAAGGTTCTTAGCCATATGCAACATGTGGGATTTCAGACAATCTGATTTCCTACTTGTTCAACATAACCATATTAAAGGACTCCGAGAGTTAGTTGAGAATCATATCCTCTGATCTCATAAATTTATCTCAATTTATCTCAGCACCAAGAATTAGGATTTATGAATCCCATGATCTCTATCATATTCTTTGTGACTAGGTTTCCCTAGTCAACTTGGTGTCTACTTGTCCTTTTATATAGTAAGCTGCCCAGCAGCCTTATTGTATTCAGTAAACATCTCAAATGAGATTTAACATTAGTAGTGAGAACTTGGGCAATTCTTTAGATGGTAAGCACAAACTTGAGATTCCTTTTCCATTTCAAACACTTTGAATTGGTTAAAAGATTTTCATTAAAGTCTTGGTAAAGTGGTTATAGAATGACATGACAATAAACATACATCATAATATATCACACATTATAATATCATTAGATCAGGGGTTTCAATCTTTGATGATATTGCTCATCATTTAGTCAAATTTCATAGACCCATCAATCTATAAAATTAGGAAATATATTACTTCATATTTCTGATGAGCATTGGGTGTCTTATAATACACATGCAATCTTTCATGCTATGATAGTATTACACATGCACCACAAGGTGGATAGTAGCTATCCATCACTGAACATCTCATGCATAACTCTTTATGTTAATCAGTGATTCCCAATTTTCTTGTGGCCTCCAAGGATAACATGATTGTCACCTGTCAGCTGTCATGGTACTTGGTTAAGTGAAACCTATTATTCTCGGTTGTCATATGATCAAGTAGGAATATGTCATCATGCTAGTTGACACTCCCTATCAGGCCATACACATTCCTATCTACTATAGAAATAAAGCACTAGGAGTTTAATTTAGACTGAATTATGTCTGATTCCTGCCAAAGAGACAAAACTTAGGCTAATTAATTTATAGTCTTATTGATAATGGAAGGTCATAGGGCAACATTATCCTGTAGGATAGATTAGCCCATTTAATTTTTCTTGAGAGAAAACAGAATATTATGAACAAATTATACATCTAATGCATATATCAAAAGCATTCACAATATTTATCATTGCATCACATGCATAGAACAATATATAAAATCATCATACGATAATAAATCAAATTTTGTTTAATTAGATCAAACTAATTCCAATGAACTCCCACTAGCCCAGAAATCTTTATGGATCTAATCCAATGGTACAAAGGTCATTTTAACATCGGTGGGTTTTAGATGGTTCATTTATCTATATGATGGACCATTGGTCATACAAAGCATCATGAGGCCCAAAATAACAATTATAAAGTGTCCATGTGCATTACTAAAGCCCATAAGTCAAAATGGACTATATTACCCTTTAATTCTCTACGAATTAATTTCAGCACATTAGGGTTCATCAACCCTATATCTAAAAGAGATTATGGGAGTCTTTAAACAACTCTGTAAGACCTCTACTAGGGTCTATAACTGTCACTCAAGCACTTCCCATAATCGTGAATATTGTTAGCTTACATCTATGTCAATTAAGACACAATTATCTCATAATCATGCAAGTAACATATTCTGCGTAAAATTTCAACATGGACTACATGCATCACGTCCAAAAGGACTATAATAATGTGTTTTATTTAAACACAAACTTTTTATGTTTTAACAAAACACATATTGTGGGTTTTGATCCAATTATCCAAAATTTGCACAAAAACGATAATCACTTTATCACAAGGGTTATGGACTTTTCTAAGCAACTAAAAGGTATAACAAATCATCACATGAAATACATAATATAGCCGCACAATGGGTCCACATGATCATGCTATCTTAGAAATCCTACAACTACTCTTGTAGAACACCTTCCAAGATTTATTCTCCATGCGATTACCATCATCTTCTATCTTCAATTCGATTTCTCCATAGAAAAATCAGCAACTCCTAATACTAAGATTACATCATATTTAAAATAAGAAACCTTGAGAAACAACCCAAAATAGGGTGCTCAAGGGGAGTACAACCCATAAGAAGAAAGAGAAGAGAATAGAGAGAGAAGAAAAAGGCATGATCATGGAACCCATCCACCTTTCAACAAGAATATACATTAACTATTCATCAACTATGAATAATAACATGGCTTGACAAATTACTTAGAAAGTCCATAACCTCAACAAGGGTTTTGCTAACCTTAGGGAAACTCTTTCGCATATGGTTGAGGCCTCTATTAACATTTAATAGATAAACCCTAGAGCAAAGAAAGCAAGCATGCCAAGAATGAATTCTTAGGGCTTTAGATCATCATTAAAAGAAAACTATTTTCCTTTAATGCTTGGGAAATCATTCTCAAATTCCTCAATTGATAAACAAATAGAAAACTCCATATTAAATTCGGCTAGGCTAGGGATCTAATCCCTTCCATATTATTTTGATCTAATAACTATTAAAAGACCAAAATAAAAATTAGCAAATTGCTAATTTTTAATATCACTTTATATTGATTCCAAAAATAAATTCAAAATCGATAATAGGTGAATTCAAAATTTTCCATAAGGTCCAACTGCTTTATGGATTATTTGATTTAACAATAAAATAATACCCTAAACAATCGTATTAAATGTTCAATAAATAATTGAACTCTATCAATTAAAATTCACTTGAGATAAAACCCTGTATCTCAACCAATGACATTTATGTAATTACTTGATTAACTATTAATCAAATATAAACTTATAAATACAATGTAGTCAGTAATTCTGAGCACATGTAATTGATCTAAATCAACTAAAATAATTATGGTATTATTCTCATAAACTTTCTTAGGGAACCATAAATGATATCATAATTAACATTTAATTAAATGATAGCCCACGGACTCGAAGCAGATAATCAAACAATTTAATTAAATCTCAGCCCGTGCTCACAAATCAAATAATTAAACTATTTAATTAATTGATAGCCCATTAAAAAATTTAATAGCATCTCATGCTCCCAAATCAGATAATGAAATTTAGGAAAAATTTGAAAGCCTCTTGGAAAATTAATTTAGAAAACTCATTTTCCCGCTTTAGATTTTTGACTCAAGTTTTGACCCTCAAAATGATTGATTTTGGAAAAACTTTCTTCACAAAAGTTGTAGATCTTTTTGACGGCTTCGAAACGATGTACTGACATACCTAAATGAGAATTACGGTCACAAAGTTATGGCCGAAATACCGAAATTGTATCGATTATTCTAATCAAATACAAATCTGAAAATCCATGAATTAATTTTAATCGAAATAAGCTTTAATCTCCAAGAACGCTTAAGCAAGGGTGTCTAACACCATGAGATTTATTAATTAACATTTAATAAATAAAATCCCATCAATATATGCTAGCCGAAATTTCAATGGGTATCTAAGTGGTCTAAATCAAAGGGAAAACTTGCCCTGGGCTCTCAAGAATAAATTAAACAACTTAATTTAATATAAAAGGATCTCTAAATCCTTAAAGTGATTTAACCAAATTTATATCTCTATATACCTATCCCTAATAGAATTAAGAGAGGTTTTGAAATCATCCAAAACTAAAATTAGTATCACACTAATTTCTAATGGCTTGATTACTCCCTCAATAACTAGAGGGGGATCCCTTAACCCTACCAATGATTATCTAATCATCAAGAATCTAGAAGATTGATTCACTAGGGTAACCAAAATTCATAGGGGAGGCAATCTTGATATAAATCTTGATTAAACTCAATAAAATCAAAGAGAAGCATAGCCAAGGCTCTGATACCACTGAAAGTATGCCTCTTTTTAATTTTAGAAAAACAATTCTTGGAGGGCATACATTGAATCCCAAGATCTGACTAAGATTCTAATTGATTTTATTAAATGAAGGTAGGAATAACATTCACCTTTGCGACTTTGAAATTGTTAAGTCAAATCCACATAAGAATATTACTCACAAAACTTCACAAGTGTCAAGTCTCCTGCCGATTCACACGAATCTTCTTTTTCCTTTAAAGCTTTCTCTAATGGAAGCTAATGGCCATTCCAAATTTCCGGCTCTAGGATCTTGAAATAAAGATCCAATCTTTATTATCAAGAACCTTTCTTGATGATCAAGATCTTTGATCTTCTTCTTCTTGATTATTCAAAACTTAGAACACACAAGAGAAGAAAGGGGAGAGGGGTGACCGTACAACTCTAATAGAGAGAGAGAGGGGGCATGAGATATTTGAGGAGAGGGAGAGAGAGATCCAAAAATTCTGGAAAATTAATTGCCCACAAGCCTTCGATGTCCACCTCTATTTATAAGGATTTGGGTTGCTTGCAAATCAAGAGTCCACTTTCGAATCTAATTAGAATTCCTCAATTTGTTTCCTTTTTGATTTCTCCTTAATTAATTAGGATTAATCAAATTAGAAACTAATCTTATCCATTAGTGTCCAACTAATCTTTTCCTTATCCTAATCCAATTAGGATTCCTTGATTAGCAATAAACTAATAAAATCATTGTCCAACAAGGAATCTTCAGTTAGTAACTAACTCTAACTAATTAACTAACCTTATCCAATAAGGATATTAGTTATTAGAAACTAATTAAAATAATAACAATTATTATTCCTCCTTGAAGTGGGCGTCCCACCCTAGGTGGGCCCCACTCCACATGCCCCTAGGGTTCTAAACCCTATTTAGGTCACTTCAATTAATCTTTTAAAATAATCCCCAATGGGTCCTACCCATTTGGTTTTTCACATCTAATGTGATTCCACCTTTTTAAAGCTTCACTATACCATATAGTGATTACTTAGAGAAATTAATTAATTTAATAAATTATTAAATTAAATACTTTAAGAAGGTCTTTGTGCGTGGGATCTAAAGGGATCTCCTATTTCCGGTTGTGGGACCAAGTACTCCACCTTTTGGTTAAAACATTATTACTAGGAAACACCTTTCCTACACTCCATTAGGATTATAGAATTTTATCTATATCCCCGGACTTCCACCAATCACAATTAATGTCCATTAACACAATATAACTAACCTCAAAAAATTAGAGAATTGCTTGTAAGTACCATCTCACAATATATTTACAAATAAATCATTCTACATTCCGATATCACTTGTAAGATTCCAGGATTGGAACAATTCCACTGTCTAGTCCCTAACTTATGAATAGAACTCTTTCTCATGTTTACTTTTTCATTGAACTAAACCTCTAAAACACTTTTGAAGAAACATTAGAAAAGAACTGACATATATATTTATATATACTTTTCCATATTAAAAATATCAACTTCGATAAAAACCATTTTACCGGAAAGCAATAGTACTGGATTTAACAATTCAGTTCAACAAGTATCACCTTGATATTATTATCTCCAATTAAGGAGTTGTGGATTCCTTATTGAGTGTTTACACACTTCTCCAAACATTGTGTACATGACCCAACATACCCGGAGTTAATCCTTTGTATTGGACATTGCCGATTGGCATATCAAAGCCATATAGACAAATATTTGAGAAGATGTTAACCTCTCAGGTCTAAGGATAATTTGTCAAATGAATAACACTAATACAATCTGACAGTGTATTCCAAAGGGTATGCACTAGTGACCCCGTTCAGTATTATGTACTTGCTACATATACTCACATGTTATTCAAGAGTCACCACTCTCTGTGAATGAGATTTATCACACTATCTCATAGAACTACACATATGCAAGCCATGATGAAGTACGGCGCCCAACCAGTACTCTAGAGGCTTCGAACAATATTAGGTTTACAAAGAACTAGAAAATCATATCTCCTTGCAGCCTTTGCATGATTTTCCTACAATGTTACCTATGGAAATTTATGTCTTCATCATATAAGACAGTAATTATATAAATACCCTTTATAGTTGGTTTTGTGAATATGATGTTTGTCTAATCAACATAGAAAAGTCTCTTATTGGCTTTCGAGGGTATATTTGTCCAACACATACCTTGAATCTGAGATTGTTGGTACTCGAGCAGTGCAAAACTCAATCATGCATTCATACTTGTATTCTCACTTCCTTCATTTTTATCGTGATTTTATTATGCTTATGTGTATATCATTATCGTTAATGAAAGTGAGTGAACAATGATAAACTCTCGGTTAAATTGTACCTTAGATTATTAGTCAAGAGTCATCGAAAATTCATCATAACAGCCCATACTATCATGATAGAAATCCTAATCAACCAATACCATAATTCTAAGGCTCGTTTACACGAACATGTATCATAACATACAAGATCAACATCATACATCATTCATATAGTTGTCATGTTCGTATATTAAACATGCAAAATCAGGGTTCTTCAACATCAAATCATAATAGTGTTAGCCTCAGGGTTACAACCATGAGTACCCTAATAATTTTGATAATAACATAATAATGAAATGAAAATAATTGGTACTAATAATTTTATTTAAGTGCTTGAACATTTTAGAATACACCATTTGATAGCACTCCAACCATGAAATAGGATGAAAATTATCAAAGAGGAAGTTTAACACATTGTATACAAGATGAAGATTCACGACAAGACCATAGTCCAAGTTGGATCAATTGAAAATAAAAGGCTAAATCACAAGACCCAAGTCAAGCCAAGATCATCTCTCAACATTTTGAATGTATTGCGTATTTTGAGAGTGTATAAGTCTTATGTAAAAAGTCCTCAAAAGAAAGGTGAAGTGAATAAGCTCAAGAATCATAGATTGACCATAGGAGCCTAGGATACCTTTTGAGAATCATTCTAAAGCTGTAATTAATCAGAATATCATGATAAGAGCATAGCTAATTAACCTAGAAAATCAATCACATCCCTTTGGTCTGATCCAAGACTGAATTCAAGATTTTTACTCTGAATTCGTCGACGAATTCTCTGGGTAGATTGAATTTGGCGACGGAGTCATGATAGAATTTTCTTAATTCAGTTATGCCTCTTGATTTCGGGGACGAAATCTTTGGTTGGGTTAAAATTCGTCGACGAAGTCATTACAGGATTTTTTAGAATCCAATTCTGTCTTTTGAATTTGGCGACGAACTCAAGTGGGAACTCCACTTCGTCGACGAAATCATGTCTGAAATAGAATTTTTTTTGTAACGGCTAGTTTGCAACGGACCTAAAAGCATTTAACGCTTCCCCAACAGCACTATTGGATTAAATGCTATAAAAGGAGTTCATTTATGAACAAATAATAACTCTTGATCATAGCAATAACTCCTATTGATCCCTCATTTATTGCTATTGATTCTCACTCACTCTTACACTTAGAAAATCCCCAAAAATCTCTCTTGAGCTCACTCAATTCTCATTTCCTTTGAGAGACTTTATTAGAGTTTGTATTTCACTCTTATCTAGCTCATTTAAGGAGTATTCAATTCAGATTTTCAATCCAAAACTTATTTATTGAGTTTAGTCAAGAATCCAGGATTCTTGCATTGAAGTTGTTGCTTCAGTTATATCAAGAGAGGGTTGTGCTCTTGAGAGGTTTTCAGCTTGGCCTAAAGGACAGCTTTTAAGGTAATATCTCGACCTATAAGAGAGATTGTAAGGGTTTGGACTCCACCTGTGAAGGAGCCAGTGCGATTAAGGAATCGTAGTGAATCCTTTAGTTGGAAGCTGAGGCGGTGAGTAGGCTGGTTTGCTGAACCTCGAGAACAAATCTTGAGTTTGCACTCTCCTTATCTCTTTTCTTCTTCTTTTAATATTCTATTATTTTAGCTTGTTGCATATTTTACTTTATTCCGCTTATTGAACTTGTAGTTCATATTTTTGTTTTTAAATCTGCCTTGGACCCTATTCACCCCCCTTTAGGGTCATTACCTGGCCAACAATTGGTATCAGAGCCTAATACTCTATATAGATCTAAACAATCTGAGTAATCAATTTTATTATGGCAAACAATGTTTTTGCAACAAGCCTAGGAGAAGGACAGTCCATTACCAGACCACCATTGTTTAATGGCGAAAATTATAACTATTGGAAAACTAGGATGATGTATTACATCCAAGCTCTAGATTATGAGTGTTGGAGAGTAATAGTCAGTGACCCTCATCTTCCCACAAAAACTGTGGATGATGTTAGAATCCCCAAGGTTGAGGAAGAATGGAATGAAGCTGACATTAAGCTTATTCAAATCAATGCTAAAGCTATTAGCAACCTCTACTGTGCTTTAAGTCCCAAAGAATTTAACAGAGTATCCGGATGTGACTCTACTAAAGAAATATGGGATAAACTGAAAGTCACCAATGAGGGGACTAATCAGATTAAAGAAGAAAAGATTAGCATGCTTGTTCACAAGTATGAATCATTCAAAATGGAAAAAGAAGAATCTATCGGTGACATGTTCACTAGATTTACTAACATTTTAAATGGTTTTAAATCTCTGGGTAAAGTATATTCTAATGCAGAAAATGTGAGAAAGATTTTAAGATCATTGCCCAAGGAATGGACTCCGAAAGTGACAGCAATCCAAGAAGCTAAGGACCTCACCAAACTGCCTATGAATGAGCTGCTGGGATCTCTTACGACTCATGAAGTCATAATGAATGATCAAATGCCTGATGAACCTAGAACCAAGAAATGGCTGGCCCTCGAGTCTACTCAAGTTGAAAACAGTGATGAGGAAATCAGAAGTGATGATGAAGATATAGCTTTGATGGTAAGAAGGTTCAAAAGGTTCCTCAAGCATAAGAAGAACTTTAAAAAGAGACCATACAAGAAGGAGTTCTCAAAAGAAGTGAACAAAGCTGAAGCTAGCAAGAATGAACCTCTCACGTGTTATGAATGCAAGAAGTCAGGCCACATAAGGACTGACTGCCCTCAACTCAAGAAGAGCCAAAAGCACAAGAAAAAGGCTATGATGGCAACTTGGGATGACTTAGAGGGAAGCAAGTCGAAAGATTCAAGTGATGAAGAAGTGGCAAATTTGTGCCTCATGACAAATGAGGATGAGATAACTTCTTCCCCAAATGATTCTCTCTCATATGATGAAATAAGAGAAGCATTTGATGAACTTTATACTGAATTTGACAGAATAGCTAAATTAAATAAATGTTTTAAAAAGGAAATCCACACTCATACATAATCATGTGAGACTTTGCAAAAAGAAAAGAGTGTGTTGGCTCTTGAGAATGAGGAATTAAGTCAGAAACTTATTGATATTCAAAATGTCCCTCATAACTCACCTTGTGAATGTGATGAGCTAAATGCTAAAGTCAAGGACTTAACCAATACTGTCTTCACATTCACAAATGGTCAAAAGAATCTAGAGAGACTTCTAGGACAGCAAAGATCTATTTTTAACAAAGCTGGACTAGGTTATAGTACTTTTTCAAAACAAAAAGAGTATCAAAACTTCTTTACAAAAGAAAGTAGTTATCTAACTCCACCATCTACTGCATTCTATAATGGTAAGATAATTAGAAAAGTTTGGGTTCCAAAAGGAACATCTTCTATCTCAAAAACTAACCATAAAGGACCAAGGATGATATGGGTTCCCAAGGGAACTAATCTTCCCAAACCAAAACCCAGATCACTTTGGGTATCATCAAAAACTGTTTGGGTATCGGGGGGAAAGTATCTTGGAGTTACTTGAATTAGATGTGTAGGTATGCTTCAAGTCAAGAACCTCCATGACGACATGTTTCTTGGACAGTGGATGCTCAAGGCATATGACCAGGAACAAGGAGCTATTTGCATCAATAACACCAAAGGACGGCGGTCATGTAACTTTTGGAGACAATGCTAAAGGAAAAATCATCGACATTGGTAGCATTTATAAGAATAAATCTGTCTTTATTGAGAATGTACTTGTTGATGGTTTTAAACATAATCTCATAAGTATTAGCCAACTCTGTGATAAAGGATTGAATGTCTCATTTAAATCAAATATTTGCATGATTAAGGATAAAGACAATCTAAATACTTTGTTTGTAGTTCATAGAAATGAGAATGTTTATACCTTAGATTTTGATGAACTAAAATCTCATAACATGATGTGCTTTTCTGCTATAGATGAAGCAAGTTGGCTATGACATAAGAGACTAGGACATGCTAGTATGGATCTATTGTTTAAACTCTCCAAAAGTGATTTAGTTAAAGGATTACCTAAAACTAAATTTATCAAAGATAAAATTTGTAATGCTTGTTAACTTGGAAAACAAATAAAATCTTCATTTCAACCCAAGAAAATGATTTCTACCACTAGGCCTCTAGAACTTTTGCATATGGATCTTTTTGGTCCAAATGAAGTAGTTAGCTTAGCTGGAAAAACTTATGCTTTTGTCATACTGGATGATTTTTCAAGATACTCATGGGTGCTATTTCTTTCTCATAAAAATGAAACACATTCTCCATTTAAAAAGCTTTGTAAAAGAGTTCAAAATGAAAAATGTTATTCTATTATCAACATAAGAAGTGATAGAGGAGGAGAATTTAAAAATAAAGAACTTGAATCATTTTGTGATGAAAATGGTTTTAATAATAATTTTTCAGCACCTAGAACTCCACAACAAAATGGTATAGTAGAAAGAAAGAATAGATCTCTTTAAGAAATGACTAGAACAATGCTTAATGAAAATAAATTACCTAATTACTTTTGAGCTGAAGCCATTAACACTTCATGTTATGTAATTAACAGAGTTGTTATAAGAAACAAACTAAATAAAACTCCGTATGAGCTTTAGAACAGAAGAATTCCCAATATAAGTTATTTCAAAGTGTTTGGATGTAAATGTTTTATACTTAATGAAAACAACATCTTAAGAAATTTGATGCAAAATCAGTAGAAAGAATTTTCTTAGGATACTCTACTAATAGCAAAACTTATAGAGTGTTTAATAAGAAATCATTAATTGTTGAAGAATCAATTCATGTAGTTTTTGATTAATCAAATCCATTTAACAAAATCAATACTAATATGGATGATGAAATTGATAATCTTCCAAAAGAAATATCTAATTTAGAAATCAACAAAGAAAATAAAGCTGAACAAGAAAAAGAAAGATCAAGTGATAAATCCATTGAAATAGATAATGAAGATGAAGAATCCTATAAACTTTTTAAAGCTTGGAAATTAATAAAAGATCATTCTAAGGATCTAATACTTGGTAATGTGGAACAAGGGGTTAGAACAAGAAGAAATCTAATCAACCTTGGATTTCTAATTCAAATTGAACCTAAAAATGCCCTAGAAGCTATTGAAAATGAATCTTGGGGCATTGCAATGCAAGAAGAACTAAATCAATTTGATAAAAATCAAGTTTGGAATCTAGTACCTAGACCAAATAACAAATCTATAATTGGAACAAAATAGGTCTTCAGAAATAAAAATGATGAAAATGAGAATGTGGTTAAAAATAAAATTAGATTAGTAGCTCAAGGTTACAACCAAGAAGAGGGGATAGACTATGATGAAACATTTGCCCCGATTGCTAGACTAGAAGCCATTAGAATGCTGCATGCATTTGCTAGTTATAAAGAATTTAAACTATACCAAATGGATGTAAAAAGTACATTTCTAAATGGCTATATTAATGAAGAGGTTTATGTAAATCAAACACCTTGATTTGAAAACCATAAATTTTCTAATCATGTATTTAAGCTAACTAAAACCTTATATGGATTAAAGCAAGCTCCAAGAGCTTAGTATGATAGGCTAAGTAGCTTCTTAAATGAAAATGGTTTCACAAGAGGTAAAATTGATACAACTTTATTCATAATGACAAAAAATGATGATATGCTAATAATTCAAATCTATGTAGATGACATCATATTTGGATCAACAAATGAATCTCTCTGTAGAATGTTTGCTAAAATAATGCAAAAAGAATTTGAAATGAGCATGATGGGTGAATTAACATTCTTCTTGGGACTCCAAATTAAACAAATCAAACAAGAAACATTTGTTAATCAAGCTAAGTATACTAAAGAACTACTTAAAAAGTTTGGAATGGAAAACACTAAAATAATGGATACTCCTATGAGTCCATCAACCAAACTTGATAAGGATGAAAAATGGAAAAATGTTGATGAAAAACTCTATAGAGGCATGATTGGAAGCCTGTTATATCTCACTGCAAGTACATCTAACTTTATGTTCAGTGTTTGCATTTGTGCAAGATTCCAATCATGTCCAAAAGAATCTTACTCAACTACTGTAAAAAGAATTTTCAGATACTTACTTGGAACAATTGATTCAGGCTTATGGTATCTAAAAGATACAAACTTAGATCTAATAAGCTATTCAAATACAGACTTTGCTGGATGCAAAGTAGATAGAAAAAGCACTAGTGGAACTTGTCACTTTTTAGGACATTCTCTTATTTCGTGGTTTAGTAAGAAACAAAATTCAGTGTCCTTATCCACAGCTGAGGCTGAGTATATGGCAGCTGGACTTTATTGTGCTCAAACTCTCTACATAAAATAACAGCTAGAAGATTTTAAACTTATCTATACCAAAATTCCTATTAAGTGTGATAATACAAGTACAATTTGCATGACTAAGAATCTCATTCAACACTCAAGAACTAAACACATAGAAATAAGATATCATTTTATTAGAGATCATGTGCAAAATGGAAATGTTATCTTAGAATTTGTGGATACAATTAATTAGCTTGCTAATATTTTTACCAAACCTCTACAGTCTGATAGGTTTAGTGCTTTGAGAAGAGAATTGGGAATGACTAGTCTGAATGATCTAACTTAATCAAGATCAAAAGCAATCAACAATTTAAAATCTTTAATTTGATATGCCGATAACTTGTTTGATTGTTTAATAATTTAAATTAAATACATTATGATAATTTTAGATGTTTTGATGAATCTTTGACTTGAAGAAATATAGGTGAAAAACTTAAGAGTAATCAATCCTTCATATTCAGAACTGAATTCGGCGACGAATTCAATCTAGAATGTGATTTCAGCGACGAATGTTTCGGAAATATAGAAAATAGAATGTTTTCTGTACTCAGTTTGGCGACGAACCTGGACGAGTCATCTATTTTGTCGACGAAGTCAATCCGAAATTGAAAAAAAAACAAAAAACATTAGGGTTCCTAACTCAATTTCGGCGACGACATCAGGGACGAAATCCCATTTCGATGATGAATTGAGTTGTGAATACAAATAGTCACCCCCAAATCCGATTGTTTTTAAACCTAATCTTTCCCTCCAAAGTTCCTATTCCATTGCTTTTGCACCCGTCTTCCCTTCAAAACTCAGTAAAACTTCCCAAATCTCTCAGAAAATGCCTCCTAGAATGAAGAATGCATCAGTAGAGCCACCAAAGAAGAAATCAAGAACTGATAAAGGAAAAGAATCGGCTTCAAGCTCAGCCCCAGCTCCTGTGAAGTTCAAGGAAGCAAAGTACGAGAAGCTATTCAAAGATAGATTCTTATCTCGTTCCCCTCTTTACGGTAAAGTTGTCAATTTCGTTAGTTTTGATACCTATAGGCTAGAAACCATAAAAACCATTTTCTCTGCCCTAAAATGGGATAAATTTCTTTAGTCTAACGATCTTATGTTTCCTGAGTTAATTAAACTCTTTTACACCCACTTTCACTTCAATCAATCTGAATCTCTCATTACTTCGTTTGTATTAGGTAAAAACATCTCTTTTCACCTAAATCAATTGTACTCAATTTTGAAAATTTCTCAGTGTACCCTTCAAACTTTTGTGAATGGTCAGTGGACCAGTCATGAAGGATTTAATGTGGTTGAAGCACTGAAAATGATGTGCATAAACCAAGATTTCACCACTCATTTTCAACTTAAAGTTAAAGACCTTACCCCCACAGCTAGACTCATTCACCACATAATAACCTATAACCTAGTTCCTAGGGTTGGTGGTAGGGAGTATCTCACTACTTTGATGTCTTCCTTGTGTGGTGCATCCTAACCACCACACCCATTGATCTCTCCTACATCATTGTCCATTGTATGGATGATGCATTTAAGAGAAAATCAGGGTGTCTCCCTTTTGGTCAGGCCCTGACTAAAATCTTTAAACATTTTAATGTTCCCCTATCATCACAAACAGATTTTGTCACTCCTGATGACTCTTCCATTTATAGCAAAGCAACTATTCAAAGACTGGGCTATACTTGGAATGACACCCAGAAGGTTTGGACTCCCAAACCCTCTGCCTCTCAGTCCTCCTCCCTTCCTTCTAGTACTCCAGTCCCTATTCCTACTCCATCTATACCTATTCCTACTCTCTCTCCATCTATCCCTACCTCTTCTACTGCACCCTCAATAGAGCATTAGGCTGAGCAGCAGCAAGAATCAGTGCCAGAGGTGGAACCCAGGCTGAGCAGCAGTCAGTACCAGTAGAGGATCCTGCAGATGTGCTTCAGTGTGAGCAGCTCCCCAAAGATGAGTTGCCTTACTGGTCTGATTTTGTAGATGCTGGAGAGATTCTAGAGAGCTCTCATAGACAGGTGTCTCCTCACTTTGAGGACCCTGACCAGTTCTATGAGGTGCCCAACAAGCCAGCAGCCTCAGATGAGTAGCTGAGTATCATGGCAGGGCAGATTGCCTCCATGTCTTCTAGCTTGGAGCAGTTTTAGTTGGAAATGAGGATGAGCCAGCAGACTTTTCAAGAGGAGATGAGAGCATCCTTACTCTCATTCATGGTTGAGACTCGGGAAAATCTTACTGCCATTCAAATCGAATCAAGGGAAAACTTTCAGAATCTCCATTTATCTACTCTCTCTCATTTTGCAGCTCTTGAGTCTGAGATGAACAAAATCCCCAAGGTAGTCTAGTCCTCTCTAGTCACGGTTCATAATGATCTTAGAGAGTGTGCAGATGGCACCTACTCAGTCTTAGGGACAGTTAACATGGATGCCTCAGTCACCAAAGATAGAGTTGACTCTGTATCTTCTTTTCTTCATAGATTGGGGGCAGAACAATCCGAAGAAAGTATCCGAATGGAAAAGGTCACTAAGTCAATCCAAGGAATTGTAGAATCTTCAGCTCTTTAGTTGAAAACTCAAGGGAAGCTTCTTCTGGATATGGCAGAGCATGATTCCATAGCTGCCTCCATTACTCTGCGGGCCATTGATGAGTTGAAGAAAATGAATAATTTTCTGGTTAGTCTGGCTAGTGGAGCCACTCCTTCTCAGCCTCCCTCTCAAGCTCCTTCATCTTCCAAAAGAAAGAGACCAATGAAGGTAACCCCCTCCAAAAGGGGTCAAGCTACAGATTCCCCTATCATCGCCCTTCCTTCTGACTCAGATACCACCTCCTCTTCCTCAGACTCCCATGATGACTCTGATCCAGCTGAGCAATCCAAAGATGTCCTAAAAAAGGTTGCAGATCTCATCGAAAAGCAGAAAGCAGAAGGGCTGTAACTATTTTTCAAATTTTTGATGTTGACATAGGGGGAGAGAATGAAATGTAATGAAAATATTATGATTCAAAAATATTATGATTAATAATGACATTTGAATTTGAATGAATTATTTGAATTTGATTTTTTTTGCATCTTTGGCAGTACACACATATCTTTTGCTTATGAAATTCTTCTCTTATCTGGATCAAACATGTTGTGAATAGAAATTAAAATTGAAACTTATCTTTGTGGAACTTTTCTTGGTACTTAAAATAGGATGATATATCATGTAACTCACCATAAATATGCATCTAAATAACAACCGTGATTACTTTTTAACAAATGCATATGTTTAGGGGGAGCTTACCTCAATGATTTTATGAAAAACATGTTGTGAGGGGGAGCTGAACCCTATTTTCATTACATTGTTATGTCATCATAAAAAAGTGGGAGATTGTTAGCCTCAGGGTTACAACCATGAGTACCCCTAATAATTTTGATAATAACATAATAATGAAATGAAAATAATTGGTACTAATAATTTTATTTAAGTGCTTGAACAATTCAGAATACACCATTTGATAGCACTCCAACCATGAAAAAGGATGGAAATTATCTAAGAGGAAGTTCAACACATTGTATACAAGATAAAGATTCACGACAAGACCATAGTCCAAGTCGGATCCATTGAAGATAAAAGGCTAAATCACAAGACCCAAGTCAAGCCAAGATCATCTCTCAACATTTTGAATGTATTGCGTATTTTGAGAGTGTATAGGTCTTATGTAAAAAGTCCTCAAAAGAAAGGTGAAGTGAATAAGCTCAAGACTGAATTCAAGATTTTTACTCTGAATTCGTTGACGAATTCTCTGGGTAGATTGAATTCGGCGACGAAGTCATGATAGAATTTTCTTAATTCAGTTATGCCTCTTGATTTCGGCGACGAAATCTTTGGTTGGGTTAAAATTCGGCGACGAAGTCATTACAGGATTTTTTAGAATCCAATTCTGTCTTTTGAATTTGGCGACGAACTCAAGTAGGAACTCCACTTCGTCGACGAAATCATGTCTGAAATAGAAATTTTTTTGTAACGGCTAGTTTGCAACGGATCTAAACTATTGGATTAAATGCTAAAATGAGTTCATTTATGAACAAATAATAACTCTTGATCATAGCAATAACTCCTATTGATCCCTCATTCATTGCTATTGATTCTCACTCACTCTCACACTTAGAAAATCCCCAAAAATCTCTCTTGAGCTCATTCAATTCTCATTTCCTTTGAGAGACTTTATTAGAGTTTGTATTTCACTCTTATCCAGCTCATTTAAGGAGTATTCAATTCAGATTTTCAATCCAAAACTTATTTATTGAGTTTAGTCAAGAATCCAGGATTCTTGCATTCAAGTTGTTGCTTCAGTTATATCAAGAGAGGTTGTGCTCTTGAGAGGTTTTTAGCTTGGCCTAATGGAGAGCTTTTAAGGTAATATCTCGACCTATAAGAGAGATTGTAAGGGTTTGGACTCCACCTGTGAAGGAGCCAGTGCGATTAAGGAATCGTGGTGAATCCTCTAGCTGGAAGCTTAGGCGGGGAGTAGGCTGGTTTGTTGAACCTCGAGAACAAATCTTGAGTTTGCACTCTCCTTATGTCTTTTCTCATTCTCTTAATATTTTATTATTTTAGCTTGTTGTATATTTTACTTTATTCCGCTTATTGAACTTGTAGTTCATATTTTTGTTTTTAAATCTGCCTTAGACCCTATTCACCCCCCCTTTAGGGTTTACCTGATTCACACGAACCTTCTTTTTCCTTTAAAGCTTTCTCTAATGGAAGCTAATGGCCTTCCAAATTTCCGGCTCTAGGATCTTGAAATAAAGATCCAATCTTTATTATCAAGAACCTTTCTTGATGATCAAGATCTTTGATCTTCTTCTTCTTGATTATTCAAAACTTAGAACACACAAGAGAAGAAAGGGGAGAGGGGTGACCGTACAACTCTAATAGAGAGAGAGAGGGGGCATGAGATATTTGAGGAGAGGGAGAGAGAGATCCAAAAATTCTGGAAAATTAATTGCCCACAAGCCTTCGATGTCCACCTCTATTTATAAGGATTTGGGTTGCTTGCAAATCAAGAGTCCACTTTCGAATCCAATTAGAATTCCTCAATTTGTTTCCTTTTTGATTTCTCCTTAATTAATTAGGATTAATCAAATTAGAAACTAATCTTATCCATTAGTGTCCAACTAATCTTTTCCTTATCTTAATCCAATTAGGATTCCTTGATTAGCAATAAACTAATAAAATCATTGTCCAACAAGGAATCTTCAGTTAGTAACTAACTCTAACTAATAACTAACCTTATCCAATAAGGATATTAGTTATTAGAAACTAATTAAAATAATAACAATTATTATTCCTCCTTGAAGTGGGCGTCCCACCCTAGAGGTGGGCCCCACTCCACATGCCCCTAGGGTTCTAAACCCTATTTAGGTCACTTCATATTAATCTTTTAAAATAATCCCCAATGGGTCCTACCCATTTGGTTTTTTCACATTCTAATGTGATTCCACCTTTTTAAGCTTCACTATACCATATAGTGATTATTTAGAGAAATTAATTAATTAATAAATTATTAAATTAAATACTTTAAGAAGGTCTTTGTGGTGGGATCTAAGGGATCTTCCTATTTCCGGTTTGTGGACCAAGTACTCCACCTTTGGTTAAAACATTATTACTAGGAAACCCTTTCCTACACTCCATTGTATAGAATTTTATCTATATCCCGGACTTCCACCAATCACAATTAATGTCCATTAACACAATATACTAACCTCAAAAATTAGAGATTGCTTGTAAGTACCATCTCACAATATATTTACAAATAAATCATTCTCACATTCCGATAATCACTTGTAAGATTCCAGGATTGGAACAATTCCACTGTCTAGTCCCTAGCTTATGAATAGAACTCTTTCTCATGTTTACTTTTTCATTGAACTGAACCTCCTAAAACACTTTTAAGAAACATTAGAAAAGAACTGACATATATATTTATATATACTTTTTCCATATTAAAATATCAACTTCGATAAAAACCATTTTACCGGAAAGCACTAGTACTGGATTTAACAAGTTCAGTTCAACAAGTATCACCTTGATATCATATCTCCAATTAAGGAGTTGTGGATTCCTTATTGAGTGTTACACACTTCTCCAAACATTGTATACATGACCCAACGTACCCGGAGTTAGTCCTTTGTATTGGACATTACCGATTGGCACATCAAAGCCATATAGACAAATATTGAGAAGATGTTAACCTCTCAGGGTCTAGGATAATTGTCAAATGATAACACTAATACAATCTGATAATGTATTCCAAAGGGTATCCACTAGTGACCCCGTTCAGTGTTATGTACTTGCTATATATACTCACATGTTAGTCAAAAGTCACAACTCTCTGTGCATGAGATTTATCACACTATCTCATAGAACTACATATATGCAAGCCATGATGAAGTATGACACCCCAAACCAGTACTCTAGAGGCTTTCCGAACAATATTAGGTTTACAAAGAACTAGAAAATCATATCTCCTCGCAACCATTAGCATGATTTCCTACAATGTTACCTATGGAAATTTATGTCTTCATCATATAAGACAATAATTAATATAAAACCTTTATAGTTGGTTGTGTGAAATGATGCTTGTCTAATCAATATAGAAAAGTCTCTTATTGGCTTTCGAGGGCATATATGTCCAACACATGTCTTGAATCTGAGATTGTTGGTACTCGGGTGATGCAAAACTCAATTATGCATTCATACTTGTATTCTCACTTCCTTGATTTTTATCGTGATTTTATATGCTTATGTGTATATCATTATCGTTAATGAAGTGAGGTGAACAATGATAAACTCTCGGTTAAATTGTACCTTAGATTATTAGTCAAGAGTCATCGAAAATTCATCATAACAGCCCATACTATCATGATAGAAATCCTAATCAACCAATACATAATTCTAAGGCTCGTTTACACGAACATGTATCATAACATACAAGATCAACATCATACATCATTCATATAGTTGTCATGTTCGTATATTAAACATGCAAATCAGGGTTCTTCAACAATCAAATCTAATAGTGTTAGCCTCAGGGTTACAACCATGAGTACCCCTAATAATTTTGATAATAACATAATAATGAAATGAAAATAATTGGTACTAATAATTTTATTTAAGTGCTTGAACATTTTAGAATACACCATTTGATAGCACTCCAACCATGAAATATGATGAAAATTATCAAAGAGGAAGTTTAACACATTGTATACAAGATGAAGATTCACGACAAGACCCCATAGTCCAAGTTGGATCAATTGAAAATAAAAGGCTAAATCACAAGACCCAAGTCAAGCCAAGATCATCTCTCAACATTTTGAATGTATTGCGTATTTTGAGAGTGTATAAGTCTTATGTAAAAAGTCCTCAAAAGAAAGGTGAAGTGAATAAGCTCAAGAATCATAGATTGACCATAGGAGCCTAGGATACCTTTTGAGAATCATTCTAAAGCTCTAATTAATCAGAATATCATGATAAGAGCATAGCTAATTAACCTAGAAAATCAATCACATCCCTTTGGTCTGATCCAAGACTGAATTCAAGATTTTTACTCTGAATTCGTCGAAGAATTCTCTGGGTAGATTGAATTTGGCGACGGAGTCATGATAGAATTTTCTTAATTCAGTTATGCCTCTTGATTTCGGGACGAAATCTTTGGTTGGGTTAAAATTCGTCGACGAAGTCATTACAGGATTTTTTAGAATCCAATTCTGTCTTTTGAATTTGGCGACGAACTCAAGTGGGAACTCCACTTCGTCGACGAAATATGTCTGAAATAGAATTTTTTTTGTAACGGCTAGTTTGCAACGGACCTAAAGCATTTAACGCTTCCCAACAGCACTATTGGATTAAATGCTATAAAAGGAGTTCATTTATGAACAAATAATAACTCTTGATCATAGCAATAACTCCTATTGATCCCTCATTTATTGCTATTGATTCTCAACTCACTCTTACACTTAGAAAATCCCCAAAAATCTCTCTTGAGCTCACTCAATTCTCATTTCCTTTGAGAGACTTTATTAGAGTTTGTATTTCACTCTTATCTAGCTCATTTAAGGAGTATTCAATTCAGATTTCAATCCAAACTTATTTATTGAGTTTAGTCAAGAATCCAGGATTCTTGCATTGAAGTGTTGCTTCAGTATATCAAGAGAGGGTTGTGCTCTTGAGAGGTTTTCAGCTTGGCCTAAAGGACAGCTTTTAAGGTAATATCTCGACCTATAAGAGAGATTGTAAGGGTTTGGACTCCACCTGTGAAGGAGCCAGTGCGATTAAGGAATCGTAGTGAATCCTTTAGTTGGAAGCTGAGGCGGGTGAGTAGGCTGGTTTGCTGAACCTCGAGAACAAATCTTGAGTTTGCACTCTCCTTATCTCTTTTCTTCTTCTTTTAATATTCTATTATTTTAGCTTGTTGATATATTTACTTTATTCCGCTTATTGAACTTGTAGTTCATATTTTGTTTTAAATCTGCCTTAGACCCTATTCACCTCCCCTTTAGGGTCATTACCTGGCCAATAATTGGTATCAGAGCCTAATACTCTATATAGATCTCAACAATCTGAGTAATCGAATTTTATTATGGCAAACAATGTTTTTGCAACTAAGCCTAGGAGAAGGACAGTCATACCCCAGACCACCATTGTTTAATGGCGAAAATTATAACTATTAGAAAACTAGGATGATGTATTACATCCAAGCTATAGATTATGAGTGTTGGAGAGTAATATCAGTGACCCTCATCTTCCCACAAAAACTGTGGATGATGTTAGAATCCCCAAGGTAGAGGAAGAATGGAATGAAGCTGACATTAAGCTTATTCAAATCAATGATAAAGCTATTAGCAACCTCTACTGTGCTTTAAGTCCCCAAGAATTTAACAGAGTATCCTGGATGTAACTTTGCTAAAGAAATATGGGATAAACTGACAGTTACCTATGAGGGGACTAATCAGGTTGAACAAGAAAAGATTAGCATGTTTGTTCACAAGTATGAATTATTCAAAATAGAAAAAGAAGAATCTATCGGTGATATGTTCACCAGATTTACTAACATTTTAAATAGTCTTAAATCTCTGGGTAAATATATTCTAATGCAGAAAATGCGAGAAAGATTTTAAGATCATTGCCCAAGGAATAGACTCCGAAAGTGACAGCAATCCAAGAAGCTAAGGACCTCACCAAACTGCCTATGGATGAGCTGTTGGGATCTCTTATGACTCATGAAGTCATAATGAATGATCAAATGCCTGATGAACCTAGAACCAAGAAATGGCTGGCCCTCGAGTCTACTCAAGTTGAAAACAGTGATGAGGAAATCAGAAGTGATGATGAAGATATAGCTTTGATGGTAAGAAGGTTCAAAGGTTCCTCAAGCATAAGAAGAAACTTTAAAAAGAGACCATACAAGAAGGAGTTCTCAAAAGAAGTGAACAAAGCTGAAGCTAGCAAGAATGAACCTCTCACGTGTTATGAATGCAAGAAGTCAGGCCACATAAGGACTGACTGCCCTCAACTCAAGAAGAGCCAAAAGCACAAGAAAAAGGCTATGATGGCAACTTGGGATGACTTAGAGGGAAGCAAGTCGGAAGATTCAAGTGATGAAGAAGTGGCAAATTTGTGCCTCATGGACAAATGAGGATGAGATAACTTCTTCCCTAAATGATTCTCTCTCATATGATGAAATAAGAGAAATATTTGATGAACTTTATACTGAATTTGACAGAATAGCTAAATTAAATAAATCTTTTAAAAAGGAAATCTACACTCTTACACAATCATGTAAGACTTTGCAAAAAGAAAAGAGTGTGTTGGCTCTTGAGAATGAGGAATTAAGTCAGAAACTTAATGATATTCAAAATGTTCCTCATAGCTCACCTTGTGAATGTGATGAGCTAAATGCTAAAGTCAAGGACTTAACCAATACTGTCCTCACATTCACAAATGGTCAAAACAATCTAGAGAGACTTCTAGGACAACAAAGATGTATTTTTAACAAAGCTGGACTAGGTTATAATACTTTTTCAAAACAAAAAGAGTATCAAAACTTCTTTAGAAAAGAAAGTAGTAATCTAACTCCACCATCTACTGCATTCTATAATGGTAAGATAATTAGAAAAGTTCGAGTTCCAAAAGGAACATCTTCTATCTTAAAAACTAACCATAAAGGACCAAGAATGATATGGGTTCCCAAGGTAACTAATCCTCCAAAACCAAAACCCAAATCACTTTGGGTACCATCAAAACTGTTTGGGTATCGGGGGGAAAGTATCTTGGAGTTACTTGAATTGGATGTGTAGGTATGCTTCAAGTCAAGAACCTCCATGACGACATGGTTCTTGGATAGTGGATGCTCAAGGCATATGACATGGGAACAAGGAGCTATTTGCATCAATAATACCAAAGGACGGCGGTCATGTAACTTTTGGAGACAATGCTAAAGGAAAAATCATTGGCATAGGTAGCATTGATAAGAATAAATCTGTCTTTATTGAGAATGTACTTATTGATGGTCTTAAACATAATCTCATAAGTATTAGCCAACTTTGTGATAAGGGATTGAATGTCTCATTTAAATCAAATATTTGCATGATTAAGGATAAAGACAATCTAAATACTTTGTTTGTAGTTCATAGAAATGAGAATGTTTATACCTTAGATTTTGATTAACTAAAATCTTATAACATGATGTGCTTTTCTGCTATAGATGAAGCAAGTTGGCTATGACATAGGAGACTAGGAAATGCTAGTATGGATCTTTTGTTTAAACTCTCCAAAATGAATTAGTTGAAGGATTACCTAAAACTAAATTTATCAAAGATAAAATTTGTGATGCTTGTCAGCTTGGAAAACAAATAAAATCTTCATTTTAACCCAAGAAAATGATTTCTACCACTAGGCCTCTAGAACTTTTGCATATAGATCTTTTTTGTCCAAATGAAGTAGCTAGCTGAGCTGGAAAAACTTATGCTTTTGTTATACTGGATGATTTTTCAAGATATTCATGGGTACTATTTTTTTCTCATAAAAATGAAGCACCTTCTCTATTTAAAAAGTTTTGTAAAAGAGTCAAAATGAAAAAAGTTATTCTATTAACAACATAAGAAGTGATAGATGAGGAGAATTTAAAATAAAAAACTTGAATCATTTTGTGATGAAAATGATTTTAATCATAATTTTTCAGCACCTAAAACTCTACAACAAAATGGTGTAGTAGAGAAAAGAATAGATCTCTTCAAGAAATGGCTAGAACAATGCTTAATGAAAATAAATTACCTAATTATTTTTGGGCTGAAGCCATTAACACTTCATGTTATGTAATTAACAGAGTTGTTATAAGAAACAAACTAAATAAAACTCCCTATGAGCTTTAGAACGGAAGAATTCTCAATATAAGTTATTTCAAAGTGTTTGGATGTAAATGTTTTATACTTAAGGAAAACAACATCTTAAGAAATTTGATGCAAAATCAGTAGAATGAATTTTTTTAGGATACTCTACTAATAACAAAACTTATAGAGTGTTTAATAAGAAATCATTAATTGTTGAAGAATCAATTCATGTAGTTTTTTATGAATCAAATCTATTTAACAAAATCAATACTAATATGGATGATGAAATTGATAATCTTCCAAAAGAAATATCTAATTTAAAAATCAACAAAGAAAATAAAGATGATCAAGAAAAAAAAAATCAAGTGATAAATTCATTGAAATAGATAATGAAGATGAAGAATCCTATCAACTTCTTAAAGCTTGAAAATTAATAAAAGATCATTCTAAGGATCTAATACTTGGTAATATGGAACAAGGGGTTAGAACAAGAAGAAATCTAATGAACCTTGCATTCCTAAGTTAAATTGAACCTAAAAATGCCCTAGAAGCTATTGAAGATGAATTTTGGGGCATTGCAATGCAAGAAGAACTAAATCAATTTGATAGAAATCAAGTTTGGAATCTAGTACCTAGACCAAATGACAAATCTATAATTGGAACAAAATAGGTCTTCAGAAATAAAAAGGATGAAAATGGGAATGTGGTTAAAAATAAAGCTAGACTAGTAGCTCAAGGTTACAACCAAGAAGAGGGGATAGACTATGATGAAACATTTGCCCCGATTGCTAGACTAGAAGCCATAAGAATGCTGCATGCATTTGCTAGTTATAAAGAATTTAAACTATACCAAATGGATGTAAAAAGTATATTTCTAAATGGCTATATGAATGAAGAGGTTTATGCAAATCAACCACCTTACTTTGAAAATCATAAATTCCCTAATCATGTATTTAAGCTAACTAAAGCCTTATATGGATTAAAGCAAGCTCCAAGAGCTTGGTATGATAGGCTAAGCAGCTTCTTAAATGAAAATGGTTTCACAAGAGGTAAAATTGATACAACTTTATTCATAATGACCAAAAATGATGATATGCTAATAATTTAAATCTATGTAGATGACATCATATTTGGATCAACAAATGAATCTCTCTGTAGAATGTTTGCTAAAACAATGCAAAAAGAATTTGAAATGAGCATGATGGGTGAATTAACATTCTTCTTGGGACTCCAAATTAAACAAACCAAACAAGAAACATTTGTTAATCAAGCTAAATATACTAAAGAACTACTTAAAAAGTTTGGAATGGAAAATACTAAAATAATGGATACTCCTACGAGTCCATCAACCAAACTTGACAAGGATGAAAAAGGGAAAAGTGTTGATGAAAAACTCTATAAAGGCATGATTGGAAGCCTGTTATATCTCACTGCAAGTAGACCTGACATTATGTTCAGTGTTTGCATTTGTGCTAGATTCCAATCATGTCCAAAAGAATCTCATTTAACTGCTGTAAAAAGAATTTTCAGATACTTACTTGGAACAATTGATTTAGGCTTATGGTATCCAAAAGACACAAACTTAGATCTAATAAGCTATTCAAATGTAGACTTTGCTGGATACAAAGTAGATAGAAAAAGCACTAGTGGAACTTGTCACTTTTTAGGACATTCTCTTGTTTCATGGTCTAGTAAGAAAGAAAATTCAATGACCTTATCCACAGTTGATGCTGAGTATATGGCAGCTGGACTTTGTTGTGCTCAAATACTCTACATGAAATAACAGCTAGAAGATTTTAAACTTATCTATACCAAAATTTCTATTAAGTGTGATAATACAAGTGCAATTTGCATGACTAAGAATCCCATTCAACACTCAAGAACTAAACACATAGAAATAAGATATCATTTTATTAGAAATCATGTGCAAAATGGAAATGTTATCTTGGAATTTGTGGATACAATTAATCAGCTTGCTGATATTTTTACCAAACCTCTACAGTCTGATAGGTTTAGTGCTTTGAGAAGAGAATTGAGAATGACTAGTCTGAATGATCTAACTTAATCAAGATCAAAAGCAATCAACAATTTAAAATCTTTAATTTGATATGCCAATAACTTGTTTGATTGTTTAATAGTTTGAATTAAATACATTATGATAATTTTAGGTGTCTTGATGAATCTTTGAATTGAAGAAAAATAGGTGAAAAACTTAAGAGTAATCAATCCTTCATATTCAAAACTGAATTCGGCGACAAATTCAATCTAGAATGTGATTTCGGCGACGAATGTTTGGGAAATATAGAAAACATAATGTTTTCTGTACTTAGTTTGGCAACGAACCGGGATGAGTCATCCATTTCGTCGACGAAGTCAATCCGAATTTTTTTTAAAAAAAAAACATTAGGGTTCCTAACTCAATTTCGGCGATGAATTCAGGGACGAATCCCATTTCGGTGACGAATTGAGTCGTGAATACAAATAGTCACCTCCAAATCCGATTATTTTTAAACCTAATCTTTCCCTCCAAAGTTCCTATTCCATTGCTTTTGCACCCGTCTTCCCTTCAAAACTCAGCAAAACTTCCCAAATCTCTCAGAAAATGCAGCCTAGAATGAAGAATGCATCAGTAGAGCCACCAAAGAAGAAATCAAGAACTGATAAAGGAAAAGAATCGGCTTCAAGCTCAGCCCCAGCTCCTATGAAGTTCAAGGAAGCAAAGTACGAGAAGCTATTCAAAGATAAATTCTTATCTCGTTCCCCTCTTTACGGTAAAGTTGTCAATTTCGTTAGTTTTGATGCCTATGGGCTAGAACCCATAAAAACCCTTTTCTCTGCCCTAAAATGGGATAAATTTCTTGAGTCTAACGATCTTATGTTTCCTGAGTTAATTAAACTCTTTTACACCCACTTTCACTTCAATCAATCTGAATCCCTCATTACTTCGTTTGTATTAGGTAAAAACATCTCTTTTCACCTAAATCAATTGCACTCAATTTTGAAAATTCCTCAGTGTACCCTTCAAACTTTTGTGAATGGTCAGTGGACCAGTCATGAAGGATTTGATGTGGTTGAAGCACTGAAAATGATGTGCATAAACCAAGATTTCACCACTCCTTTTCAACTTAAAGTTAAAGACCTTACCCTCACAGCTAGACTCATTCACCACATAATAACCTATAATCTAGTTCCTAGGGTTGGTGGTAGGGAGTATCTCACTACTTTGATGTCTTCCTTATGTGGTGCATCCTAACCACCACACCAATTGATCTCTCCTACATCATTGTCCATTGTATGGATGATGCATTTAAGAGAAAATCAGGGTGTCTCCCTTTTGGTCAGGCCCTGACTAAAATCTTTAAACATTTTAATGTTCCCCTATCTTCACAAACAGATTTTGTCACTCCTGATGACTATTCCATTTATAGCAAAGCAACCATTCAAAGAATGGGCTATACTTGGAATGACACCCGGAAGGTTTGGACTCCGAAACTCTCTGCCTCTCAGTCCTCCTCCCTTCCTTCTAGTACTCCAGTCCCTATTCCTACTCCATCTATACCTATTCTTGCTCCCTCTCCATCTATCCCTACCTCTTCTGCTGCACCCTCAATAGAGCATCAGGCTTAGCAGCAGCAAGATTCAGTGTCAGAGGTGGAACCCCAGGCGAGCAGCAGTCAGTACCAACAGAGGATCCTGCAGATGTGCTTCAGGGTGAGCAGCTCCCCAGAGATGAGTTGCCTTACTGGTCTAATTTTGTGGATGCTGGAGAGATTCTAGAGAGCTCTCATAGACAGGTGTCTCCTCACTTTGAGGACCCTGGTCAGTTCTATGAGGTGCCCAGCAGGCCAGCAGCCTCAGATGAGTAGCTGAGTATCATGGCAGGGCAGATTGCCTCCATGTCTTCTAGCTTGGAGCAGTTTCAGTTGGAAATGAGGATGAGCCAGCAGACTTTTCAAGAGGAGATGAGAGCATCCTTGCTCTCATTCATGGTTGAGATTCGGGAAAATCTTACTGCCATTCAGATCGAATCAAGGGAAAACTTTCAGAATCTCCATTCATCTACTCTCTCCCGTTTTGCAGCTCTTGAGTCTGAGATGAGCAAAATCCCCAAGGTAGTCCAGTCCTCTCTAGCCACGGTTCATAATGATCTTAGAGAGTGTGTAGATGCCACCAACTCAGTCTTTAGGGACAGTTAACATGGATGCCTCAGTCACCAAAGATAGAGTTGACTCTGTATCTTCTTTTCTTCATAGATTGAGGGTAGAGCAATCCGAATGGAAAAGGTCACTAAGTCAATCCAAGGAATTGTAGAATCTTTAGCTCTTCAGTTGAAAAATCAAGGGAAGCTTATTCTGGATATGGCAGAGCATGATTCCATAGCTGCCTGCATTACTCTGCGAGCCACTGATGAGTTGAAGAAAATGAATAATATTCTGGTTAGTCTGGCTAGTGGAGCCACTCCTTCTCAACCTCCCTCTCAAGCTCTTTCATCTTCCGAAAGTAAGAGACTAATGAAGGTAACCCCCTCCAAAAGGGGTCAAGCTACAAATTCCCCTATCATTTCCCTTCCTTCTGACTCAGATACCACCTCCTCTTCCTCAGATTCCCATGATGACTCTGATCCAGCTGAGCAATCCGAAGATGTCCTCAAAAAGGTTACAGATCTCATCAAAAAGCAGAAAGCAGAAGGGCTGTAACTATTTTTCAAATTTTTGATGTTGACATAGGGGGAGAGAATAAAATGCAATGAAAATATTATGATTCAAAAATATTATGATTAGTAATGACATTTGAATTTGATTTTTTTTGCATCATTGGCAGTACACACATATCTTTTGCTTATGAAAATTTTCTCTTATCTGGATCAAACATGTTGTGAATAGAAATTAAAATTGAAACTTATCTTTGTGGAACTTTTCTTGGCACTTAGAATAGGATGATATATCATGTAACTCACCATAAATATACATCTAAATAACAACCGTGATTACTTTTTTACAAATGCATATGTTTAGGGGGAGCTTACCTCAAAGATTTTATGAAAAACATGTTGTGAGGGGGAGTTTAACCCTATTTTCGTTACATTGTTATGTCATCATCAAAAAGGGGGAGATTGTTAGCCTCAGGGTTACAACCATGAGTACCCCTAATAATTTTGATAATAACATAATAATGAAATGAAAATAATTGATACTAATAATTTTATTTAAGTGCTTGAACATTTCAGAATACACCATTTGATAGCACTCCAACCATGAAAAATGATGAAAATTATCTAAGAGGAAGTTCAACACATTGTATACAAGATGGAGATTCATGACAAGACCATAGTCCAAGTCGGATCCATTGAAGATAAAAGGCTAAATCACAAGACCCAAGTCAAGCCAAGATCATCTCTCAACATTTTGAATGTATTGTGTATTTTGAGAGTGTATAGGTCTTATGTAAAAAGTCCTCAAAAGAAAGGTGAATTGAATAAGCTCAAGAATCATAGATTGACCATAGGAGCCTAGGATACCTTTTGAGAATCATTCTAAAGCTCTAATTAATCAGAATATCATGATAAGAGCATAGCTAATTGACCTAGAAAATCAATCACATCCCTTTGGTCTGATCCAAGACTGAATTCAGGATTTTTACTCTGAATTCGTCGACGAATTCTCTGGGTAGATTGAATTCGGCGAAGAAGTCATGACAAAATTTTCTTAATTCAGTTCTGCCTCTTGATTTCAGCGACGAAATCTTTGGTTGGGTTAAAATTCGGCGACGATTTAGAATCCAATTCTGTCTTTTGAATTCGGCGACGAACTCAAGTGGGAACTCCACTTCGTCGACGAAATCATGTCTGAAACAGAAATTTTTTTGTAACGGCTAGTTTGCAATGGACCTAAAAGCATTTAATGCTTCCCCAACGGCACTATTGGATTAAATGCTATAAAAGGAGTTCATTTATGAACAAATAATAACTCTTGATCACAGCAATAACTCCTATTGATCCCTTATTCATTGCTATTGATTCTCACTCACTCTCACACTTAGAAAATCCCCAAAAATCTCTCTTGAGCTCATTCAATTCTCATTTCATTTGAGAGAATTTATTAGAGTTTGTATTTCACTGTTATCCAGCTCATTGAAGGAGCTTTCAATTCAGATTTTCAATCCAAAACTTATTTATTGAGTTTAGTCAAGAATCCAGGATTCTTGCACTGAAGTTGTTGCTTCAGTTATATCAAGAAAGGGTTGTGCTATTGAGAGGTTTTCAGCTCAGCCTAAAGGAGAGCTTGTAAGGTAATATCTCGACCTATAAGAGAGATTGTAAGGGTTTGGACTCCACCTGTGAAGGAGCCAGTGCGATTAAGGAATCGTGGTGAATCCTCTAGTTGGAAGCTGAGGCGGGGAGTAGGCTGGTTTGCTGAACCTCGAGAACAAATCTTGAGTTTGCACTCTCCTTATCTCTTTTCTCATTCTTATAATATTCTATTGTTTTGGCTTGTTGCATATTTTACTTTATTCTGCTTATTGAACTTGTAGTTCATATTTTTGTTTTTAAATCTGCCTTAGACCCTATTCACCTCCCCTTTAGGGTCATTACCTGGCCAACAAATAGGTCATTCACCATATGTTGTTTTCAAGTGATTCATACATGGAGATAATAACCCTAAAATCCTTATTTTCACAACTACGAAAATCATGCATCCAAACATACAATCATTCAAACAATCTCCGGCATACATCTCTTTCTTCATATTCGATCATACATACTCTAGAAATCTTTCCCTTCCCCCGTGTTAAACCATACATATTGAAATCACAATCAAAACCTCATTGAAATCATGATAACCTTTGCATAAGAGGAGTTATTACGATGAGAACATACTTTAATCATGTCCTTACTTCAATCTTATCTTAATTTATCTCGATCATTTCCCTACGATCACAAGCTTGCGAAGAGTCTCGATCTTGATCTTGAAGCCTTCTCCTTCTTCTCCCAGTAATGGTTGAACAAAACACTAAGTTTTTATCTCCTTGAATCTCTAAGAACTCTTAGAATGTTTAGAAACTTCAGACCCATGAGTAAGATCCTATTTATAATGTTTTAGAGTCCTCATTTAATTAGAATTCTTAGAAGTCTACATTTAGAAGGTCTTTCTGCGCAAAACTGAAGGTGTGCGGTCGACTGGTGAGATGGGGCGGTCGACCGGTGGCCTGACGATTGACCAATGCATATGGGCGGCCGACTGGTGGTCAGGCGGTCGACTGGTGGTTTGCTCACTCTCTACCCAAAAACCCCATACATTTTTTCCAACTTGTTTTAAACTACGGGTCGACCCGTGGGAATAGTGGTTGACCAGTGGACCTTGTTTTTGGTTGGTTTTGTTAGTTTTCTTTATTCTAATACTTAGATAATTGTCATATAACATATTTAAACCTTAGTGAACATTAAAAACAGTTTTTGACACTAATACCAAGATTATCATTCAATGTGCAAAAAATATCAAGACATGAAGTTTATGTTCTCTACACAGAAGGTATCCAATATCGAGGTAGGCTCAATGTCTACTAGTGGATTATAAAATTACGCACAAGTAGCTCATGGCGAAGGTTTATCGACTCACCAATTCCAACCAGCAAGAGTTTGATATTAGATTGTAGTCTTTTTTTGGTTCCTGAATCGAATTCCA
Source organism: Tetracentron sinense (assembly GCA_015143295.1). NCBI lineage: Eukaryota > Viridiplantae > Streptophyta > Magnoliopsida > Trochodendrales > Trochodendraceae > Tetracentron > Tetracentron sinense. The sequence continues at coordinate 13,462,192 of CM026562.1, read as the reverse complement.
CCAATCGACATTTGCAACGACGATGAGTTGTCAACATTTCTTTATATGGTAAATGAATGAAAGGATGTTTACCTTCCTTTGCACATAACAGAGGAAAAATAAATGTTTGGAAGGAAAAACCAATCGAAGTTGCTGGAGATCATGAAGTTCGAGTTGAAGATGTTTTCAAGTAAGAGGATGTCTCTATCGAAGTTGTTGGAGAGCTAGATTTTGCTAGTGAGAGCATTTCAGAAAGGTTAACCAATATAAAAGAAGACAATGTTCATTTTAAACATTATTCCATCAAGAACTTTGCTTCTGAGTACATTCATGATATGAATACTGCAATCTCTAACTCTCTACAAGTGATATTGATTTACGACTTCACTTCATTCACTGGGTAATAATATATCGATAAGCATATTGATATAGATGTAACCAGTAGTGATAGAGAGTAAACCATTTATCAATATGTGATTGGTGCTACTTGTTACACATTTATGAACCGTAAACTACATTTATTAATCCTGTTGAGCACCGTTATCCATTACGTTACTTAACTTGGGTATGTTTACTGATTTTAGGTTCATGTGAGGAAAAGAATACTAAATTAAGGATTTACAAGCTTTAAAGATTTAGATAAATCGCATCTGAGCAAAGATCCGAGCGAAGGGTAAACAAATGAGAAGAAAAGTGGCAAATAGAATAAAATCGCCTATATGCGATCGATTGTCCAGGAGGGTCTGATCGATCGGCCCATCCCTTGGCCGATCGATCGGTTGATGCCGTGTAGCCCATCATTAAGTGCACGGAAACCCCCTCTTTTGGACCCGTTTTGGAGACTTTTAGAGCCGAATTAGCAGTGTCTTACTCTCTTTATAAATAGGAAAGTATCATCATTATAGAGGAATTCTAAATTTTGGAGATTTTAAAGAAAGATGGCTCTAGAGATCTGTGAAGGTTGGAGGATGGGTTCTTCGTTTCTTCATCGAAAGCGGTGTTCTTCACCCTCACCATGAACTAATCTTTTTTCTAGGGTTTAGATGAAACATGTATCTCATGTATTTTATTTAGGTATTTCTCTTTTGTTAACAATGATTGCATAATTGAGAGTTGTTCTTCAACTAATTTATTAAAGTTTATAGTCGATTTCAATATGATCTTATCTTTGTCTTAGGTTTTATTATGTTGAGATTGAAATCATTCACTCCATATTTATGTGATTGTGGGTGTGAATTTATGCAATGGTATTACTTTCGAGGAATTGAATTAAATGATATTTTATGCCTAGAAAAGACAAGTGATTTCACAACCTGAGTTTAGCGTGTATCACTCGTACTAACCGAAGATAGGATATGCCTAGAGTTTGTTCCCTTGAATTATTCTTGATTCGTTGAGTTGAGACTTGTAGTCAATCTCATCCCTATTGTTTACACTTGAGAGGTTTGAATGAATGCATGTAGACTCAATTAGGAGGTTAGTGGTGAATTTAAACACCCTAAATCTTCTCTCCTTGATATAACAAAAACTCTTCATTTAGTTAATTGAAATATAAATCATTAGTTTAATTCTCACTCTTAGGTTAAAAACAATCAAATCAATCAACTATGTTACCCGTTGACTTAGAAATAATCTTAAGAAAAAGACAACGAAACTAGCGCAATCTTCTGTTGTTCAACACCCCATACTAGTCGTTATTCTACGGAATTGTAACTACTACGAGATTTATTAAATTGATGATTAATTTTTGGCGCCATTGCTGGAACGGTTTAGTTGTTTAGTTCAAGAGATTAAGGCCGAGTCATTTTATTCAAAAAAATCACAAAAATATTTTATGTTTACTAAATTCAAACTCTTTTGATTGGCAGGTACGCAATTGTTTGACTTGAGAATCGCTTCACAAAAAGCTTCTTTGAATTTCTAGAAATCCGGAGAGAGCATTGTAAGTATCTACTCCTTTTGAATTGCAAATTGGTGTCGATCAGACATAGAGTATTTCTCTAGCGTGTATGCACGGTAGACGGTCTTGTAACCCATAGTTATTTCCTATAAATTCATAGTTAGAGCATACTGCTAGACTTCTCAAGGCTTTGGCCCGATTGTACTCCAATCTATAAACTACTCCTTTCTCTGTAATGGCAGAAGAACAAGACCCAAATAAGTTAGTGAAGGAATACTTTATTCCTTCCACTTACTCATCACCCTCCTGCATCCAGCTGCCGGACAATACAGCAGTTCATTATGAGATACGACAATTCATTATGAGATTAAGCCCAGTACAATTCAGATGTTACCATCCTATCATGGACTTAATAATGAAGATCCCTATAAGCTTGTGGATGAATTTAATGAAATTTGCACAACCTTTAGGTTGCAGAATTTTTGAGATGATGCCCTCAGGTTGTGCCTCTTCTCATTCTCCCTGAAAGACAAAACCAAATATTGACTTAACTCTTTAGAGGCTAACACTATTCACTCATGGACCCAATTATAACACAAATTTCTGAAAAAATTCTTTTTCATAGGATAAACTAATCAAATGAGACAAACCATTACGAGTTTTTCTCAAATTGATGGTGAGTTATTTCATGAGACATGAGTGAGATTCAAGGATCTACTCCGTAAATGCCCTCAGCACCAAATTCCTAAATGACAACTAGTCTAATATTTTTATGATAGATTGCCCCAATACAACTGTCAGATGGTTGATGTCTCGTGTAGTTATGACAAAAAGTGAGGTCGAAGCATGAGAACTCTTTGAAAATCTAAGTGAAAACTCTTAACACCATGCCTCTACACGTCGTTCTGAGAGACAACCTTCAAACTAAAATTCCAAGATAGAAATCTATGAAGTGGGCGCTTCTATTGATGTCTCATCTAAACTGGATGAGTTGTCTCGCTAATTGGACAAACTCATGGCTATAGGGCTATTTTCTTACAAACCTCCTCTTGACCCTTCTAGTCTTAATGAGGTGTGTTCTATATGCTCCAGCCCTACCATCATATTCATGAGTGTCCTTCAACTGCTCAGTTCCCAGAATTTGTCCAAGAGCATGCAAATGATGCCTACACTTGCCTGAGTAATAATTAATACTCTAATACTTGAGAAATCATCCTAATTTCTCATGGCAACCTCAAGTTCAAGGGTCCTTCTCCCAACCTTAAGGGCCGTATGTCCGGTCTTTTCAAAATCAGCCCAACTACCACCCTCCCCAACAACAACAATTCCAATACTCTACTCCTCCTCCTCAAAGGAACCCATCTTTCGAAGAGAAAGTGTTGAATGCTCTTAAATGGTTGGAGGCTAACACCCAACTGTTGCACTCTCATTCTCAATCCATCCAAAGGTTTGAGTTCCAAGTAGGACAACTAGCTAATGTCATATACAAGAGAGAGGAAGGGAAGCTCCCAAGCCAACCGATGAGCAACCTTATGGGTGTAAATATGGTTGACGATGCTCAACACAATGAAACTCATTGTGAGCACATTCTTGCCATTACCACCCTCTGGATGCCCTAGAAAAGAGATGCATACGCCAAATAAGTTCTTGACAAATAGAGGTAATTTTAAGGTTGACAAAAAATAGCTTACTAGTTTTCGTTTAATATCTTTAATGACCTCCTTCTCGGCCTCAGCATTTGTGGGGACAATTAAGATCCCTCACTAGTTTGAGCTGGAGAGGAACATGTGTTGTCTCACAAATGATAACATAACATAATGCATGACATAACAAACTTAGACATATTTAGACTTACATTTGGGGTACTAAAAATTGTTGCAAGCTTCTCATACTTCAAAATGCTCTAACTATGCCAACTAAGAATGCGTGAACTTTGAATTGCATCCCTTCTTAAGACACAAGTTGATGTAAGGGAAGGGCTGCGCTCACATGCCCATATCTATTGAGGCATATTACAACATCTTATAAGTCATGATAAATAAGATGCAACTATTATTGATGATTAAAAAAATACGAATGATCAATCAAATTAAACAAAATTGCATACCTGTAAAGCAAATATGCATCCATATATGTTGTAGTATGGAGGGTGGGAGTCTTTTATTGCCGAACATATCCCAGCCTTCATGTGTTTGTACCCCAGTGTCCCCCATGGATATTTTTTAAACTCTTCTAACGAATCTACTAACCAAATATAATCTAAATTACACTCAGTATTCGTTTCTATGCCTATGAGTGAGTTCTTTACACACATGAGTAATGCTAATTTCATGATATCCTCATGTTCAGTTGAATCTTCCAGACACTGAAATTGTAGCACCCCAGACTTTTCCATCTTTAAATGAATAAGTATTTCGTAGTTGAATGGCCTTCCGTGTAGTCTAATAATAAATAGGGGAGAAATTGGAAATTTTGAAAAGTAAAAAATGTGCGTTTTCGAGAGACGAATCCAACGCAAGTTGAATCGTCGAAATCGGACGAACGAGTCAAAAGATATGGCCAAAACAGTCAGGACCAGCAGAGCGCCGATCGCTCGGTCCACGGAGCGATTGATCGGTCCAAAACCGATCGATCGGAGGCTATCAACTGGTCGAAAAATTTGTATGGGGAAATTTTCTATAGAGTGAGTTTTTGACCAGTCGATCTGTCAATAACACCGATCGCTCGGTAGGCAACCGATCGCTCGGTCTTTGCGTTTTTACAGAAATTTCAGTAAGGGCGTTTTCATCTTTTGGGTGTTAAACCCTTACCCATAAGGGTTTGCTCGACCCTTTGAGCCCTCATTCACAACCTTTAGACATTTTGAGAGCTAGAGAGTGAGAAGAAGAAGGTTTTGACCTAGGGTTTTCATTGAGGAAGAAATCAAAGGGGTGGACCATCCTGGGTCGTCCTCAAACTTGGATTTCCTTCAAGTTCAAGGCTTGGATTCTCCAAATCCAACCTCAAGCTCGTGTGGAGTACCTCTTCCAAGCTAGGGCAGTGTTTCTACATCATCCTCAAGGATTTTTCTTTCTCTTTTCAAGGTTAGTACACTCTTCCTAGTTACTTTGGTAATAACCTAGGATTTTTCTAAGTAAATATGTGTTGAACCTTCCCCATTGCTCCCTTGTGTTGGTATATGCTAAATCCCTAAAACATAAACAAGATAATACAAACAAATGATGGAATATATGAATGGATGAAGAGTGGAGGCGATTGGATGTCATGTTGTGATGTGTTGAATGATGGAAAAAAAATGGTGGAAGGGCATATTACGCATAATGAACACACCCCAAGTGTTTGATGAAATGTTCGAATGAGAAAATATGAAATAACTAAAGGTAAAAAGGTTGAATACCACATGTTTGATAGAATGCATGAATAAACTAAGATTTGAAAGCATGAGTCACATAAATGTTCCCCATTTGGCAAGTTGTATGCATGTGTTTATTTCGCTTCTTAAATTCTCATGTGAGTTGGGAATTTTTAAAATGCTATATGTCATCATGATTTCACGATTGCTATGCATGAGCACATATGTAGATGGAGGATATTGTTAAGGAGGTTGGCAGCCCAGGATTATGCGGGTGCTAGCCTCTGGCTCATAAGAAACGTATTGCATTGTCAAGGGGGTTGGTAGCCCAGGGATCATGCGGTACTAACCCCTGGCTCATAAGAAAGGACTCGGAAATGTTGCACTGTCAAGGAGGTTGGTAGCCCCGGTTAAGGGTGCTAACCTCTGGCTCATAAGAAAGGAAATGGTATTGTCAAGGAGGTTAGTAGCCCAGGATTATGCGGGTGCTAACCTCTGGCTCATAAGTAAGGTATCGTACTGTCAAGGAGGCTGGTAGCCCAGGGATGTGCGGGTGCTAGCCTCTGGCTCATAAGAAGTGTATTGTACTGTCAAGGGGGTTGGTAGCCCAGGGATGTGCGGGTGCTAACCCCTGGCTCATAAGAAAGGTATTGTACTGTCAAGGAGGCTGGTAGCCCAGGGATGTGCGGGTGCTAGCCTCTGGCTCATAAGAAGTGTATTGTACTGTCAAGGGGGTTGGTAGCCCAGGGATGTGCGGGTGCTAACCCCTGGCTCATAAGAAACGTATTGTACTGTCAAGGAGGTTGGTAGCCCAGGGATATGCGGGTGCTAACCTCTGGCTCATAAGAAATATTGAAAGGACAACTCAAAGAGGAATTGTATGATGCATCGACATGTTTTAGTTTCATAATAATTATGACTTGATAAAATGTTTATGTATGAGGTTGCTAGAAATGATTATGAACTATACTCCTCCCATTACTTGTATATGATGTTGTTCGTTATTACCATTGTTAGTTAGGGGCTTGTACTCGCTGAGTATTCCATGCTCAGCCGTACTTTCATGTCGGCAGGTACCCGAGTCCCTCTCGACATTTGTGATCCGGGTCCTTGGATAGAGGAGGACTATGGCGAGGAGGAACCTTATGAGGATTTAGTAGTCGAGCCTCAGGCGGAGGCGAGAGACTTAGACCATTGGCCCCACGGGGGTGACTATTGAGCGAGGCAGAGTTGTATTTTGTCTTTTTTATTTCGTTAGGTGGGCCTTTCCACCTTAGGCTTAGACGTGTTGTACATATGTTAAACTTGGAATACTGTTTTGGAATTTTAGAAAAAAAAAAGAGTTGGTTGCGCTTCCGAATTTTTATGTTTAGCTTCCGCGCTCTGATTATCATTGTATTAGTATTATATTTTGCCTTGTTCATTACAGGATGGTTTGGCAGGTTTGTATAGTCCACCTAAAGTATCCCTAAACTCCTAGGGGGTATTTTGGGGCGTGACAGAGGTGGTATCAGAGCCTAGGCGTTAGAGTCCTTAGGGTCACTAGAACTGATATTATGATTGAATAAGGTCTTAGGCCACTAAGAGGAGTCGGATTCCAAGTATAGACTAATAACTTAGTCTTAGTCCATAACCGGTTGGAAAGCCAAACCGCACTTAGTAACCTACGCTAGAACACGAACGTATGCTTGTTGTTGCTGTATATACCTTGAATGAATTGTCATATGCTCAATAAATGATAGGGATGCTAAAATTGTTATTAAATATTGTGCAATTATTGAATTGTTGCTAAACATGTATCCAAGTTAGACTCATGTGGTACTGTCGTTCTCAGGATCACATCATGAGACGCGGTGCTCGGGGTCGCGGATACAATACGAAGGGAAATGTAAGTGATGCCCCTTCCGGTGACGAGCAACCCGATTTTGCCCAAGCTTTTGCATCTATAGCCGAGACTTTGGCTATGTTAGCAGCAAGGCCGGTTGCTGTTACTCCTTCTACACCTCCGCCACACCATGCTTCAGGATTGGAGGCATTTAGGAGATTACGTCCTCCTACTTTTTTTGGTACTACTGACCCCATGGTCGCCGAGGCATGGGTGATGCAATTGGAAAAGATTTTTAGAGCGCTCCACTGCACGGATGAACAGAGAGTGGACTGGGCCACCTTTGTGATGGAAGGTGCGGCCGAGCATTGGTGGAGAGCCGTACAGAGACAGAGGGAGTCTACCAGGGTGGGGGAGCCGTGGACATGGCCGGAATTTTTGGATGTCTTCTAAGCAGTATTTTCCAACAGTTGTCAAAGAACAGAAGGAGATTGAATTCATGACTCTTGAACAAGGAGAGTTGAGTGTGGCCGATTATGAGGCTACCTTCGTGGAGTTATCGAGATTCGCACCTCACCTAATTGCATCAGAGCATATGTGAGTCAGGAAATTTGAGCGGGGATTGAAACCCTCCATTAGAGACAGGGTCTCGATGTTCCAGGTGGCTACCTGGGGAGAGGTTGTGAGCAAGGCGAAGCTTGCCGAGAAGAATTCGGAAGAATTCTTCAAGAGAAGGGATATGACTCGAGGCCAGTCGAGTAGTTCGGGGTCGGCAGAGAAGAGGGTTAGGACAGCCCCATATCAGGCATCCAGGCTGATACGGTCACAGAGGCCTCCCTTGACATCACAGATATCTCGGCCTACCACTACACCGGTACCTCGTCCCACATTTTCGCAGGCCACCCGATATGTTCCACTTGCATCCTCATCAGAATTTGAGGAGTGCTCCTATTGTGGCCAGAGACACAGGATTGGCGAATGTCGGAGGATTTCAGGTGGGTGTTTTCACTGTGGGGATGTGAATCACATGGTCAGGGATTGCCCTCGCAGGCAGCTACAGCCTATCCAGCCCCAGGGGAGTAGGCCCCCAGTTCGACAGGATTCCCAGCCGGGATCCTCACAGGCTTCTGCATCAGGCCTTCACGACCCACACCGTCCACTCCACCGCCTCGTAGGGCAAACCAGGGTCAGGTTTTTGCCTTATCGGAACGGGATGCACGTGCATCTGACGATGTCGTGCAAGGTACGCTATCATGCTAAAGTTTCGAGTTGTAATTGGCTGTTATTATGTAATGTGATTGCTTATATGTATGACATGCTACCTATACTTATGTGTTATTGCGTGAAATCTATTAACATGAATTTAATTAATCACACAGGCGCGTTATTAGTGAATGAATGCCTAGCCCGAGTGTTGATCGACACATGATCCACTCATTCCTTTGTATTGCCTAGCTTTGCGAAAGGATTTCCAACCAAGTCCAGTCAGTTGAAGCATGAATTAACCATCTCCACACCGCTTGGCAAGTCAGTGGACATGGACCGTATATACAGGGACTGTGTAGTCCAAGTGGGACATAATGAGTTGTTAGCCGACCTCATCATCCTGGACTTCCAAGACTTAGATTTCGATGTCATACTTGGTATGAATTGGCTATCGGCTCACCACGGACATGTGGCATGTTTCGAGAAGATGGTGAACTTTGAGCCGATGGGAGTTAAGCCATTTCACTTTCGAGGGTTGAGGGAAAGAGACATTGCTCGTCTCGCAGCTTTGAGCTTAGCAAACCCAGAAGCACAAAACTCCTCGGTCATTCCGGTCGTGAGTGAGTTCTTGGATGTGTTTCCGGAGGAACTTCCCGGATTGCCTCTAGATCGGGAGATTGAGTTCGCTATAGAGCTTACTCCAGGCACCGCTCCGATTTCAAGGGCACCATATAGAATGGCCCCAATAGAGCTTGAGGAATTAAAGAAGCAAATTGAGGAGTTACAACAACTTGGTTTCATCCAACCAAGTGTGTCACCATGGGGAGCTCCGGTCCTCTTTGTGAAAAAGAAAGACGGGTCAATGAGAATGTGCATAGATTACCGGCAGTTGAACAAGATAACTATTAAGAATCGTTATCCTTTGCCTCGGATAGACGACTTGTTTGACCAACTGAAGGGAGCGAGATTTTTCTCCAAGATTGATCTTAGATCGGGGTATCATCAGTTAAAGATCAAGGCGGCAGATGTTCCGAAGTCGGCTTTCAGGACTCGGTATGGGCACTATGAGTTCCTTGTCATGCCTTTTGGGCTGACGAATGCACCGGCGGCGTTCATGGATTTGATGAACCGGGTGTTTCGATCGTACTTGGATCGATGTGTGATTGTGTTCATAGATGACATTTTGGTGTATTCCCAGACACGGGAAGATCACGCACGAGACCTTCGTCTTGCTCTGGAGATATTGAGAGAGCATAGGCTATACGCTAAGTTAAGCAAGTGTGAATTTTGGTTGGAGAAGGTGGCGTTCCTAGGCCACGTAGTGTCAGTCGAGGGTATTTCTGTTGACCCGGCAAAGATAGAGGCAGTTATGATATGGGAGAAACCCAAGAGCGTCACGGAGATACGTAGTTTTCTCGGGTTGGCAGGCTATTATCGGAGATTCGTGGAGGGATTCTCCAGTTTGGCTGCACCTCTCACTTACCTGACGAGAAAGAATGCTAAGTTTAGTTGGAGCGACAGATGCGAAGCGAACTTCCAAGAGTTGAAGAAACGCCTCACCACGGCCCCCGTCCTTACTGTGCCATCCGGGAGTGGTGGTTTTGTGGTTTACAGTGACGCCTCGCATGTGGGGTTGGGATGTGTACTTATGCAGCACGGCAAAGTCATTGCTTACGCCTCCAGGCAATTGAAAGAGCATGAGAAGAATTATCCCACTCACGATTTAGAGCTCGCCGCGGTTGTGTTTGCCTTGAAGATTTGGCGACATTATCTCTATGGGGAACAGTTCGACGTATTTACGGACCATAAAAGCTTGAAGTACCTGTTCTCCCAAAAGGAATTGAATTTAAGGCAAAGGAGATGGGTAGAGTTTTTGAAAGACTACGAATGTTCCATTCAATATCATCCGGGCAAGGGGAACGTTGTAGCCGATGCTCTTAGCCGGAAGCCCACTGGACTTTTGGCGCACATGATGTTGAGGGAATGGAGGTTGTTAGAAGATGCATCCAACCTCGACATCAGTTTTAGTCTCCCTACTTTTGGGCCAGTAATGGCTAACATCACAGTTAGGCCATATATCCTAAGCATGACCAGGGAGTTGCAGGGAATGGATGCCGAGCTACTGTCTTACCGAGACCAGTCAGTTAAAAGTGGCAGCAAGGATTTTGCGGTGAGGGATGATGGAATTATCACTTTCAAGGGAAGAGTATGTGTCCCAGCCGATGAGAAGCTTAAGCGAGAAATCTTGTACGAGGCTCACTGGTCCAAGTACACCGTTCACCCCGGGGGTACCAAGATGTATAGGGACTTGAAGAAGCACTTTTGGTGGCGGAACATGAAGCGAGAAATAGCGGGGTACGTGTCCCGATGCTTGGTGTGCCAACAAGTCAAGGCCGAGCACAGGAGACCGGCGGGTCTGTTGCAGTCTCTTCTTATTCCCGAGTGGAAATGGGAACATATCTCTATGGACTTCATCATGGGGTTGCCAAAGACAGTTAAAAAGACTGATGCGATATGGGTTGTGGTTGACAGACTCACGAAGTCCGCCCATTTCTTACCATACCGGACTACATTCAACTCAAATCAGTTAGCTGCCTTGTACATCAAAGAGATAGTCCGATTGCACGGAGTGTCAGTGAGCATTGTCTCAGACCGGGATCCAAGGTTCACATCCAGGTTTTGGAGAAGTTTTCAGGATGCCATGGGTTCCCGACTAGACTTTAGCACGGCCTTCCATCCACAGACGGATGGGCAAACCGAGCGAGTGAATCAGATTATTGAAGACATGCTCCGTGCATGTATGCTAGACTTCAAGGGAAGTTGGGAGGATCACCTACCTTTGGTGGAATTCGCCTACAACAATAGTTACCAGGCAAGCATACAGATGGCATCCTTTGAGGCTTTGTACGGAAGGAGTTGTAGATCTCCGTTGTATTGGGATGAAGTGGGAGAAAAAAAAATTTTAGGCCCCGAGTTGATTGAACAAACTGCGGATAGAGTCAAGCTCATCCGGGAAAGGTTGAAGACCGCACAAGACCGACAGAAAAGCTATGCCGACAACCGAAGGAGGGATCTTGAATATCGAGTTGGTGACTTTGTTTTTGTCAAGATTTCACCAACCAAGGGGGTTATGAGATTCTGGAAAAGAGGCAAGCTTAGCCCGAAATATGTGGGTCCATTCGAGATCATTACTTGAGTTGGTGAGGTAGCTTACCGAGTTGCCTTGCCCGCTCACATGGCGGCGATCCACAACGTATTTCACATCTCCATGCTTCGGAAGTATATCCCGGATCCTTCTCATGTCATCGATCTTGATCCGATAGAGATCCGAGAGGACCTCACCCTAGTTGAACAACCGGTTCAGATCTTGGATAGGCGAGATCAAGTCTTGCGCAACAAGACCGTTCCCTTGGTCTTGGTAAGATGGCAACACCATTCAAGGGAGGAAGCTACTTGGGAACGAGAAGCCGAAGTACAAGAAAAGTACCCCCATTTATTTGTTTAAGGCCTTGACATTCCCTTGTATTTTGTTATAGTTTTACACATGTATGTATCGTCCAAATTTCGGGGATGAAATTTTTGGAAGGGGGGGAGAATGTAGCACCCCAGACTTTTCCATCTTTAAATGAATAAGTATTTCGTAGTTGAATGGCCTTCCGTGTAGTCTAATTAATAAATAAGGGAGAAATTGGAAATTTCGAAAAGTTAGAAATGTGCGTTTTTGAGAGACGAATCCAACGGAAGTTGAATCGTCGAAATCGGACGAACGAGTCAAAAGATATGGCCAAAACAGTCGGGACCAGCAGAGCGCCAATCGCTCGGTCCACGGAGCGATCGATCGGTCCAAAACCGATCGATCGGAGGCTATCGACTGGTCGAAAAATTTGTATGGGAAAATTTTCTAGAGAGTGAGTTTTTGACCGGTTGATCGGTCAATAACACCGATCGCTCGGTAGGCAACCGATCGATCGGTCATAACAACCGATCGCTCGGTCTTCGTGTTTTTGCAGAAATTTCAGTAAGGGCATTTTCATCTTTTGGGTGTTAAACCCTTACCCATAAGGGTTTGCTCGACCCTTTGAGCCCTCATTCACAACCCTTAGACATTTTGAGAGCTAGAGAGTGAGAAGAAGAAGGTTTTGACCTAGGGTTTTCATTGAGGAAGAAATCAAAGGGGTGGACCATCCTGGGTCGTCCTCAAACTTGGATTTCCTTCAAGTTCAAGGCTTGGATTCTCCAAATCCAACCTCAAGCTCGTGTGGAGTACCTCTTCCAAGCTAGGGCAGCATTTCTACATCATCCTCAAGGATTTTTCTTTCTCTTTTCAAGGTTAGTACACTCTTCCTAGTTACTTTGGTAATAACCTAGGATTTTTCTAAGTAAATATGTGTTGAACCTTCCCCATTGCTCCCTTGTGTTGGTATATGCTAAATCCCTAAAACATAAACAAGATAATACAAACAAATGATGGAATGTATGAATGAATGAAGAGTGGAGGCGATTGGATGTTATGTTGTGATGTGTTGAATGATGGAAAAAAATGGTGGAAGGGCATATTACGCATAATGAACACACCCCAAGTGTTTGATGAAATGTTCGAATGAGAAAATATGAAATAACTAAAGGTAAAAAGGTTGAATACCACATGTTTGATAGAATGCATGAATAAACTAAGATTTGAAAGCATGAGTCACATAAATGTTCCCCATTTGGCAAGTTGTATGCATGTGTTTATTTCGCTTCTTAAATTCTCATGTGAGTTGGGAATTTTTAAAATGCTATATGTCATCATGATTTCACGATTGCTATGCATGAGCACATATGTAGATGGAGGATATTGTCAAGGAGGTTTGCAGCCCAGGATTATGCGGGTGCTAGCCTCTGGCTCATAAGAAACGTATTGCATTGTCAAGGGGGTTGGTAGCCCAGGGATCATGCGGGTACTAACCCCTGGCTCATAAGAAAGGACTCGGAAATGTTGCACTGTCAAGGAGGTTGGTAGCCCCGATTAAGGGTGCTAACCTCTGGCTCATAAGAAAGGAAATGGTATTGTCAAGGAGGTTAGTAGCCCAGGATTATGCGGGTGCTAACCTCTGGCTCATAAGTAAGGTATCGTACTGTCAAGGAGGCTGGAAACCTAGGGATGTGCGGGTGCTAGCCTCTGGCTCATAAGAAGTGTATTGTACTGTCAAGGGGGTTGGTAGCCCAGGGATGTGCGGGTGCTAACCCCTGGCTCATAAGAAAGGTATTGTACTGTCAAGGAGGCTGGTAGCCCAGGGATGTGCGGGTGCTAGCCTCTGGCTCATAAGAAGTGTATTGTACTGTCAAGGGGGTTGGTAGCCCAGGGATGTGCGGGTGCTAACCCCTGGCTCATAAGAAACGTATTGTACTGTCAAAGAGGTTGGTAGCCCAGGGATATGCGGGTGCTAACCTCTGGCTCATAAGAAATATTGAAAGGACAACTCAAAGAGGAATTGTATGATGCATAGACATGTTTTAGTTTCATAATAATTATGACTTGATAAAATGTTTATGTATGAGGTTGCTAGAAATGATTATGAACTATACTCCTCCCATTACTTGTATATGATGTTGTTCGTTATTACCATTGTTAGTTAGGGGCTTGTACTCGCTGAGTATTCCATGCTCAGCCGTACTTTCATGTCGGCAGGTACCCGAGTCCCTCTCGAAATTTGTGATCCGGGTCCTTGGATAGAGGAGGACTATGGCGAGGAGGAACCTTATGAGGATCTAGTAGTCGAGCCTCAGACGGAGGCGAGAGACTTAGACCATTGGCCCCACGGGGGTGACTATTGAGCGAGGCAGAGTTGTATTTTGTCTTTTGTATTTCGTTAGGTGGGCCTGTCCACCTTAGGCTTAGACGTGTTGTACATATGTTAAACTTGGAATACTGTTTTAGAACTTTAGAAAAAAAAAAGAGTTGGTTGCGCTTCCGCATTTTTATGTTTAGCTTCCGCGCTCTGATTATCATTGTATTAGTATTATATTTTGCCTTGTTCATTACAGGATGGTTTGGCAGGTTTGTATAGTCCACCTAAAGTATCCCTAAACTCCTAGGGGGTATTTTGGGGCGTGACAGAAATGCCTCTAAGATATGATTTTTTTGTTACCTTCTTACTCGTGAGGTATTTGTCTATAATTCTCATTCTCTTTTGTATTTTAAATTTAGGGAGGGTCAAGGGTCCCGATTTAAGCCCCATTATCTAGGAAAAATCTATTTCCGTGAACTTCAAAATAGTCCCCTAGATATCAAATTTCAAGTTACCTATATGTCTCTGAAGAAGGTGGTGGGTCAATTGAGAGACGAACTTAAATTTAGGAACATCTAACAAAAATCCAAAAGGAGATGCTCTAAACAAATTATTCCTAGGTTCCTATTTCTCAAAATTTAACCTTAGAATTTGTACGAAGGTTAAGGAACACTTAGTTGATGGTTGGACATTAGAGTACTCCATTATTGGAGGAATCATTGGAGGGGCCGCAGAAGAAGCCACGATCTTCTGTCCAGTCTTTTTCTTACGTGCACGAACCTTCTTCACCTCCACCTCCTTACACAAATCACTTTGTTTTTTTTTTTTTTTCCTTTTTAGGATTGTGATGCTCTTGTCTTCTTACCCATGGCTGCAAATATGGTTACATTTATGTATCAATAAACATTAAAAAAAAACATAAAGAATAATCTGATTCTTAGATCGTTAATTATACTTCATTCAATCGCGAATTTTGGGAAACATCACGATCAATCGTGAATTTGTTTAGAGAAAATAACGATCAACCGCAAATTTTTTTTTAAAATATCAACATGTGAGATGATGGAAAAACAAGATCAATCCTACCATATCGTTTATATTATTTCAAAACAAAACCCCCCAAAATTTAAAAATTTAACACGAAGAAGAGATTGTTTATTCTTAAAGAAAAATAACGATCCAAACTAGTTTCTTTTTAAAGTCACAATCAAGTATAACACGAAGAAGATATCGTTTCTTCTTAAACCCAACTCTGAAAGCTAATTCAAGAAAAAACCCTTTGAATTTGGAGGAAATTTAAATGGGGTGTTTTATATGACTGTGAATCGATTGCTGAGAATAAACAATCTCAAAACACAACAATCCACGCCAGTCCACAAATGCTCCAAGAGAATAAATATTTATAAGCAAACCTCTAAACATATGGGTTTAAGCTAGCCCTTAGAATTTTCTGAAAATTAGAAAATTAATGAACATTTTCCTATGCGCAAATGATTAAGACTTCCATTAATCACATTGCACCAATAATTAGACAGTTGGCAGCTGGAACCACTTAGAGCCTTGGGGAATTTATCTCATGAGGATAAAATCACTCCATTTGTAATGAAAGAGTACTTGTTTAAACGTTAAAGAACATGATAACTACACCTATTAACGATAGCAAGCATTTGGTGAGAATACCTTAAAATTTAAAACAAGGTAGAGGTGGGAGATGGTGTCAATCATGTAAGTGGGACACCAGAATTCATCTATGTCGAAATGCTAAAGATCAAAAGGAAAATAGGATAACCAAATTCAGGGAACATAAACTAACTCAATGATGATCTTAAATTAAGTGAAAACCATACCTTAATTTATTCCCTTGTCTCCACCTAGCATTCACCCCTACAGAGTAGGTCAAAAACATATCCCACAAATCATAAAAACAAATCATAGTTTCCAAAACTCCTTATCTAATTATACCATTACAACCTAACCAAAAAAGAAAAGAAAATCCTAAACCCATGTTCAAAAGGAGGAAGTTGGAGCGCCAATTCATTTCCAACAGGACAAATACTTAATATCCATTCCTCCTATTGTAAAAAAGGGAAAAACCCTATAACCTAAAACCCCAACACCAGTACCAAACAAAAAAGGGGTTTCGAACCCCAACACAATACCAAACAAAAAATGGGTTTCGATTGATACCCAGATCAAGACCATCGATTTAAGAATACAGGTAAGCCCCATTCACTGGAGCAAAGGTGAGAGATGGAAACAACTAGTTTGATTTAATTAAAAACAAAGGTGAGAGCACTAACCACTAGGGGAGCAAACGGCGGAGCAATGGCAGGATACAGCGGCAGAGAATATTGGAAGGGTAAAGATCAACAAACAACTCCTCTCGCAGCTCCTTTAATGGCCACAAAGATGCAGAAACCCAAAGACAAGGAAACCCATGAAGAACTCCCCAAAAAACCCTAGAAACAGTTCCCAACAAGCCTTCTAGGGCCCGTTTGGTATCAATTCTCATGTTCTAAAAAAGAAATGTTCTTCTTTGGAATGTATTCTGAAAATTAGTTTGGTACTGAAAACCCATTTTGTGATGCCCTAAACTCGCGTTATGGAATTGTGTTCCGAGATGCGCCCCCGGTCGTTCATACCAATGTAGTGGAAGACTTTGCCCGCGAAAATTGCTGGAATTTTCAAACTTTGCCCCCATTGAGGCAAAGCACCACTGGTCATCACAATAGCCATCACCACAAAACAAATACTTGTATTAAACATTTATGTCTGTTTACAAAACATAGGTGCCACTAACACGCCAGGTAGTCTCCATCCAAATCCAAAAAGGTTCAAGGTGCAGGATCCACACCTACTGCTCAGCAGTTCCTATGTCTGTTGACATAAAATGTCAGTGAGCTATGAAGCCCAATAAAAACCACAGTCTTTCCATACTATTTTCCATGAATTAACATGCATCAATAACAGCATAATAGTACAGATCCAGTGTTATGATACAATATAATAATATATCCAGGTTATAATGTGACACACGGTCACACATGACTATTTTACCCAACACAAGATTTCCAATCTCGAAGATATCCAGTTATGACTTCATTTTAACATTTCTACACAACAATCATGTTATTCTTCGAGTCCTTCGACTCTATTAACTGGCCGTAGGGCCATGCATAATTTTATTTGCACTATACATACTTGGACCCTTGTCCAATCATCAATCATCACTTGAGTCCTTTAGACTCACTTACACAATCCCAGGTAATATATACCCGATCAAGACCAAACTTTGGGTACTCTACCCCAAATACTAACTTAGAATTCAAAGATTCACTACAACTTTGAGCACACTTGCTCGTACAACCCTGAATCCGAAAATTCAATACCAACCTGAGCACTTCGGCTCGACCAACTGTTTCGACACATGAGCACTCTGGTTCAACAAACTGCGAAGCTGAAGATTTTATACCACACGGGCACCTGCTTAACAAGAACAAACTCCTCAAATCCACTGGCCAACCACATCTCGTGTATTCACCGCCATCTCAGCTGGATATCAGTCCAGAAGGAACCCACAGCCAACCTGCATACCTGCCTCTTTTGGCTAGTCTTATGGAAGAATCATGACATCCAATGCCACCACTCCTAGACGTCCCACCACGAAGGTAACCCCGATAGACCCGGTTGCCATCCTCTTCTGACCCATCTAGAGAGGAACCCCCTAACAATACACCATCGGATGCTCAGCCACTGACTCCCTAGGACTCCGACATCTCTTGACTACCAGTTCTGGAGGAACCATGACATCCAATGCCGCCACTCCTAACCTAGTCCAAGAGGAACCACAGACGATCTAGACAAACAAACCGACATGTCCTGTCTATAAGTCCTAGGGAACCCACGCATCTAATGCCGCCATCCTGGACTTAGACAAGGAGGAACCACGGCCTCCCGTAACCATGGGTTAGGTTTCCTAACCATGAACAACCCCGATTATCCCAAGCCCTGCTTGGATAACCGACACACTTGGGCATCACGCCCGTATACCAAATCCACAAGTATACCACTCCGATAGGGAGTGCACCCAGGCCAATGGACACTTCCATTGCCTAAAAAAAATAGAACACATATCATTTGTCATCCAAGGATAACCACCAAGCACATAGGGAAGCCTCCCCATGGCCTCAAAAAAAAATTTCTGTTAGGGACGATCGATCGTCCCATCCCTCTACTCTGATCAATTCTCTTCCCATATCCATCCACACATCATTTTTCAAGGTCTCAGACTCATTTAATCCCTTCCCACAACAATCCAGACACATCCATAGATCATTTTAGGGTCTCGGACCCTTACATCCATCCACACATTCAAATCGCGCCAAAATATAGCGATAAAAGGGGAAAATGAGAAGAAAAAAAAGAGATTTTTACCTTTTCTAGCATTTCGGGGGTCCGTATGGACGATCCGTCGCCACCAATGCGATCACCACGTCGAATAACCTTGGGGTAGCACGCATGCAACGCGCGACCACTTTTCTCTCTCCTCCTTTTTCTCTTTCTCTCTCCAGAAACTCTCTCTCTCTAAAAATTCGGGAACCCACTGTCCGGATGAAAAATTTGGATTAAGGCAAAGCCTTATATAGGAAAAGGGTTTGGATCATGCACAACGTGCACATAAGGAAATGGTGTGAACTTTGACTTTTCAACCATTTGACTTGGTTGACCAAGTTTGATTGGATTCCGATTTTTCACGGAAACAGCCCGCGTAACCATACTAAACGACGTCCGATTCCAACGAAACTTCAGGTGACCGACCATGGAGTAGTCCGAGACCTGTTGTAAAAATTTCAGAGAAAAATACTGAGTTTTGATAGCTGTACTTTAGTCCGAAATAAAACTATAAAGCACACTAATTTTCCAGTTTCGGATACAAAACACGCGGTATTTTCATATATGAACAAACCAACAGCCGCGATGACAGACGATGATTCTTACAACTAATCGGAACGCGGTGACATTCTCCATTTGTATTTCTGTTAGGATCTCCAACAGATATTGGGCCCCACTTAATTTCTGGAAATCTGAAACTTTCCCCTTTTTCTCAACTTTATCACACATAATGACCCCGCGGTCCCGTAAAATGATAGCTGATGGAACCAGTACGATAGGGGTGTGTCCTGGCAGTCGACCGACACACTGTGTATGACTTTCGAGAAATGATACTGAGATTTCCTCGGTGCCCTTCAATTCCGAGCAAAACCCACTTTTTATTAATTTAACAAACACTCAAGTATTTAACCCCAGTTAAGGACCAATAAACGCATAATTTTATTATTTAAAATTCTGGGGCGTTACACATTTGGCATTCTCGAGCTAGAATTTGTTCTTAAGAACAAAAATAACATAATCGTGTTTGGCTAGACCAATATTTTATTTTAAAATTACATTATGAAATTAAATTCTATCTTCAGTTAAAATTTGATATTATTATCAAAATAATGCTTCTAACAATAGAAACAATTTTTTTTAATCCGAGCAAAACCCACTTTTTATTAATTTAACAAACACTCAAGTATTTAACCCCAGTTAAGGACCAATAAACGCATAATTTTATTATTTAAAATTCTGGGGCGTTACACATTTGGCATTCTCGAGCTAGAATTTGTTCTTAAGAACAAAAATAACATAATCGTGTTTGGCTAGACCAATATTTTATTTTAAAATTACATTATGAAATTAAATTCTATCTTCAGTTAAAATTTGATATTATTATCAAAATAATGCTTCTAACAATAGAAACAATTTTTTTTAATCCGAGCAAAACCCACTTTTTATTAATTTAACAAACACTCAAGTATTTAACCCCAGTTAAGGACCAATAAACGCATAATTTTATTATTTAAAATTCTGGGGCGTTACACATTTGGCATTCTCGAGCTAGAATTTGTTCTTAAGAACAAAAATAACATAATCGTGTTTGGCTAGACCAATATTTTATTTTAAAATTACATTATGAAATTAAATTCTATCTTCAGTTAAAATTTGATATTATTATCAAAATAATGCTTCTAACAATAGAAACATTTTTTTTTAACTATTTGATATTATTCTTACAATAATTCTTCTTCCAACTGTGTTTTGGTTTCCATTTGTTTTGATGACACCCCATTTGTTTCGATGGCACCCACTTTACGCCTTGTAATTCATGCAATCTGCAAAATGATCCAAAAACAGTGGTGGCACAAGCACTAACTGGGCAAACTATGATTTCTGTTTTTTCTCTTTAATCAACGGCTATCGAGACCTAGGATAAAGACCATTAACTTATTTTTCAATGGCAATGTGTTGTGTCCATTAAGTATATGTGTCTACTTGACTGAGACTGCCCAATTAGTTAACTTTGTTTGTTTAAGCATTTACAATCATATAGAAGGTTTAAAAAGCTTTACATACATTCTCTATAGAAAAACAGGACTACAAGTTCATATTCACCAAATACAATAGAAATTCACACTACCCATCACCAAATATAGATACCAAACAAAAGTAAGAAGTGAGAACTACCATTAAAAACCAATCTAATTCAATCCCATCAATCTAGCATCAAATATCATGAAAAAAAAAACCCAACACATCTATATAAGATTATTTCCAGACAAACTGTGTAACCCTAGATCTACAACTTTTAATAAACTTGAAAATAAAACCCTCAATCTATAAACTCTAGATTGAACACTGGCATTTGCAAGTTCAAAATCTGAACTGTAAATGACTGATTTTCGAAATCTAATTGTAATGAAATATCTGTAACTATAAATGGTGATTCCACCATAGTCGGAGAGAAGAGAGAGAAGCATACCATAGTCGTCGGAGAGGGGCTGTCAGAGAGGGGCTGCCAGAGAGGGGCTTGTTGGACATTATTCCTTGAAAAGTCATTTAGATTGTAAGATTTTTATTGATTAGATCAATATAGACATCTTCTTCATCTATTGTGAATTCATTATGGGTAATTGACCAAGATCATGAGATGATCTATACGATATGAGATATCGAACAAGGTCCCTAGGATATATTGTAGGAAAGCTATGTGATTGGTTATAGACTGACATAGGTAGATATAGCTTTTCGGTTCCTTATATCTTATATAGTCATAGCTATGGTGAAGTTGGGCACTTCACTTATATGGCTGCCACAATGCTTAGATGTTTTCTAGGGTTGAGATGTAGTTTTATCTCAAACTATTGTAGTGAAGACTACACATCGGCATATGAGTGCTTAAATGTACATTGACTGATTGCAGACAATGAGAGACCTCTTGCATAAACATGATAGATGGTCTCTCATTCACATTGGATAGATTTGATAATCCTTAGATCTGAGGAGTTCATTTATAACTGAACAGTGATCTGGTTGTTTTGATTGCACCTAAGTACTCTCTGCTTGAGAGACTATGATAAGGTGACAGTTGGATAATCAGAAAGTTGTTCGAGTGATGATGAATATCAAACAATAAATCCATGCTCATTAAATTGAGAGATTATCCAAGTTTCGGGGTAAGACATCCATTAAGCTAAAAGCTTGCGCAAGTGATTTTGAATCAAATATATTTGAGATATATTTTTCAATAAAATATGTTATATTTAATAAAAGATTTTACAAAATGTTTTAATATGAGAAATAGTTTCTCATGGCTTAATCAAATGTCTTGGAACTCCGGATGATGTACATAGGCTATGGGTTAGATAGTATCTTAATCTTGAAAGCTTATTAGGGATAATGTTAATGGAAGGATTATTCGAATGCATTAGTTTATGTGGCGGGATCCTTTTGGTTTATGTTCTTTCACTGAGATTCAATTGCAATATGGATATCTCACGTCACTTGCAATTCCAATGTCCTTCCTATTAAAGGGTCAATGGGATAACACCGGGTAAGCTAGGGTTAGAATGTCCCAGAGCAATCTATGGAGATGCTTATAAAAGAAATTCAAGCTCAGACCATAGATTAAATGTTAGCCTATATTTTAGATTAAATATTAATATAATTTAAAGAGGTACAATGATAATTATTTAACCAACCAATTATAAGGGAATATGGGTTTGACCCATATTCTTAAAACCTAAATTGACCTTAAAGGATGGCACACGCCCATGGGATTTACACCCCATATAGGAGGCACCTACTTCTTCCCTAAATTCTAGGGATTTGGTTAGTGGATAATTAATTGTTAGTCATCTTTTATCTAATGAGATTAGATAGTTAATTAGATTTGAAGAAACAAATCTAAAAAGAGATAAGACAAATGCCCTCTATGTTGCACACGCCCCTTTCCTAGTGAATCTTTATTGTCTTGATTCAATGTACCCTAATTTTAGGGAAATTGTTATATCATTTTAATTAAGGAATCCTTTCGAGAAAAGGAAACTTGCTATAGAAGTTTTGTGATAGCAAGAGTTCTTATCATAACAAACTTCTTATACATGGACTAGAAGTCTAATAATTATAAGAGTTATTATTATTAGAAACTCTTAATCCTAATTAGCAAGTAAATGGATTATATCCATTTATAAATACCACAAGGCAAAAACCTGAGCAACATTAAAAAAAAAAAAAGGATTTTCGTGAGCTTCTTTTAGGGTTCTAATTTGTTAGATCTCCTTCATCTCTTCTTCATCTAAGGTTCTTCTTCTTCAAGAGATTAGATCATCTTCGAAAGATTGATCCAAATGATATTTTGTTCTTCATAAAGCTAAGCATTGATTTGAAAGCTTCGTGGAAATAGCAAGGAGCGAGGATCGAGCTGATTTTATTTCTTCAAGAAATCTCTACAAAGAGTTCTAAAGTTCTTTCGATTTGTCCGGCACCTATGAATATCATTCACCGAGGTATTCTTCTCAATCACGTAGATAAATTTAAATGTTTTCTATTATGTAAAGATCTTTGGGATCCATATTTCTGCAAAAAAAAATTTGGAGTACCTACAGGCCACCGAAGATTCTCGTCAAGATCAAGTGGCGAAGGTGGTCAGCGAAAGGTCTCGTGAAAAACTTTGGTGTGATGATGGAGAAATAGGAGAACCCATGTTTTTACTCCTCACCGAAGAAATAGTTCACAGAAGTAACAAATTTTTACTGCTCAAATCTTATTCCAAAATGAGAACATTTTTTGGAATTGTTCCGGTTTTTGTGCTAGACAAACACTATTCTTGAGTTTCTATTCCCAAGGAATAGAGAATTTTTCCCTGAGAGTGATGCCAAATGGCCCCTACTCGCCCTTCTTCTCTGCAAGATTCCGATGAAGATCCACTTACGGACGAGCCTAGAAAGGAACACAGCGTCGCCGGAGTAAGATGGGAGCAATGGTGAGGAAGAAGAGTGGTGGGGAGGAGAGTTACATGGTGGTAGGGAGAGTTTCTTTCCTTTACACTTTTTATTTTTATTATAGGGTATAATAGACTTAAAAAAACTTTGAGGTGTATTTGGGAAAGTTTTTAAAAGTGGGGTGCATTTAGGGAAAAATCCCAAGTTCATGAGGTATGAGTACCTAAGCGAGTGAATCACAAGTAATTTTGTGCGCACTAAAGTGCTATGGAGTGGTACTCAATATGTAGAGTATAGTAATCTCTTTCACCTATTTAGTGAAGAGTTATTTTAAGCTACTATTAATGATTACGCATGCAGTGATGCTCACATGAAAATGGAAAATGAATGATGACTTATGAAAGAAAAGAAAGAAGAGTGAGATAAGAAAAGAAAAGAAAAGAATCATGAGGTATTTAAGAGACTTACGCACTCTGATTATGCATGATATATATATATGTTGAACTACCATAATGAACCTGCTCATATGAAAGACGTTATGAAATGCCACTATGAACCTACTTATATTGGTGATTGTGTTATCCATAATGAATATACTAATTGATGTTTTTGATATTGCTAGTTAAGATTTCATATTCACCGAGCCACTTGTTGTTCAACCGATATGTTCTCAAGTTGACTGGTTCAGGTTCCGAGATTCTAGCGGAGCCTTGGGTGGAGGAAGACTACGGTGTAGAGGTGGAAGGTGACATTCCCAAGGAGGGAACACGGGACCTCGACTACTTCCCATACTACTGGTGTCACGTCCCAAAATACCACCTAGGAGTTTTGATACTTTAGCAACGTGGCTTCTAGTTCAAACCATCCTGCAAGCCGTATACAAGGCATGACAAATAGTGAATCTGAAAATTTCTTCTATATAAAAGTTCTTCCAAGTGATAACATAGACAAAAGACTTAATAGAAACTATAACCTGTACAAAAGATCCAGCACTTGAGTTACCAACTCAAGTCTACATTAAAACCCCAAAACAAAATCCCAAAATAGATGTCTCGCTCACTCAACTCAACCATAAGGCCACATGTCAAGGCCCCCAACATCTGGATGATAATCCCTATCAAGCTCCTACTCCCCATGAACCTCCTTGACCCATGGCTCAGGAGCACGTCCGTCCAACCTGGAACCTATTGAAATAACAGTTCGACTGAGTATTGAATACTCAGCGTATATACACTACTAACCAACCATGTTACAATACATTAACATGCCATACAAGATGCAGTTCATCACAACATATACAAAATTAAAATGCGGAAGTTAAAACAAGATAGCAATTGCATATTCTCAAAACCATACTTTAAATCATACTTTAAGTTCACGCTTTAACGAAACGTATTTCAAATGTCTTACGTGTCTTGTGAATTCCTTATGCATCATATAAGTCTTGTGAGTTCATCGTGCATCTTATGAGGTTCTTAGCTTATGAGAATTCTTCTTTTCACTTATCTTGTACTTACTTTGAGACAGATGCTAGTACCTATACCTGACCATAGTATACTAGCATCCTCTCTTATTTTCTTGTTAACTTGTTCGTGCGTTTCTTATGAACTTGTTTTCATAGAAACAGATGATAGTGCCTGTACCTGGTCTTAGTATACTAAACATGTTGGACATGATGCCCAGAAAAGTTATTTAGATTGTTAGAACCTTATTAATTTGATTAATAAATGCTTCTTCTTAATCTATTGTGTATTCATTATGGGTAATTGACTATGATCATGAGATGATCTATACGATATGAGATATCGATAAAGGTCCATAGGATATATTGTAGGAAAGTTATGTGATTAGATTATCACAAGTAGATATAACTTTCCGGTTCCTTATACCTTATATAGTCACAGCTGTGGGTGAAGCTGGGCACTTCACTTATATGGTTGCCAGAATGCTAAGATGTTCTCAATAGTTGAGATGTAGTTCTATCTCGAACTATTGTAGTAGAGACTACACATCAGCATATGGGTTCTTAAATGTACACTGACTGATTGCATTCAATGAGAGACCTCTTGCATAAACATACTATCAGATAGTTGGTCTCTCATTCACATTGAACGGTTTCGATGATCCTTAGATCTGATGAGTTCATCTATGACTGGGTAGTGATCTGACTATGTTGATTCCACCAACGTATTTTCTAACTTAGGGAAAACAATATAGTGACAGTTAGATAGTCAGAAAGTTGTTCGAGTCATGATGAATTTCAAACAAGAAATCCATGCTCATTAATTTGAGAGATTATCCAAGTTCCGGGTAAGACAGTTGATTAAGTTCAAATCCTGCGCAGGTGATTTTGAAAACAAAATAAGTTTTGAAATATACTTTTATTAAAAGGTATTATACTAATAAAATGATTTTTTTAATATGTTTTTCATGAGAAATTGTTTCTCATGGCTTAATCATAAGTCTTGGAAACCCGGATGATTTGCAATGGGTTATGGCTTAGATAGTATGTTAATCTCGAAGGCTCATTAGGGATAATGTATTTGGAAGGATAAATTGAATTTAAAAGTTCATGTGGCGGGATCCGTAATGGTTAATGTTCATACACTAGGATTCAATTGCAACATGAATACCTCACGTCACTTGCAATTCCGATGTAATTCCCATTTAGGGTCAATGAGATAACATTGGATAAGTCAGGGTAAGAATGACCTAGAGTGATCTGTGGAGGTACTCACATAAGAAATACAAGCTCAATAATTGATTAAAAGTTAATCAATTATTTTAAGTGATGAAAAGTTAATCATTTAATTAAATAGAATAATAGTTAATCTATTTTTTAAATTAATTGTTAATTTAAACTAAGAGATTATTTGAGTAATTATTTGATTAACATAATTAAAGGGGAAATGGGTTTGACCCATATCCATAAACCCATTAAAATGGACCTTTAATATGGGCCAAAGCCCATGGGTTTAAACCCTAGGGTGGGGCGCCCACTTGAGGAATCCTAATTGGATTAGGATTTGTTTAATTGAATAATTATTGAAATATAATTCCTTTTATTATGGAATTAAAATCCAAGTGTTGGATTGCAATTAGGATTAAGATGTTATTGTAATTGGATTACAATAAGGAGTTTTAACTCCTCAAATCCCACGCCCCATAGAAGCTCACGCCCCCCTTATGGATTCCTAGTTTGACTAGGTTTCCTACTTTGGTGTAGGATGTTGACTTATCCCTTTTAATTAAAGAATCCTCTTATAATAGGGACTCTTTAATTAATAGGATTACTATAACTAAAGTAGTTATAGATTAAGTAGGAGTTTATTTAATTAATAATAAGAGTTATTGTTAATTAATAAATCCTACTAGATAAGATCAAGTTGGAGTAGGATTATGATAAGATCCTAGTCTATAAATACCCCAACACCCTAGACCATTAAGTAGAATTCTCCAGAATTTTTTCTCTCCTCTCCTCTCTCTCCAAACCGTGAGTCCTAGGGGAGACCCCT
This sequence comes from Tetracentron sinense, assembly GCA_015143295.1. Classification (NCBI taxonomy): domain Eukaryota; kingdom Viridiplantae; phylum Streptophyta; class Magnoliopsida; order Trochodendrales; family Trochodendraceae; genus Tetracentron; species Tetracentron sinense. The sequence goes on along the minus strand of CM026562.1, from coordinate 13,435,321 downwards.
AGGGATTTTCATGAGCTATATTGGTGGTCCTAGTTGGGTTCTACAAATCTAGTGTTTTGAACCTTAATATTATTGGTGATAGAAGGTCTACACCATTGATCCATCTTCTTCCTCTTGCTTTTATAATTCCAAAGGAGATTCTAAAGCTTCGTGGGGATAGCGAAGAACAAGGATCGAGCTTCTAGTATTTTTTTGGAGAAATCTCTACAAAGAGTTCTGAGGGTTCGAGTGGATTAAGCTTCACCGGTGAAAAAACATTCACTGAGGTGATATAACTAAAACTCTTAGATAATTTTGATTCTTTTTATGGTGTTAAGATCTAGGGGATCCAGTTTCCGCATAAATTTTTATCCAGATCCCCCTTCAAAACATCCTTTCATATTTCTTTATTCTTGCTTGGAGACAGATACTAGTACCCATACCTGGTCTTAGTATACCAATATCCTCTCATACTTGTTTAGAAACAGATGTTAATGTTCGTACCTGATCTTAGTACATTAATATCATTTCTTACTTTTCTTGGAAACATATACCAGTGCTCGTACCTGGTCTTAGTACACTAGCGTACTTTCATATTCTTCATTTTACTTGGAGACAGATGCTAGTATCCATACCAGGTCTTAGTATACCAGCATCCTCTCATACTTACTTGGGAACAGATACTAGTACCCGTACCTGGTCATAGTACACTAGCATCATTTCATATTCATTATTTTACTTGGAGACAGATACTAGTACCCGTACTTGGTCTTAGTATCCTCTCATAGTTGTTTGGAAACAGATGTTATGCCTGTACCTGGTCTTAGTACATTAACATCATTTCTTACTATCATGGAAACATATACTAGTGCACGTACCTGGTCTTAGTACACTAGCATACTTTCATATTCTTATGAGTTTTTTGAGCTTCCTCTTATGAGTATTTTCTTCTTGTCTTGTAAGCTTCTTTTGTTCCTTACGAGTTTTCTATCTTTCTTTAAGAACATTCTTATAAGCTTTACTTATAAATTTACTTTCTTCTTGTCTTATAAACTTTCTTATCATTCTTCGAATACCCGTACATATGAGAATCCCGCGGTCATATATGTCATACGTGTGCATAGAGTGCTTGTAAGTATTATAAGGTACTTGTGAGCAATGGTGATAAACATAGAAGACACTTAAACATCAATACATGCTCATGAAATTTTATGCATAATAATGACATGAATAAATGGTTTAAAATCCCCAATTTCACCCCAACATCATGCTCATATCGAATCATCCAAGGCATACGAGTGCATAGAGTCCTTGTGTGCATCATGGTAACTTAAAATCTTTAAACTTAACATAGAAGGCTTATAATCATCATGATAGTCATAAAAAGCTCTTAATCATGAAATCAACATCATGGAACATCATTCATAGATGTATTATAGCAAGAACATGACTCCTTAGCCTAAATCCATCAAGAACATGCTTTAAACATCATGATTTTCATAAAGGATTTATAACAAGGTAGGGAGTAGGATGTATCTACTCTCTTTTCATCAAAACCCATCCCTTCATCCTTACTTAGCATAATGAAGTCCTATCAAAACCATTTGGAGAGTGTATTCATACTCTCTTTAGAAAAACCCGTCCCTTTTATCTTCTCTAACAAAATCATACGTCAAGACATATTGTGCATGAATGAGTCGTAACATGAAGAGCTAGTAGAAAGTATCTACCTTGTTTGAGATTAAATCCTCGTGGCTTTGTGCGTGAGGAATACCTTGGCTTGCAAGACCCTTGCCTCCCTTTTTGATCTTAAGAAGATGGGGGGGGGGGGGGGGGGAGATTTGGGGTTTCACCCTTGATCTTGAGAAACTCCTCTCAAAACCCTAGCCTTTTCTCCCTTTCCTTCTTCTTTACACTCCCTCAATTTCTCCAAATTTTATGCCTTGAGGGTTTATGAAACCCTAACCCACGAATTTGGGCATTCATAGAGTCAGGGGTGGTCAAAAGACCATCCTACCCTTAATAAAATGGTTCACTAGACCAAACTGAGCAAAACTTTGGGAGCTCAGTCGACCGGGTTCCATTACAGCTGTAATACCCCACAGCCTACCCTATAGTTTTTTTCCTATTTCTTACGGAATGGATTAGTTTGTTTCTAATTGTTTTTCCTATTAAATATGGAATGAATTAGTTAGTTACTAATTGTTTCCTATTAAATAGGGAATGGATAATGTTGGTTTCTATTTTGATTAAATCTTAATTGGATTAGGATTATCATTAAAGAATTAAAGAGAGTTCTAATTGGATTAGAATTTAGAAAGATGAGTTTGACTTGAGGTATAAGATAGCTAAAAGGGGTGTCTATATAGGGACCCCCCATAGTGGAACATCCACAATGAAGGTCTCCCTCTCTTTCCTACGTTTTTCTCTCTCTCCCTCTCTCTTCCTTTTTGGACGCCCACCCCTTCCCCTATAGGGGTGTACGGCCACCTCTCCGATTCTTTCTCTTGAGTTTTGTTTTGATCTTGGATAATATCAGAACCAATCTGTAGAACCCCGGAAATTCAACTTCACTATACTATGAATAGTGCCAGTGAAAGGTGCCCTTGTATGGTATGTGTGAAGGCCTAAGGCCTCCCATTGTGTTCTTGATATTATGATTAGTCAATTGAGGGTTTTAGGTACATGGTTTGAGTTATAAAAAGAGAGTGTAAAGATACTCTCAGTGGGTGAAATCAAGGGTACAAATACCCTATGTGTTTCAATGGGTTGTGGGTGAATAGTGCTAGTGCATGAGGCATAGAGAGGCCGGAGCCTCTCATGCATGTCGGTGTGAATTTAATGATCATTGAGGTGGGTTAAATACTTATGGAGAATGATTTATGAGGTGTGAGTAGGGTGTTGGACACAAGGGGAAAAGAGTGTGAAAACACTCGAGGTATTCTAGGTGTCGAAAAGGTATGTTTCGGCATTTACCTCAACTTTAAAGGGCTCTAGTTTAGTCATCGTTGCTCAGAATTGAGTGATTACTGAATTTTTGGAAAGGTATTAGAACCCTCTTCAATGTTCATGTTGATCACTTTCCCTGATTTTGAGTCGGGGTTGAGTCAAAAGTGGGATTTCCAAAATCGGGTCGGCTGCAAATTTGGGCTGTCGCAACCCATTACAGACCAGTCAGCTTTAGGGGCATTTTTTTCCATGAATAAAGAAGAATTAGAATTTTTTCAAAACATGAAAGTTGTTCCTCTTTGAAATAAAAATCTAACGCAAGCTGAATCGTCAAAATCGGAGCACCAAGTCAAAAGTTATGGCCAAAATACTGAAGTTTGTTCTGCAGCACCAGTCAAGACCGAGAGATCGGTCCACTACCGGTAGATCGGTCATCTATCGGTCCTACGCAATTTTCAGAAATTTTTTAGGGGTTTTTTGATCTTTTGGCCACTCCACCCTTATTTTTAAGGGTTGGCTCGAGCCAAGGGTGTTCATAAACACCCTTAGCCATATTTTGAGAGGGAGTGAGAGAGGAGAGAAGGGTCTTTCACCCTAGGGCATCAACTTGAGAAAATCAAGGGGTTTTGGAACCCATGACCATCTCAAAAGCTTGGATCTCTCAAATCCAACCTCAAGCACGTGTGGAGTCCCATTCCAAGCTAGGGCAGCGTTCTCCACAGCATTTTTCAAGGGTTTTCTTCTCTTCTTCAAGGTTAGTACACCCTACTAACTTACCCTAGCAATAAATCTAAGTTTTCTTTATGAAATGTGATTTATGCTATTATGTTTGCTTTCTTGTGAAATGTATCATCCCTAATAAATATAAACAAGATAAAGAAATGGTATGGATGCTTGGATGGATGTTGGATGTGGCGATTGGATGCCGAATGGGTGATGTATGGTATGTGTGGGTTGTGGATTGGAAAATGGAGGATGGACATTACACAAATAATAAACTTACCTTTGTGTGATTGAATGTAAAATATGCACTAAAAAGGAGAAAATGAACAATGAGGAAACTTGCATGCTAAGTGTTTGAAAAAATACCTAAACTATGAAATAATGACTTGAATGAAGAAAATGGAAATAGGCCTCATGCATGTACTCTTATGAATGATGAATTGATCAAGTAATGTGATCAAGTAATGTGCAAATTTCTTAAGTGCTCCTATGCTTATATGATGAATCGAATTATGATGCCATATCTCTCTTGCTATCCTCATTCCACGATGGTCACTATTGACACATACACGAGCACGCATGTTAGCTTGAACCGTGATTTCAATTGCATATGCATATAATAACAACAAGAAAATATTGCATATCAAGGAGGTTGGTAGCCCAGGGACATTCGGGTACTAACCTCTGGCTCACAAGTGCATTGCATATCAAGGAGGTTGGCAGCCCAGGGGGATTCGGGTGCTAGCCTCTGGCTCACAAGAAAATATTGCATATCAAGGAGGTTGGTAGCCCAGGGACATTCGGGTACTAACCTCTGGTTCACAAGTGCATTGCATATCAAGGAGGTTGGTAGCCCAGGGAGATTCGGGTGCTAGCCTTTGGCTCACAAGTTACAAGATGCAAGGTTACAAGATGATGACAAGACATTCATGCATGCACGCATACATGATTTCTACAATGCATACCGAGACATGGAAACGGGTTTTCAAGCATGAGTTTTATCGGAGTTTTTGCATTCATGCATGCACGTTATGATGATTGTATTGTACCATGCCTCCTGCTATTTCTCTTGCGATGCTATTACTGCCGTGTACTGTATTCCTGTTGTGGTGCATATTATTAATAGGGTTAGCTAGTAGCTTGTACTCGCTGAGTATTCCATGCTCAGCCGTACTTTTATGTCGGCAGGTACTGAGGGAGCCCTCGACCTGGAGCCTTGGGTCGAGAAAGAATATATGGAGGAGAGAGAGCCGTCTATCCCACTGTAGTCTCAGGCAGACCGAGACCTTGACGTGTGGCCGTACCTCGACTATTATTGAGGGGAGAATACGAGAGGGTGCTTATGTATTTTGACATTTTGATAGGTGGGCCTGTCCACCTTAGACTTAGACATGTTTTGTATATATGTTAACTTGGAATACTATTTTGGAAATCTTAGAAGAAAAGAGAAAGTTAGTTTATGCTTCCGCATTTATGCTTAGCTTCCGCGCTCTGATTATCATTGTTTAGTACTGTAATTATCTTTTTCATTACAGGATGGTTTGGCAGGTACGTATAGTCACACCTAAAGTATCCCTTAACTCTTAGGGGGTATTTTGGGGCGCGACACAATCTTTGAAGATAAAGATTTATTCTTTATTATTCAAGAAAGTATCTTACATTTAAGAAAAGAATAAAAGATCATAGAGCTTGAATTGGAAGGGCTTGATCAAGAAAGGTTCTTGAATCAAAAAAATAAGAAAATATTAAAGAGCATTGATCAGAAGGGTCATTAGCTTCTATTAGAGAAAAGTTTTGGAGATTCAAAGAAGGTTCGTGTGAATCGACAGGAGGCTTTACACTTGAGGAGCTTTGTAAGTATAGTTCTCACACCATGATTTAATATGAATCATAGGTGATCCTTGGGAAGAGTTTGATTAGATCAAAATCAAGTTTGAATTAAAAATAGTGCTTCAAAAATTTTTATATTCATGTCTTTCAGATATATATATATATATATATATATATATATATGTGTGTGTGTGTGTGTGTGTTGAACTACCATGATGAACCTACTCATATGAAGATGTTATGAAATGCCATTATGAACCTGCTTATATTGATGATTGTGTTATCCATAATGAATATGCTAATTGATGTTTCTAATATTGCTAGTTAGGATTTCATATTAACTGAGCCGCTTGATGCTCAGTCGATATGTTCTCACGTCGGTAGGTTCAAGTTCCGAGATTCTAGTGGAGCCTTGGGTGGAGGAAGAGTATGGTAGAGAGGAGGAATGTGACATTCCCGATGAGGGAACATGAGACCTCGACTACTTCCAATACTACTAGGTTGTTAAACTTTTCTTTGGATTAAGAATTGTAATAGATGTTGATGTTGATGTTGATACAGGGGGTTTTAGTTGGATAAATCATAGGTTTACTCTTATGGTTGAGATTATGTTGGATGACCCATTTATTACAAAGTCAGTTATTGGTTAGTTTAATATAAAAGTTCGTTAGTATATGTTTAAGAAGAAAAATTTCCAGGTTCACATTTAGTATTGTCTTGCATAGTTTAAAGTTAAATTCAAGATAAGCAGTGTCTCGGGCCTGAAGTCTTATTTTAGCCTAGATGGGATTTTGGGGCGTGACACCAACCGTGGTTAAGATTCACTGACCCCTAGGGTTATTCTTGGTTTTTAGAACAAAATATTAATTTATTTTAAACCTTGATTAAAATTCACTAACTCCAAGGGTTAAAAAAATATTCATATTTTTGTTTCTAAAAACCAAGGATAAGTGGGTGAACCATAGGGTGGGTGAATCTTAATCACAATTAAGTAGTGTTAAAAGGGACACATGACGACCTCAGTGGCATAACAGAACTCCTCGTTCTCTTGGCAAAATGCTCCGAAAGAAGAACATCTCACCAAGGTCCCGCCTGCCCCCTTTCTTTGCTATACCCAAGTCTTTAAAGCTTTTTAGTTCGTAAAATGTCCCATCATCATATTTCAATAAGCAACTTGTCTCTCACAATTTTGTTAATCCAAAATGTCCCTCAATTTTCTATACCCAAAATATTTGTTTTTTTTTTTTTCAAAATGTCTTCACTAGGGTCCCTCTTCCCAGTCTTTCCGCTCTCACGTGCATCGCACATGCCACCAATGATCATGTAATCATAAGCCAATAGAGATTATTTCTATCATCATATGAATTCTTGTTCTTAATCTTATATCACCTTGATGATCATGTCATTCGTAACAAAAAGGTGATGTATCTACATTCAATTCTTGTTCAATTTCTTACTCTTATCAATGGATATTTATGTTATTGATAGCTAAGAAAGACATATCTACCTTAACTGATAATTTTTCTACGAATTGAGGAGTGGAAACCAAGGATTTGCTGAGAAGAACGCCCCATATCACGATTTCCTTCATCTTCCAAAGCCTTTTCTCCTTTTAACAAGAGCTTCCTCTTAAAATCCTAGATCTTCATCTCTCTCAAGTTCTAAAACTTTTAGGTTGATTAGTAAACCCTAATCTCATGAACAATTCATTTAAGAACTATTTATAGGGAGCTAGAATTGTTACTGCACATGCTTTCATGACTTAAAAAACACTTGCTAATTTTTGTTAGCGCAAAAATGTTCTTTGCTTATCAAATTTCCTCAATTGTTCTATGAAGTTTATTATTTGTTGCGGGGGACTATCCTTCCAATCCGAGTAAACTCAGACTGTTAATTACCTTCCCTATTTGGGGGAAGTACCTTTGATTAGGAAAAAAGATTAAAAGAAGAACAATATTTTGAATAAAATATTTTTTTTATTCGTTGGGGTTGCCCAGGTCCTATGTAGGTGTTACAAGATACCTCATAGAGGTTCAAGCATCAAAAAGAAAGAACAGAAAGAGAGGTGGGCTTATTGAGGGTTCACTTGGTATTCTCCATATGGGGAAGATCCTCCTTCTTCCTCCTTGGTTGTTGTGTTTATGTAAAAACAAAGCTTTTTCTTCTTCCTTCATTTCCACGTATGTGAATAATTTTGTATTGAGAATTTCTTGTGAGAAACTCTCTCTTTTATATATTTTGGAGAGTCCTCTTTGGACTCTCCTTTGACTTCCTCTGTTTTAGGAAATCAAAAGTGGCCAACTCTCCTTAGAGAGGGCCATTTGTTAAATGCCAGCTGGTTTCTCTTATCTTAAAGAAACCACATGGATGGAGTCCTCCTTGAAGGACTCCAAATTGGTTTCTTTTTCTGGGAAACCTGGAAGGATCAAACTTTCCCACCTAAAAGGGAAAAAATTCTTATCTTTCTAGAAAAGGGAAGATATATCTTTCCCTTTTGGATATTGTCATTTGACACGCTCTCATTAGAGAAAGAGAGGTGATCTCTATCTTGGGATCCCCCAAAGTTGGCAGAGAGTCCTTTTTATTAAGTATTCTTTGCCACATGGTGGTTAGATACTGGCTGCCATCTAGGAAAGGACTGACCTTGGTCAGTCCTCAATTAAAAAGGTGAGACCCATGGTCTCATCTGCAGTCTAGGTCAAGTCCAAGTATATTTGGACTGCGGACCAGGGTTTGACCTTAGTCAGTCCACGGATCAATATAGGGTGGGACCATGTGTCCAACCCTTAGTTCGGGTTATGTCCATGACCTTTTATGGTCATGGACTGGGCTAGTCATTGGCTGGCCCACGGATGGACCCATGGAGCCTATCCGCAAGCTTGAATATGGGTCTATCTGCGAGGGCAAACCCTAACCACGTGTCAGTCCCCTAAGGACTGACACAAAGGATGTTTGCGGGGCTGAATTAGTAAGGACTGGCTATTTGACCAGTTCGCAAGGGTCTCTTTAACCAGGTTTGTCTGCAGGGATAAACCAAAGCCGTTAAGGCTTGGGTTTGGTGTGGTGTACACACTCCTCATTTGATTTGGTGTGAAGCGAATATAAGCGCAAAATTTATCTTTGCTTATCAAATTTCCTCCATTGTTGTATGGAGTTTATTGTTTGTTGTGGGGGACTATCTTTCCAATCTGAGTAAACTCAGACTGTTAAATTACCTTCCCTATTTGGGGAAAGAACCTCTGATTAAGAAGAAGAATCAAGAGAAGAACAAGATTGAATAAACTATTTTATTTATTCAATGGGGTTGCCCAGATCCCATGGAGGTGTTCAATTGCCTCATTGAGGTCTTTATATTTGCAGAAAAGAAAGGAGAATGGTGGTAGTCATTTTATGAGGCTCACCTGATATTCTCCATGATAAGGAGATCTTCTTCTTTGCTTTTTGCTATTGCTTGAAGGGGAGGAGAGAGTTTTCTCTTTTTCTTCCTTTTTCTGTGTATTCCTTGGTGTTTCTTCATGTGGGTTTCCTTTGAGAGACCTTCCTTTTATAGATTTGAGAGAGTCCTCTTTTGGTCTCTCTCTTTGACTCCCTTATTTTAGGAAAGTCAAAAAGGGCTCTCTTCTTAGAGGATGCCAGCTCACGAGTCTCCCTTATCTAGGAGACTCCTCAAGCTCAAGAGAATTCTCTTCTTTTGAGGACGCTTGTACCAAGTTTCCCATTTTTAGGAAAATCCTAGTACATTTCAAAAAGGAGGATGTTTAATCACATCCTTTCCTAGGATGTAGGACATAGTCCTAATCCTATCATAATTATGGAGTGCCATGTGGCATTCCATTGGATTTCAAAAGAGGGGATCCCTATCTTGGGGTCCCCACAGCTTGACAGAGAATCCTTTTTATCAAGGATTCTCTGCCCTATGACAGGCAGATACTGATTGTCAGTTGGGCACATACTAACCTAGGTCAGTCCACGAATTTAAAGGGTGCCCACGAACTAGAGGGTGAGACCATAGGTGCCCATGAACCAGAGGGTGAGACCATATGTCTCGCCCACGAACCGCAAGGTGAGACCATAGGTCTCGCCCATGAACCGCAGGGTGAGACCATAGATCTCGCCCACGGACCACAGGGTGAGACTATAGATCTCGCACACAGAGCAGAAGATGAGACCATAGGTCTCGCCCATGGTCTGGGGTTAGGTCCAGGACTAAGCGTGATGATGGTTGATCCCTAAGGATTTATCCTTATGGATTGGATACGTGTCAACCTCTCGGAAGCTGGCACTCAAGTTTGATCCGTGGGGAGTTTATCCTCACGGATTAGACAGGTGTCAACCTTTCAGAGGCTGACACTCGAGTTTGATCCATGGGGGGTTTATCCTCACGGATTGGACAGGTGTCAACCTCTCAGAGGCTAGCACTCAAGCTGAATCTGTGGGGTTTTAATCCTCACAGATGGGGTACGCGTCAGTCTCTTGGAGACTAACATTAAAGGTTCCTCCGTGAGGTTTTAGCTCTCACGGATCATACACGTGTCAGCCTCATGAAGGCTAACACTTAAGATTTATCCGTGGGGTTTTAATCCTCACGAATGGGGTACGTGTCAGTCTCTTGGAGACTAACACTTAGGTTGGATCCGTGAGGTTTTAGTCCTCGAATAGGTGTCAGCCCTTTGGAAGCTATCACTTAGGGTTAGATCCATGAGGTTTATCCTCATGGATCAAACCCCCACTTTGCCTTACTGGATGGCATGATGGCCAGCCATCAGCATTTAATGCTGACAGCTAAAGGGACTACGCGTGATACAGGCACGTGTGAACCCAAACCATCTCTCTGAGAGACAGTGATCAGGTGTGTGTCATTGCACATACACCTGGGCAATAGACGGTGAATTTTCACTGTCCACAAACGCCCCTCAGGATCTGGATGGTTGGAAATGATCCATCCATCTGGATATTGACACCTGGCAGTGATCGTGGAGAGGTGTAACTGCCCTCCACTTAGGGTGTTAGTGGGAAACCCACAATGGGTTTCCCTGATCGCGGCGCCCTCGTTGATGAGGTCACCTCTGTCATTAAGATAGAATGGCGAGGAGTATCCCTGCCATCCGGACCGTCCATTTCGAAATGGATAATCAGGATGAGCCAAAAAGGCAACCTTTATAAGGATGCCTTAGGCTTGGGGAAGACAGTTTGTTTCCCAAACCCTCCGAACCCAAAGCTTTCTGAGTTCGGAGTTTTCTTCTCCAAGAAAGCAAGAAAATTATTTCTTTTTTCGAATCTTTCCTTCATTTCGAGGTAAGATTTGACCCTAATCAGGGTTAATGGGGGGAAGAACCAATGTTCTTCCTTGATTTTTTTTTTTGTGGAATGAGGGTTTTAGACCTCATTCTGATGGATTGGGTGCCCATTTGGGCATTCTTTGGATCTTTTTGGTCCTGGGATCCCTTGAAATGCATTTTTTGCATTTCTTGGGTTTTCCCAAGATCAGGGAGAGCTTGGGATGCCCTTTTGGGCTCCCTGCAATTTCTAGTAGGAATTCCAGTTCTATTGTCGGAACCCTTGAGTTCTCCGGTCACGAGAAACTAGACTGATGACTCACTGCCCGTGGTTTATGGCCATGGACAGCTTGCCCACTGGACTTCTGTCCGTGAGCTCAAACATGATCCGTGAATTTTATCCAACAATGCTCTTAATTTTTATGCACTTTTGTCCGTGAATATTTTGAGTATCCGTGGATATTTTCCACGGACATATTGCACACAGGACTTTTGTCCGCGAGCTTAAAATTTATCCACGGAGTATCCATGGATTCACTTAATTTTCACAGAATCTTATCCGTGGAAATTTTTAGTATCCGTGGGATATTCCTCACGGATGGGCTATCCATAAGTTATTAAGCCTTGACTTAGAAAACTATTTATCCGTGGACTTGACCACGGATACATCTAATTTTCTGGACTTTTGTCCTTGGAAATTCTGAGTATCCGTAGATATTTCCCATGGATAGGCTATTCACAGGACCTTAATCCCTGAATCAAAAAACTATCCATCCGTGGACTTGTCCACGGATACATCTAATTTCCATGGACTTTTGTCCTTGAAAATTCTGAGTATCCGTAGATATTTCCCATGGATGGGCTATTCACAGGACCTTAATCCCTGAATCAGAAAACTATCCATCCGTGGACTTGTCCACGGATACATCTAATTTCCATGGACTTTTGTCCTTGAAAATTCTGAGCATCCGTAGATATTTCCCACGGATGGGCTATTCACAGGACCTTAATCCTTGAATCAGAAAAACTCTATCCGTGGACTTGTCCATGGATCTCATCCTCAGCATTTGTCCTTAGACATTTGCCATGATAATTAGCCATAGGCATTTGCCTTAGCGAAAATCTTTTAGGGTGATTGCTTCTTTAAGCAATTTTACCCTTTAGATGTATGCCTTAATTGAGGCACCCAAATTTCACAGACTTGGGTTTTAAACCTAAGTTTGGAATTGATTAATCTTTTTTAATCACATAGTAATCATTTCAAATTATCAGGACAGGTGTATACCCCCATCTAAAGGCCCAGTTTTGACCATTTAATTTGAAATTCATAATTTGGTTTAATTTCTTTGAACTGAATCATTTCACATGTTTTGTCTTTTTCTTTTGCAGAATGGTTGGAGCACCGAGATACTTTTACAAAATTGAAAACCTTCATGAAGTTGACATTGATGAAGACGACAAAAATAGGGCGAGTCTGAATCACCAACTGGAGATTATGGGAGTATTCGGAGTAGAGGATGTCGAGCCACTTCCCATTACAGATCCAAGAGAATGGGTACTTCGTGGAAGAATACCCGTATGCATTTATGATGCCGAGAAAGGTTGATAGGCAACAGATCAATTTCTGATGGAAGTTATCTAATACCTTCTCGAGCTGCAATAGACCCAACAGGCGAAGACCCCGAGAGGGTATTGAAGGAAGTTTTTCCTATTCTATTGACTAGGATTGATAACGTTTGCTGGGATGCATCCATGGTCATCAGGAGTTGCTCCACAATTGATGATAGAACTTTGTGGCCGTCGTGGGTTCATGATGTATATGTACGCTTTTGTAACGAGTTGACAGCTCTTAGCATCCGAGGAGCAGTTGGAAGTGCTAGATATGAATCCAAGCGGGATGTTCTTCTATTTTGCAGCCTTCTCAACCGTTGGTGCGCTGAGACCAACACCTTCCATATGGTCTGGGGGGAAATCAGACTTTCAATTCATGTGATGAGCCGCATCTTAGGGCTGCCGATCAGTAGAGCCTTCTACGATGAATTCAACCCTTTTAACAACGTTCTATATTAAGAGAACGTTCCTACTTGTACCCAAGAATTATACATGGTTTACAATGCCCTTCTGAAAGCAAACGTGGATAGAGCGACCACTCCTAGTGATAAGGGTAAGGCTCCCGCTGTTGAAGAAGAAATTAAAGAACCAGTGGCAAGCAAGGGTGCGAAGGCATGCAAAGTGAGTAGATCACCCTAAGGCAATGGCTGGAATATTTTTTCAAGGGAAAACCCTATGAATATTCCAAGCCAATTTACATTACTCTGTCGAATGAAGAAATCAAGAATTCAGAGATTAAGACCAGTGATGAAGTCAATAGAGAAGGTTATCTGGTCGCCTTTTTGTCTTGCTGGCTGTGCAATTTTGTCTTGCCTTCACGTAGAGGAGAGGTAATTCACCCCGAAACATTTGTGGTGGCTGGATGATGTCATTGTATAGAGAGATGGGAGTCATCGCCCAGAGCAAATACCCAGGTCACCAGCTAGCCCAAGGTCCTTTCTAGTACCTGTTTGGCGGGATCGGTCAGTATTATCCTTCCTCTTATCCGAGACGGATAACTACTGAAGTCGAGATGGATTTGCCATACTTGGTCTACATAGCGGGTTAAACACCAGCCAAGTACCACTCCTGGGAGGTAGTTAAAAACATGTTCGCCTCTCTTGGTCTTTACAAAGCTCGTCCTTTCAAGGGAGCTTCTGAGCTAGCTGGGAACGACTACCTAGTAGATAACATGACTTTGGGTTATACCGGTAGAGACTTTTTGATGATGATGAGTCTTCGTCCAGCCAAGTTGTTGTGGCATCTTAGCAAGGAATGCTTTGTGGAACCTTACTACCCAAGCAGATTTGGTCGAGAATTTGGGTATGACCAAGCGAAACCACCGGTGTTAGAGGCTGTTGATCGTACTTTGTCCAATTTTCATCAGATCAAACAAGAGTGGAGTCACCTGATGCGCATTGATACTCTATCCAGATTCTTTATTCCATCTCAAGCGCAAGAAGGTCGACCTTCGCTAAGATTTTCCGTATAGTGGTTAAATTGCACCTCTGCTTATTTGAAGTATGGTGGTCGTGATATTCCGATCATGATCATGAAGGAACATTTAGCAAGGATTGTTGTGGCTACTGTTGAGGCAGGTGGACCTGCTTCTACTCAAGCACTTGGTGCTAGAAAAAGGAAAGAACCATCAATGGCCAAGACACCCGCCAAAAGGCAAAAGATAGTTGCCACTACCTATCAGCATCCAAGAACTAGACCAAATCCTAAAAGGAAAGACAAGCATGCTCAGAGAAGCCCATCTCCCATTATAGAGTTGACTGAGGAATAGATCCAGATGGCCAAGATAGCTCCCCTCACGGCCGAGCATAACATATCAATTTATGCTGATACTGACAATTTTGAGGAAACGTATGAAGGACCTCATGGTGCTGCAAAGTTTATTGTTCGTCCGGAAGACCCTTCAACTGTGATCACTGTCGGGGTAGCTATTCGGCCCCGTATTTTGGAAGGATTGGGTGAGACCATTGTGGCTGACCCAACTGACAATGTTGATGATGAAATTAATTCACCAGCACATGATGATTATCAATCCACTCTTGACCGAGTTTCAGATGAATTTGCTGATAATAGTCAGGATCCTTCTGTGAGCCTGAGTCCTCATGGAGATCATTTGGCAGCTACACTAGAGGAGGCTCGTAGAGCCAATGAGTGGATTGAAGCTCAAATAGTTGAAGCTGCTCTACTTTCTATCCGAGCTCAGGGGGCTGTCAAGAAAGCTAAGAAGCGTGCCCTGAAAATTGGACAATCCTCTGGTTCGAAGAATGATGGAGAATTCATTCAACCTGTAGGAGTTATTTCCGAGGCCGCACCAATTGATTCTAGTTTTGCAAGAACTGAGACGGTAGTGATAGTGAATACAGCGAGTATTAATCCCGTCAATGAAGTTCTTGATACAAAACAAGCAGTCTCAGCTGATCCTGAAAGGCCAGTCATAGTTGAAGCATCATAAGAGCCAGCAAACATTGCCATTGAAATTGAGACAAGGGCTAAGACAGAGATAAGCTCAGAACTGTAGGCTAAAACAGAGCCAGAGGTTGAAGTAACTACCAAGGCAAGGCCAGATGTTGGGATGGATATTGAGGTCGATATAGGACCTGAAGCTGAGGCAAACATTGAACTCGATATTGAGCTGGATGCAGGGACCGTGCCCGAAGCTGGAGTCAATATTGAGGCAGCTCAAGAGCCTGAGTTGAACACTCCTGAACTACATGTTGAAGAAGAAGACTAGGATAACGATATGATCAGAATGGAAATAGTTCCCTATTCCGCACTGTTCACTTTGAAGGGTCTACTTTCGAAGACTTACCTTTTCTTACCATGACCCCATCACCTGAGCACAGGCCATCTACTCCTACAGTTAATCAATTTCCACCATCTCCCGAGAGGCTTCCTTCACCCCAAATATACTCCATTTACTCCTCCACCTGAACAATCTGACGAAGGGCCTCAGGGATTCAGGGGCATTCCATCTGGTAGATGTTTGATGGACAAGAATAAATATGATTCCCTTCTTGGGAGAATCTCTAGATTTCCTGGTATATAGTGATGCCCAAATAATGGACCTTAGAGGGGGGTGAATAGGGTTTATGGCAAATTAAAAAATTATTCTAAGTGATATTTGTGGAATTTAAACTTATCACAACAACTACCAACTAAATTCAGAGATAATAAATGAAAGAGAAGGATAGAGATACCAGAAACCAGATATGTTATCGGGGTTTAGCAACTTACCTACGTCCCCGCCTTTAAGCTTTCCCGCTTCAAGGATTTTCACACGATTCACTAATCGTACTCTTCTTTTCCTGCAGAGCGCAAGCCTTAAAATCCTTTTCCAAGCTCAGAAAGAACCTTTAACAATCCTTTTTACAAGCTAAGGAGTAACCTCTTCAAGAGAGACTCTCTCTTGGATACAAGAAGACTCACTTCTTAACCGGGTGCAAGAATCCCTGATTCTTGACTTTCAATGAGAACAGAGATTTTTGGATTTACAATCCGAATTGAGAGCTCCTTAATTGAGCTAGATAAGAATTGAATGCAAAGCTTAAAATCTCTCACAATTGATTGAAATTGAATGCTGAAAAGAAAGGGATTGGGATTCTAAATATTCAATAGAAAACAGAGTATTGATTGCTGAGAGTTAGTGAGTGATGAATAAGTAATAGAACAATGATTGGAATCCTTAGTATTTTTTATTTTTATCATAAATCAGCTCTATTTATAGTTGGGCAATCAATATGGCCGTTGGGAGTAGCATTGAATGCGAACTAGCCGTTTAAAAATAGCCATTATAGGTTTTTCCCGTAGGCACTCGTCGACGAGTGAGAAGGAATTTGGCTTGAGTCATCACCGAGTGGAGACAGAAGCAATTGCTTCATTTTCCTGTCACCCACTCGTCGACGAGTCTCTTGTACTCGTTGACGAATTCACTGAAATTTTTCAGTAAACGCATCGTAATGAGACCAAAAAGATGGGAATCATGCTAGGTCCTTTAGGCAATTAGATAATCAATAATTCAGTCATTTTGAGGTTCCAAGAATGATGTCCAAGTTATACTAGGTCACCCAGGGTCTATCTAGGTATTTTATGAGCAATACTTTTCCAATAACTTGAGGATTTTACAAGGTCCTGGACACTTTAACTTAGACACTAGTCTTCATAAAAGATGATCTTCAATCTTGAATTTCAGAAGCTTTACTCTTGATAGATTTTCATGCATTGACTTTGAGCTTTTGGTGCTTCTTAGAAGAATTAGTCTTTGACTTTAACCTTGATGACTTATGCTCTTCAATTCTTCGTCTCTTGAAATTTGATTTGACATGTACTGCTTTTACTGAAATTTTACATACTCAAAGAAAATATTAGTATATCAAGAGTCATTTCGTTATTGTGTTATCATCGAAACAGTTTAGGGTACTTAGAGTTGTAACCTTGAGGCTAACATATAGTTGTAGCTTTGAATTCTTTTTTTTTTTTGTTAATCAAATGATTTCCAAATCTGCTAACTCCCAAAAAAATATTTGTAGGTACCATAAGAGGAATCATTGACGCTCCACCATTTACTTTCAGAGTACCCAATAATGCTCCAGTTCCTCCTCCATCCAAGCTACTGGCCGATGCTTATGCAGAAAGTGCTAAGCATGTACTTGAAGGCTTGAAGACTTCAATACTCAACAAAACCATCAAGGATTTTGAACAGATGCAGGACGACTGTGTCTCATCTTTCAACATTCGTGATCATCTGGGCATCAGAGATCCTGTTATGCAGTGGGAAGCTGAAGCTTGGATCAGTTCAGCCGCGAAAGTGTACCGATTGAATAACATAGACCCGATTGGTGGTCTTAAAGTAGAAGCTAGGGGGTGTGTTAGTGACACATCTTTCATAATAAAAGAATTGGCTAAAGCTGATAACAATCTTTGCGACAGAGTTAATCGAACTGCAGAGCATCAACAGGCTGCAGACGCCGAAGTAGAGAGTCTTCATCAACAGCTGCAAGAAGCCTTAGTTAAGGCTTCTAAAATTAAAAGTGCTCCTGAATCAATGGAAACAGAGCTTACGACCGTCAGCTCTGACTTATCCGAGGGACGATCTGTGAAGCTCCAACATCAGAAGACTGGAGAAAATCATTAGATTGAAAGAGGGTTTGACAGACGTTTGTCAGGAAGCCGCACGTCTCCACAAACAACAACGCACTATAATGGAAAAATTATCATTTTCAGATATCACCCCTCTAATTGAAGAAAACCCTCTTGATATACATCCTATCAATGAAGATCTCCCTGATGTAAATCCCCCGAATGTAAATCCTCCCAATGAATGAATTTTTTTGTTGTTGTTCAATTTATGCCATTTTTATTTTCACGACATAAATTTCTCTTCTTCTTTTTTATGGGGGAATGGTGTCCTTTTAGAAGAATTGACTGATCCTAAGTTAATTTTCTCAGGCTGCCTACGTACCTATGATAGGATCAATTCAAACGTAGTTCAGAATGGGGCGATTTTAGGCTCATAATTTACGAGTAGATAGTTTCCGTTCGTATCTAGGAAGGTTTGAACTTGTCATTTGAAAACAAGTAGGTAGTTTCTGTTCGTACCTAAGAAGGTTTAGACTTGTAATTTGAGAACAAGTAGGTAGTTTCCGTTCGTACCAAGGAAGGTTTAGACTTATAATTTAGGGGCAAGTTTTTGAGGTATAACAAATCTTTTTAGCTCTTATTCAGGAGCCTGTCAAATTGCTCTAATTTTGTTGCCTAAACTGACTCTTGGAGTATTAGCTTAGCGAGCTATTTGTTGCCCTAATTTTTACCTAGACCTTTTTGAAGTTTTGGTCTAGCAGGCCTTTTGTTTTGACTCATTTTTTTTTTGTCTAAGTCATCCTGTCGGATTTTTAACTAAGCGAGTCATGTTACCCTAACTTTTGCCTAAGCTGTCCTTTTGGATTTTCAACTTAGCAGGTATTTTGGTGCCCTAATTTTTGCCTAGACCATCTTTTGAGATTTTGATCTAGCGGGCTTTTATTTGATCCTCATAGATGATATCACCTTGAGAATCTTACATTGGTCGGGGGAGATGCTCCATTGTCCGTCCATTGTAATCGGCAGATCTGCTTCTGATAGTGAGAAGTCCTTCCTTAGAATTTGGTTTTCTTTTTCGTGCACCAGGTAGTGGCTTTCTCCGTTTCATCAGTATTGAGGGACAATAACGATGATTTTGTATCCCAGGGGGATGATGTTCTTTTAAAAGAACTGACTGAACCCAAGTTAATCTTCTCAGGCTGCCTACGTACCCATGATAGGATCAAGTCAAACGTAGTTCAGAAGGGGCGTTTGGATTCACATTTCGAGAGCGAATAGGTAGTTTCCATTCATACTTAGGAAGGTTTAGACTTCGGCCTTGTATTTTGGGGCTTTTGAAGCTTTGATTTGCAATTTGATAGTGAATAGGCAGTTTTCGTTCATGCTTAGGAGGGTTCGGACTTCGGTCTGGTATTCTGGAGACTTTTGAAGGACCGTGAACCTTTTGGCTCGTTTTCAGGAACCTATCAAATTGCTCTAATTTTTTTGCCTAGACTAACTCTTAGAGTGTTAGTCTAGTGAGCTATTTGTTACCCTAATTTTTGCCTAGACCTTCTTCTTGAAGTTTTGGTCTAGCGAGCATTTTATTTTGACTCAATTTTTTTTTCTAAGCCGTCCCTTAGGGTTTTCAACTTAATAAGTCATTGTCGCTCTAATTTTTGCCTAAGCCACCCCTTAGGGTTTTCGAATTAGCTAGCATGATTTTGACTCTAATTTTTGCCTTAGCCGCCCTTTAGGGTTTTCAACTTAGTGAATCATTTTGTGCTCTAAATTTTGCCTAGACCGTCTTTTAAAATTTTGGTCTAGCGAGCGTTTCGATCCCTAAGAATAATGTCGCTTGAGGAATCTTACATTGGTTGGAGAGATAATTCGCTCTCCATCTATTGAAGTCAGTAGGTATGCTCCATTAAAATATACCCTCTCGATGATGTAAGGCCCTTTTGACATTGGTTCAAGCTTCCCCTTGGTTTGCAAGTGACGATGATTGGAGTTCTGACCATTAAGACCAACTCTTCTGTTTTAAAAGACCTTAGTTTTACTCTTTTGTTGAAGGCATTAGTTAGTCTGTCTATGCATCTCTAAACTCTGTTGGGCTTAGAGACAACGTTCGTCAAGAGTTTCAAGCTCTGTAAGACGAACCTTAGCTGAGTCTTCTTCTGTGATAGAATGTTGAATTGCCACCCATAGGGAGGGAATTTGAATTTCAAGGGGAGAACTGCTTCACCGCCGAAGACCAAGGAATACGGCGTGGCCTATTTCGGAGTCCGATGAGTAGTTCTATATGCCCAGAGGGCTTCGGGTAGGCGTTCATGCCAGTCCTGTTTGCTTTTATCCACAACCTTTTTGAGGATTTTGCACAAAGTCTTGTTGAAGGCTTCGGCAAGACCATTCATGGCCGGATAGTACCGGGTAGAATGATCCTCTCGGATACCAAATTTGGCATACAACTTGTGTATGAGGGTGCTTTGAAAAGGTTGTCCATTATCCGTGATGATGCTTTCTGGAATCCCGAACCAATATATGATGTTGGTCCGGATGAAGTCTGCCACTGAGTGGTGTTTGACCTCTTTGAGAGCGATGACTTTGGTCCATTTTGAGAAATAGTACATTACAGCTAGGATGTATTGATGTCCCGTAGATGTTGGTGGGGTGAATGGTCCTATGACATCCATTTCCCATGCCGTGAAGGGGCATGAACATGTAGTCATGTGAAGAGGCTCGGGAGCTCGATGTATAAAATCAGCGTGGAGCTGACAGACTTTGCATTTTCTTACATATTTGAGACAATCAGTGATCATTGTTGGCCAGTAGTAGGCCAATCTTTTCAACTGCAATTTGTAGCTTGGGCCCAGATTGGTGGGCACCGCAGATCCCGGCATGAGTTTCTTCCATGACCTACTCAATTTCATTTCCTGAGATGCATCTCATAAAAATACCATCTAGGGATCGTTTATACAGTATATCCTCTAGCATCACGAACTTTGTGACGCGTCGACGGACTTCAGCGCGTTTGACACGGTATCCAGGCAATCGACCATGTTGGAGATAATCGATGAAGGGCTATCGCCAATCTTCATCTGTTTCTTTGATTGTCACAGAACAGACGGTTTTCAGGAAATCTATCTCTGGAAGAGGTTTGAGAGTTCTTCTTTCCCTTACTGTGATGATCAGCATCCCGTCTGTTGGTAGAGTTAGAGATGCTACAAGACTGGTTAGAGCATCGACTGATTATTGAGTCCTTTACGGACATGGAAGAGGCCGCTTCTTGGAATTTGAGCAAGTAGCTGGTCCACTCTCTTCTGATAGGGAAGGAGACTGACTCTTGGCACGGTATATTCACCTCGTACTTGCTTGATGACGAGTTCTGAATCCCCATAGATGGTTAGTTCATCCATCAGGATCTCAAGGGCCAATTCAAGACCTGCTATCAAGGCTTTATATTCAGCTTCATTGTTTGAAGACCCTTCTGTTAGTGTAAAGGAATAAGGTAGTGTTGCATTGTCTGGTGTGACAAAAACAATACCAACTCCTGACTTGTTCTCCTTTGGGTTGTTACGTTTGATTCCATCAGGGCTTCTTGAAACTCCATCAAAATACATCTTCCAACTAGGTTTGACTTGAACTTGCATAACTTCTTCGTCAGGGAGGTCGGTGACCAAAGACGAGTCCGCGGGAACCAGTTATGCTGTAAGGAAGTTAGCAAGGGCTTGCCCTTTCACTGCCTTTTAGGGCACGAATTCAATTTAAAATTCAAAAAGAAGTACCACCCATTTTGCCATTTTTTCTAAGAGAGTGAGGTGGGACATTATGTATTTGAGGGGATCGGCTCTGGATTTCAGTTTCACCAAATGCTCGAGCATATAATGCCTTAATTTCTTTAGAGCGTAAATGAGGGTCAGACAGACTTTCTCTATCGGACTATATCTGCATTCTGCTTTGACTAGAGTCCTGCTTAGATAGTATGGGGCATTTTCTTTTCTTTGGTCATTAAGGAGAGCTCTGAGAGATCATTCGAGCGTTGTGATATAGAGGATATGTGGCTTTCCTCTAATTGGACCCATAAGGACTGGTGGATTTTTGAGATAAGTCTTGATGCTGTCCAGAGCATTTTAGTAAGCCTCATCTCATTAGAACGATATTCCCTTCTTCATCAGCCGAGAAAATGGTTGGCACCTTCTAGCCAAATTGGAGATGAATCTCTGGATGTAAGCGAGTCGACTTTGAAGTCCTTTTAACTCGTGCAGATTTCTTGGAGGAGGTATTTCGTGAATAACCTTTATTTTAGTAGGGTCAATCTCGATTCCTCTTTGACATACCAAAAGAGTAGGAATTTCCCAGATACAACTCTGAACGCGTATTTAAGTAGGTTTATTTTGAGCTAGTGTTGTCGCAGTTTGTCGAAGATTTCTTGAAGATCATCCAGATGATTGCTTTGCTGCCTTGTTTTGATAACTAAGTCGTCAACATAACATTCGACTTTGTCATGGAGAATATCTCCAAATATAATGGTCATGGCTCTTTGATAGGTTGCTCCAGCATTTTTGAGGCCGAATGACATGACTTTGTAGCAGAACACTCTCTTAGGAGTACGGAAAGCTGTAAGCTCTACATCTTTCGGGGCCATCTTGATTTAAATGTAACCGGAATATCCATCCATGAAGGATAAAGTTTCGAAGCCTATTATGATATCGACCATCATTTCTGTGATGGGTAAGGAAAATTCATCCTTAAGACAGGCTTCATTCAGATCCTGGAAGTCTATGCAAACCCGGATCTATCCATTCTTCTTCTCTACAGGAATAACATTGGCAAGCTAAGTGGGGTATTGAACCTCTTTTATAATCCCAGCTTTGAGGAGTTTATCTACCTTGGCTTCAATTTGAGCAACTAGTTCTGGGCGAGCTCATCTTTGTGATTGCTTAATTGGTTTGACATCTTTTTGAGTTGTGAGATAATGAACTGTAATTTTTGAATCTAAGCCAGACATCTTTGTGTAGTTCCAGGCAAAGACATCCTTGTACTCTTTTAGGAGACAAAGATATTCCTCTTTTTTCGCTTGAGAGAGAGAGACACTGATAAAGGTTTGCCTTGGGTCTTGTTCTGAACTGAGGTTAACTTCAAGAAGGTCGTCAACTGTTGCTTGACCTCCTGCTTCAAATTCTGGAGGAGCTGGATGGACTTCTGTTTCTTCCGGTGGTTCTTCCATGATCATTTCTTCTCATGAAGAGGAGTCTTCATCTACCACAATAGTATTTATGGTCCAGATCAGATCTTCATCTGGTGAAGGATCAGAATTTCCTAACTCAAATTTTCCCAAGTTGGAGTCAACCTGCTTACCGGTAGCCAAAGTCCTGAATGCTGGTATAATTTCATGCTCAACCTACTCTTCTTCTTCTGTGTTAAATCCATGCTTCTCAAGTATTTTCTTGATTGTCAAATTAAATACAGACTTCCATTGATAAGGGTTCATTCTTCGGTCCCTTCTATTGTTTCAGGGGGTGGCTATACCTGTTTGCCCTGCATAATGAAAAACAATGAGCTTTTCTCATGCTTCTTTGGATGGAATAATGACACTGGGAATGGCTTCCACTGTCGGCCATTTTTGCCATACACTAAGACCGACCTTAGCCAGGCTATCAATCATATTTTGATGTGCTGCTTCAACCCATGGGGATGCCTGTCAGGAATCTGTTTCCTCCGAGAGCCACTCCATGGAGACTTCTTCGGATGCTTGGTCTTCTTTACTTGTGATCATATGAACAGTGCAGACCTTGTTTTCATCTATCGAGTCATCAGGATCGGATGAGGAATCAGAATCAGGGAACCCTGGTTCATGATTGTTACGTCGGATTTGTTTACCGGTTGCTAGAGTCTTCCTCTGTTTGGGGTTGAATACTGACTCATAAGCGGGCATTGGTTCGCCTTCGACCTACTCTTCTTCTTCGAGATTGAACCCTTGACTTTTGAACAATCTTTTGATTGCTTTCATACACAATTTTCTTCTGATACCGGTTTACTTCCTTGTTCTGATCAGAACCATGGGTAGTAGTGGCTTTGCCTGATTGCTTTACAGGACCAAAGAAAATGGACTTTCCCCCTTTATTTCTTGAGGGAAGTATAAAAGTAGGGCTATCTCACGCCACTGACCATCCTCGCTATATGTTGAGACTGACTCTTGTCAAGTTATCAGTCATTTCTTGATGAACTGCTTCATCCCATAGGGGCTCTTGTGGAGGCTCTGCTTCTTCTGAGTACCA
This sequence comes from Tetracentron sinense, assembly GCA_015143295.1. NCBI lineage: Eukaryota > Viridiplantae > Streptophyta > Magnoliopsida > Trochodendrales > Trochodendraceae > Tetracentron > Tetracentron sinense. The sequence continues at coordinate 13,411,623 of CM026562.1, read as the reverse complement.
TCCTCTGACATTTTCTTTTTCTGATGAGTAATTTACTCTAATCGTGACTATATTGTAATCCGATGGTGGTTTTCTCCAAACATGAAGACTGGGGGCTCATATCCTAGCCCTGGCGTATCTGTATCGACATACTCACCAGTATCCAACGCCTTATGTTGATTTAATTTAAGCGCATCCTCATAAGCTGGTAGGAGAGTTCCATCGACTTGCTCTCTCTCTTCAGGATCGAATCCTTGGCCTTTGAGGAGCTTGGTAGTCTTTTTACCAGAGCTTATCTTCTTCGTATAAGGATTGGTGATCCTGCTTTTTTCATTAGTCCATGAGGAGTTCACCCTATCATATGCACCAAGGGAATTGAAGAGCGTCGGCTTTTGTCTTCTTTTCTTGACCGGAACAGTAAAACTGGAAGTAGTTTCCACCATTGTACAGTCCATCCTCCTCAAAGGGTATATATGATCACCTTTCAGAGCTTGAAGGGAGTCGACTTCTTTAACCTCACAAATCTGAGAAAGGTCGACTGACTTACCCTTGCCAGATCTGGGAAGATTCGACTAAAGCCAGAGTTGGTTCTCCTTCTTTTCTTTGAGACTTTGGGGGTGTATTCGAACACCCTTTTTGGAGTTACAGTTTGGGCAGGTTCATGATTGCTTTTTAAGTCACTCTTAACTTTTTACCCTTTAGGCTTCTGTTGAATGTTTCTCTGAGCACTTTTAACATAGAAACGCGCATCTGTGTAATATGTCTTTGCATCATTAAACAGATCATCATCAGCGTCGATCCTTACTTGCCTGTTCCTTTGAGGGTATTTGAGGCATTGATGATAGGTGGATGCTACAACTAGATGGTTGTGCATCCATTGACGCCCCAACAAGGTGTTGTACGATATATCAACATCGATCACTAAAAATGTCTTAGTTTCAGCAATATCTCCAAATCTGGTTTTGAGGTTGACCATGCCCCTAGGCTTTTGCTCATTTTGATTAAAATCCTGGATGATCAGGTTGCTTTCATGTAGCTGGCCTATTTGTACGCTAAGCTTGGACAACATTCTTCTTGGGAGAATGTTGACAGTTGAACCTCCATCTATCATCACTCTAGAGATTCTAGTTTCATTAACCAGACCTGAGATGAAAAGTAGCTGGTTATGCTGGAGAATCTCAGCTCGCATGTCTTCATCATCGAAGGTGATCGTCAAGAATCATGAAGTTCCTGTTTGAGGAGGCCGAGGTGGCTGAGTCGTGACTTCTTCAGAAAAGTCCTCCAGATTAGAAAGGGCATATATAAGGGACCTTCTTAATTCCGTGGACATCTTGAGAGCATCATATACGCTTAGTAAAGAAGGAATTTTTTTCAAATGGGCCAGAATGTTGTACTTGACCCTCTCATTACCAGGAGTTGTTTGGGCTTGGGCCGGTTGGGCTTTAGTTTGATTTTCATGTTGGACTGGCACAAACCTTGGTTGTAGCTTTGTTCCTGACTGGAGGTTGAGTTAGTAGACTTGGCAATTGTCTGATCTATTGTTTCATACGGCTCTCCTTCCAAGAGTTGGACCATGTTCACAGAACTGAAGTCCAGCTTTCTTTTCTTGCTTTGAAAGGGCGACTGATCTCTTCTTTCATATTGCCCTGTTGGACTTCCAGGCCAGGATGAAGTTTGTTCAGATGTCTGTGCACTATCAATGAATCCTTAATTTAGGACTGCTTCCTCTGTTGGAGGGTCCTCGTTCACACTGACTACAGCAAGTGAATCTTAATTCTCGGGTTGAGTTGAGATTTGCACTGATCGTCATATCTGACGATGATTTTGATTTGGGACCTCAGGTGTACCTAGCCTTTCTTGAGAGGAATTAGATTGTACTTTTTAATCATCTGCCTCTCTTTCTCCTCTGAATGAGAATCCTTCAGAGAGATCTGAGAGTCCTGTAGGGGTCTGTCTCGGTGTAAATGGTCTCCTTTCTGGGAGTTCAATATCTTTAGACTGATCTAGCCAATCTTGAAATGCCCTATGTCTTTCTGGACAGTAGGCTACTACTGGTCTTGGCACATCCAACCATGAAGGGCCTTCATTTGGGACCGCTTCAATGACATAGCAAGAAAAGATGTTGGATTCATCTCTCGAATCTGTTAACTAAAGGCTATTATAGTCGCAGTCGGAATAGAAGCCTAGCAAGATAAAATCCATCAAGGTGATTACCATCAGTGGCTTTTGTTCCACAGGAGTATCTTGGGTAAGACCATTTTTCTTGGCTTTCCTTACTCTTTTCTTTTTCTTCTTTTCAGCTTTGGCTATGCGCTTCCCTTCTTTTCTTTGGGCTTGAGCCTGCCTTATAGCCTGAGCTTGCCTTTTAGCATCGGTATTTTGAGCCAACTGTTTTTTCTTCTTGGCTCGTTTACTTTCAAAGAGGATCCAATCTTCTTCCTCTGACGGTTGGTCGTCAAGAATTTTATTACTTGAAGATGCTTCATTTTCATCAATTGGTTCTGAAGCCACCACCATATTGGATGTAGCTGCCTGCGGGAGATCTTGACCAATGATAATTTCTTTATTGTTTAAAAGTCGCTGAATGATGTCCTTCAGTACAAAGTAGTCTCTTATCTTGTGACTGATCATACAATGATAAGGACAGTATTTGGGATCATTCCTCAACCTAATATCTTGAGGTCTCCGACTTTCTGGGAGAGTGATGAGTTCATTGGCAAGGAGATCTTCAAACAGATCTTCAACAATGTCTTTCGAGAATGAATATGTTTTATTCATCATTTCTTCCATAGTGATCTTCTTTGGCGGATCTCTTTTATCTTGCCATTGCGGCCTTCTAGCTCCACCCTGAACTGGTTTAGTACCAACCTTAATTGGTCCTTTGTTGTTGCTTGTTCGGCCAATTGATATAGCAGCACTTGGTGCTGGTTACGCAGTCTTTTTGGCTTCAACTACTGCGGCTATTGAGGATTCAAAGTGATCATTGCCTCTGCCTCGCCTTCTTTTTCCTATGTGGCTCTTCATGTCATGTGCTTTTGTACATAAGTCTTCAAAACTAGTAAAGGTTTGAGCCATGAGGGTAGTTGAAAGATCATGCTTGAAGTTATTGAGGCACATCCGGATGAGTTCATGTTGAGTGAACTTTTGAGGACAGGAGAAGGTCAAAGCTCTCCATATGGCAATAAACTCTGTTACGGTTTCACTGTCCCTCTGCCTGGTTTCAATCAATTCTAGAACACCTACTCTTTTTTGAGTTTTGTAGAATTGTTTGCTAAACTCATTTACCATCGTGCTCCAATCAAGGATCGAAGCCTCAGGGAGGTTGGCATACCAGGTGAAAGCAGCACCTTCTAGAGATTATATGAAGAGTTTGAGACAAAGAGCTCCAGTTTTGGATGCCAATCCACATCTTGAAGGAAATGAGACAAATGTTGTCTCGGATCTCCAGTGCCATTGAACATCTTGAATGTCGGTTGTATGAAGCCTGGTGAAAATTTAACCGCATCCATGATAGCTGGATAGGGCTTCACGATCATCTGGACATCCTTTTCTTTTTCTTTGGCCTACCGTATTTGATTGCGAACAGTCTCTTCAATTGCAGCCAGAAGAGATGGTGACACCCCTCCTATGAGTGATGCCTGGTTTGGGACTGGCCTTATATTGGGTGCAGATGGACGATTCGGAGGTGCAGAAGATGTACCTTGATTACTACTATGTGCTTGATACAAGAATTACGGTCTTAGTGTCAATACAGATTTGAGAGTTGACAATTGACTAGCCAACTCTTGCATTTGCGACATCATGGCTGCAATTTCATCATCCTTATATCGGAGTTGAGCTTATAAGGCCGCCGTTTGTTAATTTGATGGTGGAGGTACTGAAGTTGAGGGGTTATTCTCTTGACTTTGACCTGTGTTCCCGTCCAAATTTATCATCATGACCGCTACCGGTCGTTCTGACACTGGTCCCTGTAGCCGAAACATGTTTGGAAATTCCTCTTCTACGAAATAGGCACTGGGCATCCCATATAAAGGATTTGGTGCACTGAAAACCTGTCGAGGCAACTCTTGCACAACTTTCGACCTGATTGACTGAAGAACCGGTTCGTCAGAACCATAATCCTCGGTTGGCAGGATTCCTTCCAATTCTCTTGGGGAGGTTATCGGGGTCGCTTCTTGCTCTGACCTCTCTTGGTATCCACTGACATCAGACTCTCAAGCGGATTGAACTAAGTCTTGGGCTTTTTCTTTACCTCTGACATAATTTTTGCGGCTCCTTTTTCTTCTTGGAATTACCGGACCGGGAAGATTCTGTCTCATCCAAAGTGGCTAAAATAGCGGCGGCTGAACTCTGAGAATCTTGCCACCCCGATATATTTTGCTCGGGCATTGCCCCAGTTTCTTGGAATATTGGGGTTGTAAATTCTATCGGAGCTAGGTTAAGTCTTGTGCTGATCATATTCATAGACACCCTTTCATAATTAGCTTGCGACGCTCCAGTCTTTGATCTCTCTTGAATAGGATGAGCAGAAGCGGAGGGGTCAGTCCTCGATCTCTAGTGAACATAATGGACCCTGTTTGAAGCATCAGTTGACCTTTGATTTCTAAACCTTCTTGGCCTCGACTAATAATTATACACTTTCCTTGGTGGAGCCGAATGATATTTTCGGTTCCTGAGTTGAAGGATCTCTTCAAGAGTCTTCTTCCTAGGCATCTCAAAAGTAGAAGTGCTTCTATTCAGCACTTTAACCCTAGGGTCATATGGTGCTCTTGTCCTTCATTCTGGTTTAGTACTTGCTCTGCCCCAGAATTGGCTTACATCTCTGGATGGAGGTCGTTGATGTTGATGACGAACAAATGTCATCATTGACGTGAAAGTTGCAAGGTTAGTGCCTCGGAAGGCATTCAGACCCAGTCTATACAGCAAATTCCTGTCTGTCTGTTCTGGATTTGAGGTATTTCATGCATCAACAGTCAGATGATCTTGATCACGGCTGTTAATGCCCCTTGCGTTGCCATCAGATGATGAATCAGACTCCAAGAGTACCCTTCTTTTGTTGGCTGTATACTACCAACTCTTCTCTTTCTTGGAGAGGGAGGTATCCTCGGATGGTAGAGTGCCTATCTGTGGATATCCCCCTCTTTTGAGAGACTTCTGTCTGTGGATCATGTCCACGGATTGGCTTAGGTTTGTGTCCGTGAAAGAGGCATGCATCCAACCCTCGGACTGGCTTGGGCCTCTGTTCCGGGTGGTTGGGTCTTCGGTTCATGGACCAGGCTTGGGTCTGTCCATAGATGATCTTGATCTTCTGTCTGTGGACGGTCTTGAATTTATGTCCATGGACAATCTTGGTATTCTGTCCATGGACAGTACTAGTATTCTGTCCATGGACAGTGCTAGTCTTCTGTCTGTGGACAGTCTGGATTTTCCGTCCGTGGACGGTCTTGATGGTCTATCCGTGGACAGAGCTTGTCTTCCGTCCGTGGACGGCCTTGATGGTCTGTCCGTGGATAGAGCTTGTCTTCCGTCCGTAGACGGTCTTGATTGCCTGTCTATGGACAGCCTTGCACTTTTGTCCGTGGACAGTCTTCTGTTCCCCTCCATGGGATATTTTGGATCTCGGTCCGTGGAATCTGTCCGTGGATGTTTCTTGTTCACAGATGAGTGCCCTGAGGCATATTCTCCAACTTCTTTGTATTTTTTATATTTATTGGAGGGATTATTCATTAAGTCCTTTAGGCCCTTGGCCTTATCCTTTTGCCCTAATGAAATTTGGGCAGCATCTCCCCCTCTTGAAGAATTTTTTAAAGGGGGAGTTTCAGCAGTCAACTTGGTTTGAGGGGACTTATATCCAACAAATCCTATGGTCGGCACCAGCGATTGCAGTGTTTCCACTATGGACTGTTGGGATCTAAGTAACCAGAGCAAGAGCGGGAGCGCGAGAGCGCCAAATTTCAATTTAGGATATGGTCGAGAGCGCATTCGGAGCGCCGATGTATATATATATGTGTGTGTGTGTGTGTGTGTGTGTGTGTGTGTGATGGTTCTTTAAAAATTACTTATAGATACAAATATATCTTTCAAATTTCTAGCCATAGTAAACAAGATGACTATTGGTATGCCAAATGTATACATTGCAAATTCAATTACAAGATTGTCAATAATTAGCAAATGTTACAAGAATCTTGTACCCAAAAAGCTAAGAGTTTGAATATGTATGACCCCAAAAAGTAATGACAAGCTTACCAAAAATCTATGTACTCCATTACAAGATCACAAAAAGTTAACCCATGCCAAAAAGATTGAGCTTGAATAAAAATGGACAAAAAGCAAATGATAAGCTCACAAAAAACCCAAAATATAAAGACCTAATCATCTCAAGCATGGCCTTTTACCCCTTGCAATATCTTCTTTATGCACATGTGTTTCCAATTAATGTGATCCACGAGGAGACACACTATCAATATCATCATAATAAAGCAAAGTATACTCTCTATCTTCAAGGGCTTCCATGTCCTTCTCTAAGTTATCATCATTGACAAAGTTATCTCAATTCTTATAGGCCGCATTACTCTCTATACCTTGTCAACAGTCGATGGTTATAGTGGACATAAATTAAAGATTCTGCATGATCTGTATTCATTTTATTCTTCTTGACATTATGAATAAATCCATAAGTACTCCATGCTCTCTCAGCACATGACGTGTTGACACTTTGAGATAACACTTTGACAGCAAAACTATAAAGTTCAGGTGCAGTGACTCCATATAAATCCCACCAAGCTACTGCACTCATTCTTTCTCTATCCTTAATGGCTTGAGGGCGGGCAAATATATCGTTGCTACTAACAAAGTCACTAAGTTGCCGGCAAACCAAATATGCTTCACTTGGATCTCTCACTAACCTATCCACTATATCAAAGTAAGTCATTTGAACATCAAAATCTGCATGAGGCTTCTTTCTTTTTCTCCCCCTGGAGCAAAAGATGTTAACCAATGCTCTAAGTAATAAAATGGAGTCAACACATATGCAAGAGCATGCAAAGGAAGATTCATCTTCCCCCAATGTCCCATAACAAGATTTTCAACAGTGCGGCACATCTCAACCTTATGAGACAATGCAACTTTAATGTGAGACAACATATCCCCCATCCTCTGGTAAACTTCCCGAACAATTACTCTATCTGAATCACAAAAGCGAATCATTGCCCAAATTGGCTTTGTGAATGCCAATATAGTCTTCAACTCCTTCCAAAAGTCATCATCTAATATGGTTTTCTTTACCCCATCATGCTCCAAAATTGATTTTGACCCACCTTTCCACAATTTATCCCACTCTTCACTTAAAATCATGTTAATCAAAGCATTCTTTACTCGAGAGACATGCTCTAATACCACAAAATGATGCCCAAATCTAGTCTTTTTAACTTGTATAACATCCAATCCCAAGAAAGTTCGAAATATGTGCAAAGCTGAACTATGATTTTTTATGTATTTCACCACCCCTTTTGCTCTCTTATAAATATCTTCAACAAAAGATAAACTTGGATGCATTGAATTTGCAATATCTTTCATCAAGAGGCTCAAAGTATGAGCCATACACCCAGACCAAAAGATATGTGGGTGTCTCCTTTCAATGATGGTCCCTGCAGCCTTACAAGAAGATGCATTATCAGTTAACACTTGCAGCACATTTTATGGACCCACACTTTCAATTGCTTAGAGTAAGATTTCAGCTATATATTCACCTGCCTTTTCATCCCCAGAGCAATTAACACCACTAACAAACATTGCTTTACCTCCTGACACTGCCATTACATTGATAAGTGGTTGATTCTTGATGTTTGTCCAACCGTCGAAAACAATTGAAACCCCATATGTAGGCCATTGTTGCTTTATAGGCATTAGTGCTTGATCAACTTTAGTCAACTTTAGTCCTCTCCTTTTCAAGAAGCCCAGTCCTTATCTTCTCTACAGATGGTGGCTTATATCCTTTCGGTGCTTCATTAATCACTCTCACCATATCAATCCAAAAAGGAGACCTTGCTACATTAAAAGGTATACCATTTCCATAAAAGTATCTTCCAACTATCCCATTCACTTCATCTCTAGAAGATACTCTAAATATGTCAACAATGCTCTTCTTTCCCTTCTCTGTTGTTGAAGTTGTCTTCCATGTCAGTGGAACAATTGGAATACTTGGAAGAGGTTTTTTACGTGTACAATCTCCAAAAATTTTCTTTGCATCACTTTCTTCTTTCTTTAATATTTCTCTCTCCTCTTTCCCCACTTTTGAACACAATATCACTCCTTGTGATTTTTTTCTAGGTAATAACCCAATCAAATGGGCTCTCATACGAGAATATGTACTCGTATAAGGTTCTGCCCTACAACCAAAGTTACAAGTCCACTTACAAGCACGATCTTTCTTATCTCCAATAATGGTTACATACCTTTTAAGAGGAGTAGATGTCAACTCTCCAAATTCAGGCTCAACGCCATCATTTCCAACAAACAGTGAATTACCTTCCTCTTGTTCATTCATTATAATTATATGTCTAAAAATGAACAAAATAAACACAAGTAAATATATGAAGTTAGTATATTTGAAACAACATTAAGAATTATTACAAATTAATATATCATTATCATAATAATAATTACTAATGAACAAACTAATAATAAAAAAATATGTTGTTACATAGGTTTTCAATTTCTAATAAAAAAAATATAGAAAGAATAATCATTTTCACTAGTTAGATTTTTTACTTAAGATTTCTAAGATGCTAGCTAGTAATTAGTAATTAATCATAATATTATAATAAAATTAGGGCACCAAAATAATGATCTGAAAATTTCAAAATAGGAAAAAATAAGACCCTACAAATTAGGGGTTGATAAACGATTAGAGATTTCATGAGACATTGGAGTAACTAAACTGAACTTAATCAATTAATACAAATTTTTTAATTTATATAAAATATTACATCAAAATAATATACATATATATATATGTGTGAAATTATAAACCCTAGACAAAGAGAGAGGGATTTCTTTATTTTCATTTACATTATTATAGACAAAGAAGGAGAGGTAGAGTTGAAGAGGTCCCTACCTTTAACTTCTAGCAACCCCACCTGCCCAGCTCTCAACGTTTTACCAGTTTTTTCTTATCTCATTTTATACTTTTGTAAAGAGAAAAGAATAAAGGGAGTTGAAAAGTCATGAAAAGTTACACTTTACCAAATTTTCTTATCTTATTTTGTACTTTGGAGAGAGAAAAGAAGAAAGAGAGTTGAAAAGTCAAACACTTTACTGTTTGCGTTTTAACCTTTTAAAGCTTTAACCCACTTAAGGTAAAAAATGGTATTTGGCTTAGAAGATACTGTTGTCTTCTTCCGAAATCCTGCGAGTTGCAGAGACAAAAAATTGCCAGTTTTTCTTCACCGATCGTCGCTTTCTCTGTTTCAACTCCTCCGCTTTCTTCACTTAATACACCACGATCTGTAAGATTCGAAATCGGGCTCTCGAAAAAGTGCAACCGCGCTCCAGTGGCGAATCCGCTCTCAAATCGTGAGAGCGAGGTTTGAGAGTGGGAGTGGGAAGCAATATGGACGGTTTGGGTTACTAAGGTTGGGATTTGGGATGGTTTGTTAGGCCTGGCCCAGTATATGACATAGGTCTGCCTTTTGGTTTGACCTGTCGTAGAGTGGTTGAACCACCCTGCAGTGTGTGTACCTGGTTGGGTACACTCTACGCGGTGCACTCTGATTGGGGTGCACTCTATTCAGGATGCATCATGTGAGATGCATTCTGTCTGTGGGGCATCCAATTGGATGCACCCAATTCGTGGCGCATCCTGAGGGATGCGTATGCTCCGTGGCACATCTTGGGGGATGCCCTTGTCCATGGTGCATCCTTGGGGATGCAACTGCTCTGTGGTGCATCCTAGGAGATGCACCTACTCCGTGGTGTATCCTTGGGGATACACTTGCTTCGTGGTGCACCTTTGGGGATGCACCCTGTCTGTGGACCTGGCAGGGGTGACTCCTCCATGGAGGGGCAACAAGACCCTTATTAAGGGTTCGCCCAGTAGACCGAGACCTCATGATTGGGGCTGCTGCGACCTCCGCCCAAGTAAAGGGTGAGTCACTAGGATCGACATCGGAGAGACATAGACCCTCCTCTTGATGGTGAGCACGTAGGCCAGATGGATATAGACGGTATCGATTATCCTACGCCAAAACCGAAGAGAAAATAGGGAAATGATTACTCACTTTCCTTTTTTTTTGTTTTTATTTAACTTTTTAATTTTTCATCAAAGATGAGAGGAGAATAAAGTCCCACCGGGCGTGCCATTAATTTGTAAGCGCAAAATTTATCTTTGCTTATCAAATTTCCTCCATTGTTGTATGGAGTTTATTGTTTGTTATGGGGGACTATCCTTCTAATCTGAGTAAACTCATACTGTTAAATTACCTTCCCTATTTGGGAAAAGAACCTCTAATTAAGAGAAGAACAAGATTGAATAAACTATTTTATTTATTCAATAGGGTTGCCCAGATCCCATGTAGGCGTTACAATTACCTCATTGAGGTCTTTATATTTACAGAAAAGAAAGGAGAATGGTGGTAGCCATTTTATGAGACTCACCTGATATTCTCCATGGCAGAGAGATCTTCTTCTTCCTTGCTGTTTACTGCTGCTTGAAGGGGAAGAGAGAGTTTTCTCTCTTTCTTCCTTTTTCTGTGTATTCCTTCGTGTTTCTTCATGCGAGTTTCTTGTGAGAGACCCTCCTTTTATAGGTTTGAGAGAGTCCTCTTTTGGTCTCTCTCTTTGACTCCCTTATTTTATGAAAGTTAAAAAGGGTTCTCCTTTTATAGGATGCCAGCTCACGGGTCTCCCTTATTTGGGAGACTCCTTAAGCTTAAGGAAATCTCCTTCTTTTGAGGACTCTTGTACCAGGTTTCCCATTTTTGAGGGAATCCTAGTACCTTTCGAAAAGGAGGATGTTTAATCACATCCTTTCCTAGGATGTAGGACATAGTCCTAATCCTTTCATAATTATGGGGTGCCATGTGGCATCTCATGGGATTTCAAAAGAGGGGATCCTTATCTTGGGTCCCCATAGCTTGATAGAGAATCTTTTTCATCAAGGATTCTTTGCCCTATGATAGTCAGATGCTGACTGTCAGTTGGGCACAGACTGACCTAGGTCAGTCCACAAATTTAAAGGGTGCCCATGGACCAAAGGGTGAGACCATACGTCTTACCCACCGACCACAGGATGAGGCCATAGGTCTTGCCCACGGACCAGAGGGTAAGACCATAGGTCTTGCCCATAGACCAAAGGGTAAGACTATAGGTCTCGCCCACAGACCACTGGGTGAGACCATAGATCTCGCCCAAGGACCATAGGGTGAGACCATAGGTCTCGCCCACGGACCACAGGATGACACCATAGATCTCGTACACGGACCAGAAGGTGAGACCATAGGTCTCGCCCACGGTCTGGGGTTAAGTCCAAGACCAAGTATGATGATGGTTGATCTGTGAGGCTTTATCCTCATAAATTGGACACGTGTCAGCCTCTCGGAGGCTGGGACTCAAGTCTGATCCGTGGGGGCTTTATCCTCACGAATTGGACAGGTGTCAACCTCTCGGAGGCTGGCACTTGAGTTTGATTCGTGGGGGGTTTATCCTCACGGATATGACATATGTCAACCTCTTGGAGGCTGGCACTCAAGGCTGAATCCATGGGGTTTTAATCCTCACGAATGGGGTACGCGTTAGTCTCTTAAAGACTAACACTAAAGGTTCATCCGTGAGGTTTTAGCCCTCACGGATCATACACGTGTCAGCCTCATGAAGGATAATACTTAGGATTTATCCACGGGGTTTTAATCCTCACGGATGGGGTTCGTGTCAGTCTCTTAGAGACTAACACTTAGCTTAGATCCGTGAGGTTTTAGTCCTCACAGATTGAATAGGTGTCAGCCCTTTGGAAGCTGTCACTTAGGGTTAGATTTGTGAGGTTTATCCTCACGGATCAAACCTCCACTTTGCTTTATTGGGTGGCATGATGGCCAACCATCAGCATTTAATGCTGATAGCTAAAGGGACTACGCGTGCTATAGGCACTGGTGAACCCAAACCGTCTCTCCGAGAGACAGTGATCAGGTGTGTGCTATTGCACATACACCTAGGCAATGGACGATGAATTTTCACTGCCCACAGCGAAGCACTGAAGTTGGTGAACCCGGCTCAATCTGGCGTCACAATTTCACTGCCCACAAATGCCCCTTCGAGATTCGTGCAATGAGATTTAGTTGAATCGCGCGAAACTCAATCCTGGCAGTATTGGAGCATATTTTGCTTTAGCTTCCACTTTGATCTTCCCTCGGGTTTTTAATCTATCGAGCATTTTTCTTCTTTTCCCTCTTTGTCAGTTGCAGTTGAAGGAGAGTGTGGATAGTTTCCATTCATATTTAGGAAGGTTCATTTTGGTGAACAACTTTGACCTATGTCAAGAAGCCCTCAGGGGCATGTTAAACATTTTTAGCTCGTGTTTAGGAGCCTGTCAATTTTGCTCTGACTTTTGCCTGGACCTTGATCCAGCGAGCATCTTCTTTTTTTTTATTCAAGTCACCTAATATTGGAAGGTGACAATGATAATTTCATATCCTAGGGGATGGTGTTCTTTTAGAAGAACTAGCTGAGCCCAAGTTGATTTTCTCAGGCTGCCTACGTAACCATGATAGGATCAAGTCAAACGTGGTTCCAATTAGGGCGATTTTAGACTCGTAATTTACGAGTAGATAGTTTTCATTCGTATCTAGGAAGGCTTAGACATGTAATTTGAGAACAAGTAGATAGTTTCCATTCGTACCTAGGAAATTTTAGACTTGTAATTTAAGAACAAGCCTTTGAGAAATGACGAATCTTTTTAGCTCGTATTCAGGATCTTATCAAATTGCTCTAATTTTTGCCTAAACTGACTCTTAGAGTGTTAGTTTAGCGAGCTTTTTGTTGCTCTAATTTTTTCCTAAACCTTCTTCTTGAAGTTTTGGTCTAGCGGGCATTTTTTTTTTTACTCATTTTTTATCTAAGCCGTCCTTTCAGATTTTCAACTTAGCGAGTCATTTTACCTTAACTTTTGCCTAAGCCGTCCTTTCGGATTTTCAACTTAGCGGGTATTTTGGTGCCTTAATTTTTGCCTAGACCATCTTTTGAGATTTTGGTCTAGCAAGCTTTGAGAATCTTACATGGTCAGGGGAGATACTCTGTTGTCCATCCATTGCAATTGGCAGATATGCTTCCGATGGTGAGAAGTCCTTCTTTAGAATTATGGTTTCTTCTTTGTGCATCAAATAGCAGTTTTCTTTATTTTATCCATATTGAGGGGCAATAACGATGATTTTGTGTAGAACCCCGGATCTTGATGGCCATGTACGACGAATGATATCATATATTAAAGCATTTAAAAATGTAATTATGGTGTATGGGTGTTTGGAATGAAATAGGCAAGAGTATAGAATACTCTTGAGTATTGACAAGGGTTATGCCTTGGCATGCCCTCGACTCTAAATAGCCCTAGCGTTCACACCACTCGTCGGAATCAAGCGATTCTTGGATTTTTGGAAAGCTAATTGAACCCTCTTTGGGGTTCATGTTGATCACTTGTCTTGGTTTTGAGTGTGTGTTAGATCAAAAGACCGATTTCTGAAGTCGGGTCGGTTTAAAAATCTGGATTGACGAAACCCAATTTCGGATCAGTCAGGTTTAGGGGAAAAATGGTCCAATAAAAAGGGAGAATTGGAAGTTCTGAAAAACATGAAAGTTGTTCTCCTTCGAAATAAAAATCCAACGCAAGTTGAATCGTCAAAATCGGACAAGCGAGTCAAAAGTTATGACCAAAATACGAAAACGCAAAAATGCTGAAAACTTTCTGCAAAAGTTGCGATCGCTCGTAGGGACCCTACGAACGATCGTAGCGGAGCTACGAACGATCGTAGAGTTGCTACGATCGATCGTAAATCCCCAGAAATGCTGGAAACTCTCGGGTGAAACTACGATTGATCGTATGAAGCCACGATTGATCGTAGAAGGCTACGATCGATCGTAAATTGCTACGAACGATCGTGGATACGCGATTTTACTTTCTTGGATGCGATTTTTTTAGGGGTTTTTCACCCCTTACACTATAAATAGAAGGCTTAGATAGGGTTTTTGGGTTACCCTAAACCAAGGAGAGTTCCTAGAAAGAGAGGGAAAGGATCTTGAGCATTCCAAAGAGGGTTTTGCTTGAAACCAAGAAGAGCTTCAATCAAGGGTTGGATCTTCCCCAAATCAAGCTTGGATCATTCCAATCAAGTGAGGATTTTCTCAAGGGGTTTCTTCCTCATTTCTTCAAGGTCGGTACTTCTTGCTACCCTCCTAGTTATAGTTCTTTCTTTTACTTTATTCCTCTTTAATTTCCATTATTTTTCTATGCTTGATGAAATGCCAAGGTGAATAAAATGAATGTTAAAGTCAAGAAAATGAATGCTTAAATTATGTAACTTGTTAGGGCTTATGATAGAGTGAGTTCTCATTTTCCCAAAAATGTCATGAGAGATTATTTGTTTGAAATTGCATATGCTACATATTGTGAAATCCCTCAAATGTCATATTTAATTCCAATGCAAGTATGCACACGATCTCACAAGCACGCATGCATGACATGTTTTATCGGGGTTTTCAAGAACACGGTTTAGAGGTGGGGCATATCGTACGATATGTTTTACCTCGCTTTTGGCAAGGATAAGCCAATCATACATTTTCATAAGAAGGGTCTCCCTTCCCTCGCAAGTGTATACATAACATAAGAAGGGTCTCCCTTCCCTCACAAGTAGTTTACTCTTCCAAGCAAGCATGACAAGGCATGGCATGACAAGCATAAGCATTCTAGGAAGAAGGGTCTCCCTTCCCTCACAAGTAGTTTACTCTTCCAAGCAAGCATGACAAGGCATGGCATGACAAGCATAAGCATTCTAGGAAGAAGGGTCTCCCTTCCCTCACAAGTAGTTTACTTTCCAAGCAAGCATGACAAACATGACACGCACGATACAAGCATGACACGCATGATACAAGCATGACACGCATGATACGGTAGACAAGGTTTCAAGCATAAAAAGGGTAATTCAGTCAAGTCAAGTGCACAAGGTCTTTAAGGCTTTTATCAGCTTTTTTGAATGCAAGCATGATTACAAACTGCTTTACTTCCTTGTATGATATGAACTGTTCCTATCTTATATATATATATGTGTGCATTGCTATCTCGTGCTATGACTATTGGTTAGTATTTTGTACCCGCTGAGTATTCCATGCTCAGCCGTACTTCTTATGTCGGCAGGTTCTGAGGGAGTTGCTGCTCCATTTGATGTTTGTGCTCCTGGTCTATGGGTGGAGGAGGAGTACGTCGAGGAGCCTTTGGAGGAACCTCCCGTAGAGGGTTATCAGTAGGTGGTGTTAGATTCTCAGTGGATTAGCTGGGGGTGAGCATGAGCGATTATATCCATGTATTTTGGCGGGCATGTCCGCACTTTCTTTGTTTTAATTTCTTTGTATTAAAACTTGGACCATGTGTATATACTTAGAGGTTTGTTAGACTTCCGCTGTGGTTTATAGTTATGCTTCCGCTGTTACCCTCTATTGTATATGTTCAGTGGGTTTTGCAGGTTGGTTCGTCAAGCAAGTCCTGTAAGTCATGATTAAGTCGTCCAAGATTCACTCTAACTCCTAGGGTGGGTTTTGGGTCGCGACATTTTGTATCCCAGGGGGATGGTGTTCTTTTAAAGGAACTGACTGAACCCAAGTTAATTTTCTCAGGCTGCCTACGTACCCATTATAGGATCAAGTAAAACGTAGTTCAGAAGGGGCGTTTGGATTCACATTTTGAGAGCGAATAGGTAGTTTCCGTTCATACCTAAGAAGGTTTAGACATCGGCCTTCTATTTGGGGAGCTTTTGATGCTTTGATTCGTAATTTCATAGCGAATAGGCAGTTTTCGTTCATGCCTGAGAGGGTTTTGACTTCGGCTTTGCATTTGGGGGCTTTTGAAGCTTTGATTCGCACTTTGATAGCGAATAGGCAGTTTCTGTTTATGCCTGGGAGGGTTTTTGACTTCAGCCTTGTATTTGGGAGGCTTTTGAATATTTGATTCGCAATTTGAGAGCGAATAGGCAGTTTTTGTTCATGCCTAGGAGGGTTTAGACTTCGACCTTGTATTTGGGGAGCTTCTGAAGCTTTAATTCGTAATTTGAGAGCGAATAGGCAGTTTTCGTTCATGCCTAGGAGGGTTTAGACTTTGGTCTGGTATTCTGGAGACTTTTGAAGCGCCGTGAACCTTTTTAGCTCATATTCAGGAGCCTATCAAATCACTCTAATTTTTGCCTAGACTGACTCTTGGAGTGTTTGTCTAACGAGCTATTTGTTGCCCTAATTTTTTCCTTGACATTCTTCTTAAAGTTTTAGTCTAGCGGACATTTTATTTTGACTCAATTTTTTTGTCTAAGCCGCTCCTTAGGGTTTTTTAACTTAGTGAGTCATTATCGCTTTAATTGTTTGTCTAAGCCGCCCCTTAGGGATTTCGACTTAGCGAGCATGACTCTAATTTTTTGCCTAAGCTGCCCCTTAGGGTTTTCAACTTAGCAAGTCATATGTGCTCTAAATTTTACCTAGACCATCTTTTAAAGTTTTGGTCTAGTGAGCATTTCAATTCCTAGGAGTAGTATCGCTTGAGGAATCTTGCATTAGTTGGAGGGATAATTCGCTCTCCATCCATTGAGGTCAGCAGGTAAGCTCCATTAGAATATACCTTCTCAACGACGTATGGCCCTTCCCACTTTGGTTCGAGCTTCCCCTTGGTTCGGCGAGTGACGATGATTGGAGTCCTGACCATTAAGACCAAATCTCCTGTTTTTAAAGACCTTAGTCTTATGCTTTTGTTGAAGGCGTTAGTTAGCCTTTATCTGTACATCTCTAAACTCTGTTGGATTTAGAGAAGACGTTCATCAAGAGTTTCGAGCTCTGCAAGAAGAACTTCAGCCGAGTCTTCTTTTATGATATACTGCTAAATTACCGCCTGTAAGGAGGGAATTTGAATTTCAAGGGGGAGAACTGTTTCACGGCGTGGCCTGTGTCAGAGTCTGATGAGTAGTTCTGTATGCCTAGAGGGCTTCAGGTAGGCGTTTATGCCAATCCCGTTTGCTTTTATCCACAACTTTCTTGAGGATTTTGTACAAAGTCTTGTTAAAGGCTTCGGCAAGACCATTCGCGGCTACATAGTATCGAGTGAAATGGTTCTCTCAGATACCAAATTTGGCATACAACTTGTGTATAGTGGCACTTCGAAAAGGTTGCCTGTTATCCATGATGATACTTTCTGGAATTCTAAACCGATATATGATGTTGGTCCGGATGAAGTTTGTCACTAAGTGGTGTTTGACCTCTTTAAGATTAACGACTTCGGCCTATTTTGAGAAGTAATCCGTCACAGCTAGGATGTATTGATGCCCAACAGATGATGGTGGGGTGAATGGTCCTATGACATCCATTCCCCATGCCGGCCATGAACATGTTGTCATGTGAAGAGGCTCGGGAGCCCTATGTATGAAATCAGCATGGAGCTGACAAACTTTGCATTTTTTTGCATAATTGAGACAATCAGTGATCATCGTAAGCTAGTAGTAGCCTAATCTTTTCAGCTGCATTTGTAGCTTGGGCCCATCTTGGTGAGCACCGCAGATCCCAGCATGAGTTTCTTCAATGGCTTGATCTATTTCATTTCCTGAGAGGCATCTCATTAAGATACCGTCTAGGGACCTTTTATATAAGGTTTCTTCCAACATCACAAATTTCATGACTCATCGATGAACTTCAGCGCGTTTGGCATAGTATTCGGGCTGTCGACCATGTTGGAGATAATCGATGAAGGGTTGTCACCAGTCTTTGTCTTTTCTTTGATTATCACAGCACAAACTGTTTTCAGGAGATCTATCTCTGGAAGGGGTTTGAGAGTTCTTATTTCCCCCTCTGTGATGGTCATGTTGGTAGAGTTAGAGATACTGCAAGACCGGCCAAGGCGTCAGCTTGATTGTTGAGTCCTCTATGGACATGAAAGAGACTGCTTCTTGGAATTTGAGCAAGTAGCAGGTCCACTCTCTTCTGATAGGGAAGGAGGCTGACTCTTCAACAGAGTATTCACCTCGAACTTGTTTAATGACGAGTTCTGAATCCTCGTAGATTGTTAGTTCATCCACCGGAATTTCGAGAGCTAATTCAAGACCTGCTATCAGGGCTTCATATTCAACTTCATTATTTGAGCGCCCTTCTGTTAGGGCGAAAGAATAGGGTAGGATTGTGTTGTCTGGTGTGACAAAGACAATACCAATACCTAATTTGTTCTCCTTTGGGTTGATGCGTTTGATTCCATCAGGGCTTCTTGAAGCTCCATCAAAGTACATCTGCCAACCTGGTTTGCCCCGTACCTACATAACTTCTTCGTCAGGGAGGTCGGTGACCAAAGGTGAGTCCGCAGGAACCGGATGTGCTGCAAGGAAGTCAGCAAGGGCTTGCCCTTTCATTGCCTTTTGGGGCATGAATTCGATTTCGAATTCAGACAGGAGTACTACCCATTTCACCATTCTACCTGAGAGAGGGGCGGGACATTATGTGTTTGAGAGGATCGTCTCTTGATATTAGTTTCACCGAATGTTCGAGCATATAATGTCTTAATTTTTTCAAAGCAAAGATGAGGGCCAAACTGACTTTTTCTCTCGGCGTATATTGGTATTCTGCTCTAACTAGAGTCCTACTTAGATAGTACAGGGCATTCTCCTTTCCTTGATCGTTATGTTGAGCAAGGAGAGCTCTGAGAGATCCTTTGAGTGCTACTATATAGAGGATAAGTTGCTTTCCTCTAATAGGGCCCATGAAGACTGGTGGGTTAGTGAGATAGGTTTTGATTCTCTCGAGGGCATCTTGACAAACTTGATCCCACTGGAACGATATTCCCTTCTTCATCAGTCAGGAAAACGGTTGGCACCTTCCGGCCAAATTGGAGATGAATCTCCAGATATAAGCGAGTCAACCCTGAAGTCCTTTCAACTCGCGAAGATTTCTTGGAGGGGGCATATCGTGAATGACCTTTATCTTAGTAGGGTCAATCTCGATTCCTCTATGGTGTACCACAAAGCCTAGGAATTTCTCAGATGCAACTCCAAATGCACATTTGAGCAGGTTCATTTTGAGCTGATGCTGCTGCAATCTGTCGAAGATTTCTCGAAGATCATCCAAATGATTACTTTGTTACCTTGTTTTGACAACCAAGTCATCGACATAGCACTCAACTTTGTCATGGAGAATGTAGAACCCCAGAAATTTTGCCCATGTATTGGTACCCATGCCAAGGCTTTAGGCCTTTGTAACCTTCCAATTCTATGAAATGAGAGATTTTAAAGAACCTTAAATGTCAAAGAAGTGGGATTCCTAAGTCGAATATGTTAAAATTCCATTTTACTGAACTCCAATTGCGGATCAGTTAACTTTAAGGGTAATTTGGTCAATAAATAAAGAGAAAATTGAAAATTCTAAACACCGGGAATGTTCCTTTTCGAATAACGAGTCCAACACAAGTTGAATCGCCAAACTCCGATGAACGAGTCAAAAGTTATGACCGAACACGAAAGAAGGAAAATCTGAAAATTTTCTGTAAGTTACGATCGATCGTAGGTGAGCTACAATCGATCATAGAAATTTACGATCGATCGTAGAATCTCAGAAATGGGCAAAAATCTTGGTAACGTTTACGATCGATCATGGAAAATTACGACCGATCGTAGAATATTTACAATCGTAGATATGCTACGACTGATCGTAGATCGCGAACCCAGAATTTTAATTCGTGATTTTTAGGGTTTCTTCTCTTTGCCTATAAATAGGAGATGGTATTTGGGGGTTTTGGTTTACCCTAAACCTAAAGAGAGCCTAAGAGAGTTTGAGAGAAGAAGAGGGTTTCCAAGAGGGGTTTTCATCTTTGAGGAGAGATTAAGCAAGTAGGTGACCTAGATCACTCCCAAAGGCTTGGATTCTTCAAATCTAAGGCAAGGTTCATGAGAAGCGCCTCCTCCAAGCTCAGTAGCATTTCCACCCACGTTCTTGGAGGGTTTTCCTCATCTTTTTCAAGGTCAGTACCATATGCTACCCTCCTAGTTCATATTCTTCTCTCTTTTCTTCATTTTCACGTTCCTTCTCTACTAATGCTATGGGATGAATGAATGGAGGATGATGGGCGATGGACGCCATGTGGATGTGTGATGATGAATGGAATGGGAAGGGCATTGTATCAATAATGAATACACATGTATGTTGTAAACATAAAACCATCTAGAAAAGGCATGATATAGGCTTAAACCAATAATGTACACATTACATGTTTGATGAAATGCCAAGGTGAAGAAAACAAATTATAAACTAAGAAAGACATGATTCAAAGTATATGGAAATTGCTAGGGTTTATGATACTGCAATTAATTTCTTTCTTTAATGGCATGAATAATTACTTGTGAAATTAATGTTATTCTATGTGTTATTGAAATCCCAATTGTCATATTTAATTCCAAGTGAAAGTATGTACACGATTCCACAAGCACGCCATGCATCACTTGGTTTACCGGTGTTTTTCAAGAATAAGGATTTTTAGAGGTAGGACATATCTTACGATGTGTTTTGCCTCGCTTTGACAAGAATAAGTGTATATCATTTAAGGAGGGGTCTCCCCTCCCTCACAAGTACATTTCATAGAAAAGAGGGGTCTCCCCTCTCTCGCAAGTAGTATCTCATTTAAAGAAGGGTTTCCCTTCCCTCGCAAGTGCATTGCATAAGAGGGGGTTTTACACCACCCTCCCTCACAAGTTGCATAAGAGGGGTCTCCCCTCCCTCACAAGTGCATTTCATTCCAAGCAAGCATGACATGACATGGCATGACACGCATGACAAGCATGACACACATGGCACGACAAGACAAGGAAAAACAAGAACATGACAAGAAAAGTTTTCAAGTACAAAAAGAGTATTTTAAGTCATGTCAAGTGCACGATGATTTCAAGAAGTTTATCGGCTTTTATGTGATACAAGCATGAATATAAACTGTTTTATTTTCCTGTTGTTACATGAATTGTTCCCTGCTTTATATATATCGTTATTGTTATTCTATGACTGTTGGTTAGTATTTGGTATCCACTGAGTATTCCATGCTCAACCGTACTTCTCATGTCGGCAGGTGATAGTGGAGCGGCGGCTCCTTTTGACATCTGTGCTCCTGGCCTATGGGTGGAGGAAGAGTATGTTGAGGAACCTGTGGAGGAACCTCCAGTAGAGGGCTACTATTATTGTGGTAGGTTCTAGA
Source organism: Tetracentron sinense (assembly GCA_015143295.1). Lineage (NCBI taxonomy): Eukaryota > Viridiplantae > Streptophyta > Magnoliopsida > Trochodendrales > Trochodendraceae > Tetracentron > Tetracentron sinense. Next base: position 13,390,196 of record CM026562.1, on the reverse strand, counting down.
TGCGCGTGGGTGAGCACGAGAGATTATACCCATGTTTTTGGCGGGCATATCCGCACTTTCTTTTGTTGTTCTCCTTTGTACAAACTTGGATCACTGTATATACATAGAGGTTTGGTTAGGCTTCTGTTGTGTTATGTTATTTATGCTTCCGCTATTTGTTCTCTATCGTATATGCTTCATGTATCTTGCAGGTCAGTTTGTCAAGTATGTTAAGTAGATCATGGTAAGTTGTCCAAGATTCACTCTAACTCTTAGGGTGGGTTTTGGGTCGCGACAGAGAATATCCCTAAATATGATAGTCATGGCCCTTTGATAGGTTGCTCAGGTATTTTTGAGGCCGAATGACATGACTTTGTAGCAGAACACTCCCTTAAGAGTACGGAAGGCTGTCAGTTCTTCATCTTCTGGAGTCATCTTGATTTGGTTGTAATCGGAGTATCAGTTCATAAAGAACAGGGTTTCAAACCGGTTGTGGCATCGACCATCCTGATGGGAAAAAGGAAGTCATCCTTGGGATAGGCTTTATTCAAATCCCGGAAGTCTATGCAAACCCGGATTTGTCATTCTTCTTCTTTACGGGAACAACGTTGGCGAGCCAAGTAGGGTATTGAACCTCTCTTATGAACCTCTCTTATGAATCTACCTTAGCTTCAATTTGAAAAACCAGTTCTGGGCGAGCTCGTCTTTGTGCCTGCTTAATTGACCTAACATCTTCTCAAGTTGTGAGATGATGGACTGCAATTTTCGGATCTAAGCCAGGCATTTCTGTATAGTTCCAGGTAAAGACATCTTTGTACTCATTTAGGAGACAAAGATATTCCTCTTTTTCTATTTCAGAGAGGGAAGCACTGACAAATGTTGACCTTGGGTTTTGTTCTGAACCAAGGTTAACTTCAAGAAGGTCGTCAACTGTTGCTTGACCTCCTGCTTCAAATTCTGGAGGAACCGGACGGACTTCCGTTTCTTCCGATGGTTCTTCCATGATCATTTCTTCTCCCGAAGAGGAGTCTTCATTTACCGTAATAGTATTTACGGTCCAAATCAGATCTTTATTTAATGAAGGATCAAAATTTCCTAACTTAGATTTTTCCAAGTTGGAGCTAACCTGCTTATAGGTAGCTGAATTTCTGAATGCTGGCAAATTTTTATGCTCAACTTGTTTTTCTTCTTCAGTATTAAATCCATGATTCTCAAGCATTTTCTTGATTGCTGGTTTAAACACAGGTTTTCTTTGATAAGGGTTCATTCTTTTGTCCATTTTGTTGTCCCAGGGGGGTGGCTTTGCCTGCTTACCCTACGGAATGAAAAACGATGGGCTTTTCCCATGTTCTTTTGGATGGAATAATGACACTGGGAATGACTTCCACTATCGGCCATTTCTGCCATACACCGAGACTGACCTTAGCCAGGCCATCAACCATTTCTTGATGCCTCAAACCATAGGAATGCTTGTAGGGATTCCGCAATCCATTCCATGGAAACTTCTTCTGATATGAACTCCTCTCTAACCATGACCATATTTACGGTTTGGTTATGATCTCCTCCAAATACAAAGACTGGGGGATTATACCCAATTCTTGGCATATCTGTATCAACATAGTTACCAGTATTCAGGGCTTTATGTTGCTCCATTTTGAGTATGGCTTCGTAAGCTGGTAGGAGAGTTCCTTTGGCTTGCTCTCCTTCTTCAGGATCAAATCCTTGGCATTTGAGGAATTTGATAGTTGTTTTACGAAAAATGATTTTTCCTATAAGGATTAACAATCCTACTCTTTTCATCGGTTCATGAGGAGTTTATCTTGTCATATGTACCCAGGGAGTTGAAGAGCATTGGCTTCTATTGTCCTTCCTTGACTGGGACAGTGAGACTGGAGGTAGTTTCTACCATTGTACAGTCCATTCTCCGTAAAGGGATTAGATGATCACCTTTCAGAGCTTGAAGATGATCAACTTGTTCAACCTCACAAATCTGGAAGGGATCTGCTGATTTATCCTTTTCCGGCTCTTGGAAAGATTCGACCAAATCCAGGATTGGTTGTCCTTCTTTTCTTTGGGACTTTGGAGTATATTTGAACACCATTTTCCGAACTGCAGTTTGAGCAGGTCCATGATTGGTTTTCGGGCCACTTTCAACCTTCTCCCATTTGGGCTTCTGTTGAATGATTTTTTGGGCACTTTTGACATAGAAACACACATCTGCGTAATATGCCTTTGCATCATTGAAAGGATCATCATCAGCATCGATCCTTACTTGCCTGTTCCCTTGAGGGTATTTAAGGCATTAATGATAAGTCAATGACACAACCAGATGGTTATGCATCCATTGATGCCTTAATAAGGCATTATACGCATGGTTCAAAATATTGGTATCGGTCGCCATATTGGTTAGCCCAAAATAGGATACGTATCGGCATATCAGTATCGTATCGGTTGGATACGGCGTAAAAATTCAGGATACGCTAAAAAAAGCTTGGATACGCAAGGAAAAACTTGGATACCTTGCATAAAACCTCTTTTAATGCAAATATAAGTTAAAAATAAACTAAATGAAGGCCTCCAACTACATTTATAGTCATACATATGAGAGTTAAGACATTTATAAGTTAAAAAAGGCGTGCACGCTGATAAATATGTATGAAAATACAAACCATAGTTACTTAACCAAGTGATAGAAGCTCACTTGCATTCATAAATCAAAGGTATGACAATACATAGACATTTGCATTCACAAATCAATTACATACATGATAGAAGCTCAATACCACATTGAGCTTCGTGCCAGCTCATACTCTATCATTGTGGGATCAGGAATTGAGTAAAGTGATACATTGTAAGTGTTCCAGACATGATGAAAGCACTGTGTCGAAGTCATCATCGTGCGGTACATGCCTAGGTACATTTGTACATATGCCTTCTGTTGAGTCATGATTTGTCCATAACTCTCAGTCGAAGACTGCGACTGAGCATCATAACCAGTGGCTCCTGATAAGTAGGTTGGGTTGGGGCATCATAACCATAACCATAAAAAGATGATGGTGCACTCTCATATTCATACCCTCCAACTGGACAACTATGTTCATCGACACAATTTGATCCATCCCATGAATCATATCATCTAGGCTTTGTCCAGGTTGTTGTTCAGTACCACGACGTCATCGAGTGTATGTCTGGTTTTGACGACCACAAGAGGGTGCACGCGCACCATGATTATTGTCGTGAGTGGCATGGTCGAAATACTACTCCTCTGTAAATACAATATTATGCCTCTACCCCTGAGTCTCCTTTGGTTGTGGTTGTGTATGTGACTGTCCATGTGACGAACCCCCAACATCTCTACCATCACCACCACCGTCATCACCACCATCATCACCATCATCACCACCATCATCATCATCAACACCGTCATCATCATCATCATCATCGTCGTCTTCACTAATCTCTGAAACTCCTCCCTGATCATGAACCCCTTCCTCCTGAGACCTCAGAGTCCTCATCAATTCATTGAACTCATCGTCTTCATCAACATTACCCCTACCCGGTCTAGCCCCACTCGACCCAGCCTGACTATGTCGCCTTTAGCTCGTCCCAGCTCCACCTGAAGGTCTTGAACCCACCATACAATCATCGATGCATCTCGCTAGATATGTGTTAGGTTGAGCAGAATCTCCTGGTTCATCCAAAACTGGCTCCCCTGGATCACCTAACCAAGCATCCAATGGATCATCCTCCTCAAACATATGACTGAGGTCTATTGGATCGTATGGTGCATCGCCCCTCCGAGTATCCTTAGTAAGCTGCTTAAGTCGTAATCTCATATTGTAATGTGCGTACACCAATCGCTCCAACTTCTCGTAATTTAACCGGTTACGAGGCTTTGAATGAATCAAGGAGAAGGTGCTCCAATTTCTTTCACAACCGCTAGATGATATCGTTTGGGATAGAACCCGTATAGCAATTTTCCTTAGATTAGGGGCATCCATACCATATAGCAACCACCATTCAGCTGCATGAGGCATTAGAATCCTATTAGAATTTCATTAGTTTAATCAATCAGAAATATTTTACACTGCATTAGCAACTGAATTACCTGGATCAGTCTTCTTCCTTCCTGTTATTGTCATTGTATCACCAAACCCATACATGGCATCTCGAAATATCTTACACTACAAATAAAGAAGTGGGGTATCAAGTTTATTCTAGTATATATACAACACAACTCATAAGTACATTTATTTATATGTTATATTGGCTTTTACCTCCATGAGTGTCGCAGAAGCTTTAGATGGATTTCTCTCTAACCTTTGCACAACGTTCTTCAGGGATGTTATCAAGGACTCATCAGTGCTGATGTTATTTGCATAGTGATAGACGGGATTAAGATAATAGGTTGTTTTGAAAAAATATGTCATGTTAAAATGCAAACGCTAATACCCAATACGATAGTAAATAAACTAGAAATGAAATGTTATCTGCTGCATGGATGTCATTTAAGAGCTGCTTATCCTACCTCTGATCTATAATTTTACAATAGCCCTTATAAGATCTCGGGACAGCTGCCCGAATTACCAACTTTGACAATCTCATTCCCTCGTAAACATAACTCATCGTCACTTTCTTGTCCCCATCAACCATCTTTAGGACCTTCACGATGGGCTCGAGTATCTCTACCACTTGACGCGCATTATCCCAGAATTGGTTACTGCAGATAATTTATTCTACCCTCTTCGCATTAACAGTGCCACTATGTGGGTATTCATTCCACCTATCTGACGTAAACATCCTCTTGAGTCCTGCCTTCTGTCCCGTAATACTCTGAATGACAATGAAGTTAGTGGCGAATCGAGTGATCCCTGACCGTAGTAGCTCCCCAGTGGTGTGCTCTCTCATTAGACTCAAGACCTAGTTGTGATTATATATATAATTTGTTATCTTTCGGGCTTGTTCGACCACCCCCTTCACCAATTGTCTCTCTCCAATCTCTTTCAACATCAAATCGATGCAGTGAGCCGTACACGGTGTCCAGTAAAGGTGCTTCCTCTTTGTCATTAATAGCTCACCGACCTTTTTGAATGGCGACTGGTTGTCTGTGACAACCTGCACTACATACTCCTCTTCAATCTCTTCTATGACATCGTCGATTAACTGATAGAGATAGACATGATCTTTGATGAAGCTAGATGCATCGACAGATTTGTGGAATATTGTCTTTCCATCACAATCAACAAGGAAATTAATCAGTGATAACCTCATCGGTCCGGTCCAACCATTGCACATGATAGTGACCCCGTAGGTCTCCTAATTCTTCTTAAATTGCTCGATGTGCGTGCGAATCTCGGCAATCTCCTCATCAAGTAATGGACCAGTGATCTCATAGGGGCTGGGTCCCTTTATGCCTGGCCCTCCTTTCTGGATCACATTTATCATGGTCTGATAGTACGGAGATGTCGCGGCATTAGCTGGGATGTGATTAAAAATGAAGAATTTTCCAATCGTTCTCTTTACTTTATGTGCTATACTCCCTCCAGACCACGTTTCCTTAAGCTTCTTTTGAGATGCCCCATTCTCCCTGTACATGTGAGGGTCCATCTCCTCAATGCTCAGACTTGTACCCTTCTTGGACTTCGATTTTAACATTGTCAGAACATACCGATCAAATGTCTCGCGTATGCTCTGTGACCTCTGTATCCCACCTCTCCTCCCCATACTTGAACCCCCGACCTCACGCTGTGAACTACCAAAACCATGCCTAGAACCTTGGAATCTCTGTATGTCTTCTTTATCCATTGCCTCCTACCTAGAACGCCTCAAGGCTGTCTTTAACCACTTTCTCTCGAATTGAGTCATGCCATCCCCTTCACCATCATCATCAGGGTCATCATCATAACCCTCGTCATCATCGTCACTGTCACTACCATGTCCCATCAGTGTAGCCCTAAGGCTTTCCTTCTCTGACGCTAATCACTGCTTCTCAGCTCTGTTCTCTTGTAGATGTTTTATCATTGTCAGACTAATCTCTCTTGGACACTTAGGGCATGTGTGAATATTTTTTTTTATACCCGCCAAATGTTCTTTGAGTCGAGTGATCCCACCACCCTTAGACAAAAATCCACAATACAGACTCCCCATACTGTCACCCTATATCTCTGAGACGCTCTTTGGGTTGAGTCACAACAGTTGCTTTACCTTTGTTTTGCTTTGGGGCCATGTCAAACTGTCAAATTGAAATCTATGTAAAAATAATTTATGAAGATTAATATGTATCATTAATAGTCACTAAAAGGGACACATGTCTAATCTTGGTTTTTAGAAATAAATATTAAAAAACTAACTAGAGTTAACAATTCTTAACGGTGTGTTTAATAGACACATGTCTAACTTTCACCTTGGTTCTTATTAAATTGTTTTAGATGCCTTAATCAATTTTTTTTTAATTTTTATTTTGATGAGATCATGTTTTTACAGGATAATGAAGAGAATGAGATTGTTGAATTATCGGAGACCCTGCATCAACTATCAAGAGAAAAAGAAGAGGATTATAATTTTATTCGGATGTAATAATGTAAATATAAATTTTTATTTTTTTTATGTAAACAAGCAAGACCTCTATGTCCCTTGCCCTAATTGTAACCTTTTTATCTTTTTTATTTCTCAATAAATTCCGTTAGTTGTTTTATTTAACAAGTGGTAAGGATATACCTTGGTGACAGAACATTATTTTTCAGTATATAAAAGCAAAAGAATCATGAAAATTCAAAAATGTTCAAATCACATGCAAAAAGAAATAAGGAATGATTGATTTTGGTATTATTCTACCCTAGGCAGATTTGCCTCCCAAGGTATATTCTATATATTGCATGTCAGAGCTTATCTCTATGCAACTCACCTACCTTGCCCAATATTATATGAAATCATCCGCAAGAGGGATAGGGAAATATCTTTAGGTCTGTAGTTTGCTAGCTCTTTATTTTCAGTAATTAAAATCTAACATAAAGAAAAAAAAAACAAGATTAAAGGTGTCTTAACGACAACTAAAAGAATTTAATTTTTCAACTATGGTTGAAATATCTTTAATTATAGTTAAGATTTATTGACCTTGTGATTTATATTTTAACCATGTTTTTTTATATTATAAAAATCATGCTTAAAAATATAAATTTTTAGGTGATTAGCATTTTAATGTAAACAAGCAGGACCACAATGCCAACATACATATTATAATTTACAACATAACCTTGGTTTTTTAGAAAAAAATATATATTTAACTCTAGTTACAAAATTAAACCTTAGGATTAATATTTTTTTTACAAAAACTAAGTTATATTGTTGAACCCTAAGGCTACGTTTGGATTTGTGGAATTGGAATTGACCTGAAGAATTGAAATCGATTGAATTGAATTCTATAGAATTTATAATTCTGCCATTTGGATGCACTACTAATTAGATGAAATTTGGATGAATAAAAATACAAAATTAATTTGAATACAATAATAAGAATATATAATTATGCAAGTAAAATATTTACTAAATTTAATTATTATTTTAATTTAAAATTATTATTAAGTTATGTATAAATTATTATTTATTAAATTTAAATATTATTATAATTTACAGTTATGATTTTATGGATTAAATTATTATTTTCATAAGATAATTAGTAAATATTAAATGAAGACTTTAAAATTCTAATTTGAATATAATAATAAGGATATATAATTATATAAGTCATATATTTATTAAAATTATAATAATTATTTAATGTATTAAATTATTATTTATTTAATATAATTATTCCTATTAGTATTATTTATAATTTTATTTATTGATTTATAATAATTAGTAGTTAATATACTAAGATATTATTTATTAAATTTAAATATTGCTATTATTTATTATTTTATGCATTAAAATATTATTTACATAAGATATTTAGTAAATATTAAATCAAAGTTTGAAAGTCTAATTTGAATATAATAATAAAGATATATCATTACATAAGTAATTTATTTATTAAAATTATAATGTACAATAATTATTTTATGTAATGAATTATTATTTTAAGTTTAACATTTTATTTCTTATATAAATAATATATTTACTAAAATTTAATTAATATTATAGGTTATAATTATTAATTTATATAATTACAATTAGTGGGGGTTAAAAGGGACACGTGATAACTCTGGTTAAAAAAAAATTTAACCCTTAAAATTTATTTAACAAAAACATATGTATTAACTTATATTAGTTTTGCCAAACGCCCCCTAAGCGTTAATGAATCTTAACCACAATTAATAAGAATTAAAAGGGACACATTTCTAACCTTAATTTTTTTTTAAAAATAATTTTTGAGTTAAAAATTCTTAACCATAGAGTTAATACTTAATATATATATATTATTTTTCTTGGAATCCAAGGTTAGATTATTGAACCCTAAGGATTAGTGAATTTTAACCACAATTAATAGGAGTTACTAACCTTGATTTTTTTAAAAAAATTAGAGTTAAAAATTCTTAACAGAATATGTGGCTGAGACTAAGTGAGGGTAGCATCCCTCCAAACTTTAAATAGATCATGTGAGTGAGGCTAGCAATCCTCATTTAAGAGTTTTAACTTAATACTTAACTCTTAAGTCTTTGTATCTTTGAAACCGTAAACGAAAACAAAAAAAAAAGGGTTTCAACTTACTTGGCCGAAAGAGGGAAAGGGCAAGGGCGAGGACGATGGCGAGCTCCCGACTGCACTCCTCCTCCTCGTTTTTGCGATGGACGACGACGGCAAGCTCTCACCCCTTCATAGTGGGCCAGTGGCAAGTATGTACCCTATTTTTATTTTCTTCTTCTTCTCACTCTCAGTCTCTTAGAGTGCTTTGGGAGTTTTAGGCTTTCAGATCTTTCAATTTTTATAGAGAAATCTCAAGATGAAATTCGGAATCACGGGATTTCTGTGTAAACAGGAACCCCTAGGCAGTAGGCTATACCGTGCGAATCTCAACTTTTCTTATATGTTTTTCTTTTGGATCAAATTATTTGTAATTTTTTTTACACGGTTGAAATAGGTGTATCGAGCTGTATCGGTCTGATACGTACGATACGGCTACGATACGAAGCATTTTTTTTCCTTCCTGCGTATCTCTGTATCGATAGGCTGAAAAACCGGTATGTATCGGCCGATATGTATTGATATTTTGAACCACGATTATACGATGTATCAACATCGATCACCAGAAACGTTGTAGTTTCAACGATATCCCCAAACCTAGTTTTGAGGTTGATCATGCCCATGAGCTTCTGCTCATTTTGGTTGAAGCCTTGAATGATCAGGTTGCTTTCATGAAGCCGGCTTATTTGTACGCCAAGCTTGGACAACATCCTTCTTAGGAGGATGTTCATGGCCGAACCTCCATCTATCATCACTTTGGAGATACTAATTTCATTAACTAGTCATGAGATGAACAGTGGCCGATTATGCTGGAGAGTCTCAGCTTGCATGTCTTCATTATCAAAAATGATTGTGAAGAGGCAAGAAGTCCTTTTTTCAGGAGGCTACGGCGGTTGACTTGTAACTTTCTTCAGAGAAGTCTTCCGGATTAGAAATGGCGTATATGAGAGACCTTCTCAATTTAGGGGACATCTTGAGAGCATCATAGACACTTAGTAAGGAAGGAATTTTCTTCAAATGGACCAGAATATCGTACTTAACCTTCTCATTACCGGGAGTTGTTTTGGCTGGGGCTGGTTAAGCTCTAGTCCGATTTTCATGTTGGATTGGTACAAACCTCGGTTGCAGCTTTCTACCTGACCGGAGGTTGAATTGATAGACTTTGACAATCATCTGATCTATTGTTTCAGACGACTCTCCTTCCAAGAATTGGACCATGTTCACAGAACTGAAGTTCAACTTCCTTTTCTTGCTTTGAAAGGGTGACCGATTTCGTCTTTCATATCGTCCTGTCAGACTTTCAGGTTGGGCTGAAATTTATTCAGATGCCAGTGAACTATTAGCTGGCCTTGAGTTTAGGACTGTTTCTTCTATTGGAGGGTCCTTGTTCAAACTGACTACAATAGGTAAATCTTGATTCCCAGGCTAAGTTGAGGTTTACACCGATCGTCGCATCTGACGATGGTTTTGATTTGGGGGCTCAAGTATATTTAACCTTTCTTGAGGGGAATCAAACTACACTTGTACATCATCCGTCTCTCGTTCTCCTCCAGATGAAAATCCTTCAGAAAGATCAGAAAGTTTCCATAGGTGTCTGTCCTAGCGTGGATGGTCTCATTTCTGAGAGTTCAATATCTTCAAATTGATCTATCCAATCCTGAAATGCCCGGTGTCTTTCTGGACTGCAGGCTACCACTGGTCTTGGTATATTCAACCATGAAGGGTCTTCATTTGGGAGCGCATCGATGACATAGCAAGAGAAGATATTGGATTCATCTCCTGAGTCTGTTGACTGGAAGCTATCATAGTCACAATCGGAGTAAAAGCCTGGAGGGATGAAATTCATCAAGGTGATTGTCATCAATGACTTTTGTTTCAGAAGAGTATCTTGGGTGGGGTTATTTTTCTTGGCTTTCCTTACTCTTTCCATTTTCTTCTTCTTTTTGGCTTTGGCTATGCGCTTTTCTTCTTTTCTTCGGGTTTGAGTCTGCCTGAGCTTGCTTTTTAGCATCGGTATTTGGGTCAACTGCTTTTTCTTCTTGGCTCCCTTGCTTTCAAAGAGAGTCCAATCTTCTTCATTTGACGGTTTCTCATCAGGAAGGTTACCACTTGAAGACGCTATATCTTTTTCAAATGGTTCTGAAGCCACCACCGTATTGGATGTAGCTGCCCATTGGAGATCCTGACCAATGACAATTTCTTTATTATCCAGAAGTCTTTGAATGATGTACTTCAGTACTAAGCAGTTACCTATTTTGTGACTGATTGTACGATGGTAAGTGTAATATTTGGGATCATCTTTCATCTGAGGTCTCCTGCTTTCGAGGAGAGTGATGAGCTCATTGGTGATGAGGTCTTCGAATAGATCTTCGACAATGTCTTCAGGGAATGAATATGTTTTATTCATTCTTTCCTCAATGTTGATCTTCTTTGGTGGGTCACGCTTATCTTGCCATTATGGCCTTCTGGCTCCACCTTGAGCTGGTTTAGTACCAATCTTGACTAGTGTTTTACCATTGTTTAATCGACCGATCGATCTACCTACATTTGATACTGGTTGCGTAGTCCTTTTTGTTTCAACTACTGCTGTTGTTGAGGATTCAAGGCAATCAGTGCCTCTGCTTCGCACTCTTTTCTATGTGGCTCTTCATGTCACGTGCTTTTGTGCACAGATCTTCAAAACCTGTAAAGGTTTGAGCCATGAGGACAGTTGATAGATCATGCTTGAAGTTTTTGAGGCACATCCGGATAAGTTCCAGTTGAGTGAACTTTTAAGGACAGGAAAAAGTCAAAGCTCTCCATTGGGCAATGAATTCTGTTATAAACTCATTGTCTCTCTGTCTGGTTTCAATCAATTCTGGAACACTCAGAGGCTCTGTCTGGTTTCAATCAATTCTTTGAGTGTTGTAGAATTGCTTGTTGAATTTATTCACCATCGTGCTCCAATCAGGGATCGAAGCCTTGGGGAGGTTGGCGTACTAAGTGAAAGCAGCACCTTCCAAAGATTGCACGAAGAGTTTGAGACAAAGAGCTCCTGTCTTGGATGCTAATCCACACCTCGAAAGGAAATGAGATAAATGTTGCCTCGGATCTCTAGTACTACCAAATATTTTGAATGTTGGTTGAACGAAGCCTAACGGGAATGGAACCGCATCCATGATGGCTGGATAGGGCTTCACGATCATCAGGACATCCTCTTCTTTTTCTTTGGCCTGCTGCATTTGATTGCGAACGATCTCTTCAATGGCAGCGAGAAGAGACAATGGAATTCCTCCGATGAGGGTGGCTTGATTTGGAATGGGACCTGTTTCGGGTACCCTTGGATAATTTGGAGGTGCAGGGGTTGTGCCTTGATTACTATTATCTCCTTGGTACGGGAAACGGGGTCCAGGTGCCGATGCAAATTTGAGAGTTGACAATTGAGTAGCTAACTCTTGCATTTGAGACATCATGGCCGTGATCTCATCATCCTTGTACCGGAGCTAAGCCTGTAAGGCTGCTGTTGTTTGATCATTTAATGGTGGATGTGCTGAAGTTGAAGGGTTATTCCCTTGACCTGCGTTCTCGTCCAAATTTGTCATCATGACCGCTACCTGTCATTCTGACGCTGCTCCCTATAGTTAGAACAGATTCGGAAATTCTTCTTCCGTGAAGTAAGTGTCAGGCATCCCGTATAGAGGATTAGGTGCACTAAAAACCATTTGAGGTATTTCTGATACTGCCTCTGGCATTGCTGACTGGATCACTGGTTCGTCAGAATCAAAACCCTCGGTTGGGAGGATTCTTCTCAATTCTTTTGGAGAGGTTATTGGGGTCGCTTCTTGCTCTAATCCCTCTTGGTATCCACTGGCATCAGGCTCTGGAGCTGATTGAACTACTAGGTCTTGGGCTATTTCTTTACCTTTGGCCTTATTTATGCGGCTTGTCCTCCTTCTCGGAATTGTTTGACTGGGAGCTATTGCTTCAACAGCTCTAGAAGGTTATGTTTCGTCCAAAGCAGCTAGAATGACAGCGGCTGTATTCTCAGAACGTTGCCTTTCCAAGAGATTTTGCTTGAGCGATACACCGATTTCTTAGAACAACGGAGTTGTAAACTGCTCTGGATTAGGGTTGTTCCTTGTACTAACCACATTTACGGACACCCTTTCATAATGGGGGTACGATGTTCTGGTCTTTGGTTCTTCCCGAACACGATGAATGTGAGATGACCTTTGCTTTCTAGACCTTCTCAGCTTTAACCGGTAATTGTATGCCCTCCTTGGCAGAGCCGGGGGGTATTTCCAGTTTCTGAGCTGGATGATTTCCTTAGGAGTCTTCTTCCTTGGCATTTCGAATGGAGAAGAACTTATATTTAACACTTTGACCCGAGGGTCATAGGGTGCTTTGGTTCTTCTTTCTGGTTCCGTATTTGTTCGGCCCTAGAATGGGCTGACATCTCTGGACAGAGGCCGTTGATGTTGATGACGAATATTTATCGTCATTGCTGTGAAGGTCGCCGGATTAACGCCTCTAAATGCATTTGGACCTAATCTGAACAACAAGTTCCTTTCTGGTAGTGCTGAGTCCAGGTTTGTGTTTGCATTAACAGCTGGGTGACTTTGATCACGACTGTTAATGCTCCTTGCGTAGTTCGAGGAAACTCACAAGTTCACACATTCCCTTCTTGATCTGATAACATCGTTGATGATGTCATTAGGAGTTGAATTATGTCCCAAGGAGACTATGTTCCTGTTGGCCTTCAACTGCCAACTTTTCTCTTTCTTGGAAGAGGAACTATCTGTGGATGATGTTGAATCTGTCCACAGTTCCCTCCTTCTACTAAGAGGGACTTGTCTGTGGACTTTTCTGTCCGTGGACTCAGGTCTGCTTCTAGACTTGTCCGTGGAGTTGCTTGCAACTCTGCCCGCAAGATAAGCCTGAGCTAGACCCTTGGGTCTGGCTAGACTTTGGATCCATGGACCTTGATTGGTGTCCGTGGATGGGCATTGCCCCTGGCCCCCAGAGTGGCCTTGGCCACTTCTTCTGTCCGCAAGAATATCTTGTGGACCGATCTTCTGTTCCGGGGATCTGGTCTGTGGATTGGTTCCCTGCAATTTTACTGGAAAAACTTCTGTAAAATCATTTAGGCCAGTGGCCTTGTTCTTTCGCCCTGGGATAATTTGGGCAGCATCTCCCTTCTATTGATAAATTTTTAAAGGATAAGTCCCAACAACCGACTTGGGCTGGGGGACCTCAATAGTCTATCTTAGGATTGACCCATAAAGCTTCTCCTATTTAGACCTTGACTGGTTTATGGTTTGGGTTCGAAACGAGCTTGCTCTATTAGTTGACCCCGAAGGGTTAACAAAGTTGGAATTCCTTTTCAGGGTTTCCGGTGACATAGGTCCCTTTTGGGCTGACTTGTCATGAAGTGACTGAGTCACTTTGCCTTGTGTGCACCTGGTTAGGTGCACCCTCCTTTGTATCCGCAGACAAATATATCTGCGGGTGGGTACTTCTTTTCTGAGGTGCCCGCAGTTGACTGGCATCCTCTGGGATACCCGCGGACTGGTGACCAGCTGTTGGTAGGCAGCCTGATGTGGGCAGACTGCCTGCCTTTGATTTAGGTGGGCCGATTGCCTTTCCACCCCCTAGGTTGATGGGGTGGGTCCTACTTCTGTTGCGGATTGGAGCGTCTTCAACAGAGGCCTGGTCTGGTGACCGCGGCCTTTTTGCAGAGGTCTGGCCAGTTAGCCGGACCTGCTTGGCTGGAGCTGCTGCCACCTCGGCTCAGGTAAGTGGATGAGTCACCGGGATTCGGATCGGGGGTACATACACCCGTCGGTTGATGGTCAAGACGTAGGCCTGACGAATGCAGACAATCTCGATGATCCTGGTCAGTGACAATAAGAAAAGAGAAGAAAGAATCACTCACTTTTATTTTATATTTTTTTGTTTTTTTTTTATCTTTCTTCAAAGATGAGAGGAGAAGAAAGTCCTACCGGGCGTGCCATTAATTTGTTAGCTCCGAAATGTTCTTTGCTTATCAAATTTCCTCTATCGTTGTATGGAGTTTATTATTTGTTGTGGGGGATTATCCTTCCAATCTGAGTAAACTCAAACTGTTAATTACCTTTCCTATTTGGGGGAAGTACATTTGATTAGGAAAAAAGATTAAAAGAAGAATAGATATTTTGAATAATATATATTTTTTATTCATTGGGGTTGCCCAGGTCCCATGTAGGCATTACAAAATACCTCATAAAAGTTTTAGCATAAAAAAAAAGAACAGAAAAAGAGGTAGCCTTATTGAGGGTTCACCTGGTATTCTCCATATGGGGGAGATTCTCCTTCTGCCTCCTTAGTTGCTATGTTCCTACAAAAAGAAAGTTTTTTCTTCTTCCTTCTTTATCACGTACGTAAATAATTTTGCATTGAGAGTTTCTTGTGAGAAACTCTCTCTTTTATATATTTTGGAGAGTTCTCTTTGGACTCCCCTTTGACTTCATCTTTTTTAGGAAATCAAAATGGGCCAACTCTCCTTAAAGAGGGTCATCTGTCCAATGATAGCTGGTTTCTCTTATCTTAGAGGAACCACACGGATGGGAGTCCTCCTTGAAGGACTCAAAATTGGTTTCATTTTCTAGGAAACATGGAATGATCAAACTTTCCTCCCAAAAATGGGAAAAATTCTTATCTTTCCAGAAAATGGAAGATATATCTTCCCCTTTCAGATAGAGTGTCATTTGACACTCTCTCATTAGAGAAAGAGAGAGGATCTCTATCTTGAAATCCCCCAAAGTTGGAAGAGAGTTATTTTTATTAAGGATTCTCTGCCACATGACGGTCAGATACTGACTGCCATCTGGGAAAAGATTGACCTTGGTTAGTCCTCAATTAACGAGGTGAGACTCATGGTCTTACCTGCAATCTAGGTCAAGTCCAAGTATATCTGGACTGCGGACCAGGGTCTGACCTTAGTCAGTCCGCGGATCAACATAGGGTGGGATTATGGGTCTAACCATTGGTTCGAGTTATGTTCATGACCTTTTATGGTCATGGACTGGGCTAGTCATTGACTGGCCCGCGGATGGATTCATGGAGTCTGTCCGCAAGCTTGAATAAGGGTCTGCCAGTGAGGGGAAACCCTAACCATGTGTCAGTCCCCTAAGGACTGACACAAAGGATGTCCACGGGGCTGAATTATTAAGGATTGGCTATTTGACCGGTCCACAAAGGTCTCTTTAACCAGGTTTGTCCGCAGGGACAGACCAAAGCCATGTGAAGGCTTGAGTTTGGTATGGTGTACACACTCCTCATTTGATTTGGTGTGAAGCGAAGCACTGAAGTTGGTGAACCCGACTCAATCTGGCGTCGCAATTTCACTGCCCACAATTTTTTCTGTGCAACTCACTTAAGCGAATTTATTTTCACTTCGAGCGAAGTGCATCTGGGACAATCAGAATACATTCTTGCTCGAGCGAACTTATTCTCGCTTCGAGCGAGTTGCATTCAGGAATTGTTCAATTGCTCATAACTCTTTCAGCCACTTATTCTCCCCTCCAACAAACTTATCTTGTCCGAGCCAACATTTTCTCACTTCCAGCCATCCCCACTTTTTATTTTTAACCTACAAGCATGAAACAAAAAACCTTACATATCATAAAAAAAAAACTTGAACATAAACTACAAGAAATTTTCTTAATAATTTAATAGAAAAGCAGGTCTCTACCCTACGTTCCTTTCTTACATGAACTTAAACCATTATTAGACCATAAAATTTTCAAAAAAATCTAGAAAAGCATTAGAAAAAAACTTAGAAGAGTGATTATTTATGATTATAATCTTCATATATTACTAATTGCTTTACCGAAATTAAATGGAATTTTTGGGGGAGTAATTCTATATTTGGTACAACGTACCAACACCTATTAATCGACCCGACGCGACCCGACCCAAGTTGCTTGTGATTTTAGAGAGAGAGAGAGAGAAATCAGTAATCAGTTACCTGAGCCAACCCTCTTACAGAAAAACCCGAAGCAACCCGTTTCCAGTTGCCAATCCACATGAGGAAATGTCCATGCCCTAAATTCAGCTCTAAACCACTGTGAAAGGAACTTCAGGGGTTTAGGGTTTTTGGGTTTCTCTCCTTACACCGTCAAGAACGAGGGTTTATCAGCACTTTCTCATTTCCAGCATTAGGGTTTAAAGTCTCTGATTTCCCATCGGAAGCAGTCGAAATCATCATGTGGGCACTTCGTCGACCTGCTAATCCTCTCAAGTAAGGCTCCACTCAATTCATTTCCTGCTCTGTTATTTCTATTTCTTCCTTTTTATGGCAGAGTTTTGAGAATGCATGGAATCCCACAGTTTCTTCGTGTTCCTCTTCTATTAATGGCGCACATGAAATTTTAGCAGCATTAGGGACATACAAACCCATTTGTTCTATCTCTGTTTAATTTCTTGGGTGATTTGAAAGTTTTAGCTCTTTAGGGAGTAATTTAAGGTGGGATTGTTGCATTTACTTTACTGGGTTTTTATCTTCAAAAGATATTGATTCCCAGTCCATGCTCATCTGTCAATAAGCATAAACAATCTCAGTAGACATTCCAATATTTTATATATGAGTTCATGCTAGTGGCCTACTCACTTCTTTCTTTTTCCTTTTTCTGTTTAAGTTTTAATTTTGTGATACACAGAATAAATTTCATCTTTTTTTTTTAATGCACAACTTTCTGTTTCACATCATGCAGTGAGCAAATTTATATTTAATGTCAATGATTTTTTTTTCAATTTTTAATTTCTTTTTTTTTTTGAACTCCAGGAGATGAAATGAGTCTTGTTGTAGAGTATTGTAGTTAATTTGGGAGTCATGGGAATTTGCCTCCCCTTCTATTTTCTTCTCTGTTTTTTTTTTAAATTACATATAGTTTTAAATTCTCCTTGGGTTGTTTGTGGATAATTACTGTAAATAAATCAAATGGCTTATTACTTCTATGTTTTTAACAGTGAAACTTTAATTTTTATATATTTTATTTTCAGAAGCCAAAGATATTGCCTAGGGGCTTTTCGAGCTTGCTGCACTAAATCAGGCATCACAAGTAATGATTTAGAAGACAAAGTGGGTATTTGCGAGCCTCTCCCATTTATATCTGATAGATGCCTTTTGCAAAAAAGATTTTACCACACCCCATCTATTCATGCAAGATTTTCTATGGGGAGTCGTAGTCTTTCTTCACAGGCTGGTGCAGAAAGCAGCGGGGAGGAAGATGACTTGGAAGATGGGTTTTCAGAGCTTGAAATGCCAGATACTGCCGATTCGATTGAGGAGAAGAACACAATGGAGGAAAATGACGACGAATTAGTTTCAGAACCAGAGCTATCAGATGATGATTTAGCAGAAGCTTCTCATAATGACCTGGACTTGTTGGATACCGAGACAGGTGCAAATGAAGAGAAGTGCATAGAGAAGAAAAGGGCTCCTTCAGGGTTGTTCAAGGCTATCATGGCCATTTCAGGCCCATCTATTAATGCGACTCTCAGTAAATGGGTTGAGGAAAGGAACGATTTGGGACGGACTGAGATCTCGGTGACCATGGTCAATCTTCGGAAGAGACGGATGTATGGAAGAGCCTTGCAGGTGTTTTAACTTGATCCTTCCTTTACATATAGATTGCTTACTTTAGTAAACGTTCCCTCTTGTATTAATCAGGACTCATCTTTATGAATTTTATCATTGTCCATTAACTTCTTCTATCAGTATATACATCATATCCATGTATGCTTGTACTTAGGATCTTTTCCTTAGTGCGTGTCGCTGACATCAAAAGTAGAAATTCTTAAAAATTTGGAGTGTAATGGGTGCGTAATTTGGTTTATTTTTCTTCTTACAGAATTATATTGTGTCTGTGGAAATGTTTGTCAAGTACGATACAGCTGGACTCATTGTCGTATTTGTAAGATTTTGGAAAATGCTGTTTGCCTTAGTACTGCTTCTGCATTCAGAACATTTGAATAATAAACTCTATTATCTACCAAAAACAATTTTTAATGAAGTAGAGTATGCGCTGTTAGGTTTTCAACTAGATGTTTGTGCACTTGTAGGTTGCATATTACACCCAACTTTTAAAAAAAAAACGATATTATATATCTTAATGCTAACAATTGTCACATTTATTTTCATATGTTTGAGCAGTAACTTGGACTAGACAAAGGTGGCAGACAAGCCAACTATAACAAACACGATATGTCTATGAGCTGTGTTGTTAATTTGATGATACGATATGATTATATTAGTTTGTAACATTATTACAAAAATGTGCATCTTAAAAGAAATAAATCTAGACGAGCATTTTTTTAAAATTCATGTAGATATTATGAGAATATGTAATAGATGCATGACATGCTTTGGCACAAAGTGGCATGCCTTTGGGCTCTTGATCCCATAATATGTATTTTTTTGTTGGCCAAACCCCCAAAAATAGTTGGACAATCCCCTTTGTGAACCTGTTAGTGGAAAATCATTTTGATAAGTGAATACTAGATGTCAGATTTGAAGTTTCTTCATCATGGGATTTATAATGGAACTTAAAGGCCATGGGTAAAGAGCACTGGGTTCAGGTTTGTGATGAAAACTCGTAGAGAATGAATGGCGAGTCATTAATAGTGTTGCCAACCCCAAGTAATTGGATAAAGCATTGATACCAATAAAAAAAATGGATTTGATGATGAATGGTGATGATTGATGAGTGTAGTCAAGGCATCTAGGCAATGCATAGACAATAGGGATTCTCTCTATAGGGCATAACCAAATTTACTTTATTTTTAATTTAAAAAAGGTTTGATATTCGTGTATTAATGAAAACAGTGTTTACAAATTAAGAGACCAGAATGTCACTACAAAAAGTAAAGAGCATTATAACATCATGATGATCCCAGCCCGGTTCATTGACACCCCCGTAATCACAGGATAATGATAGTTTTCCCATAAGTATGACATCATGATTATCAATGTCCATGTGTACTTGGTAATGCTAAGTCTTGTTATTCATGGATATATCCAGTATCATGATGTGTGTGGAAGTGATTAGGTGTGCATGTGGATGAGTGTGTGTGTAGGTGCGTGTGTGGGGGCAAGTGTGTGCATACAGTGATTCAGTCGATATTGAGTTTCTTTGTTCAAAAGTACAGTTTAACATTCCAATGAATCATGAGCATATAGAGATAACAATAACTAAAACTGATTCCAACAAATTGAAGCCCTCAGTTGAATTTTCACTCTTGGATTAAGAACTACTTTTGCACCTATGACACTGAGATGAGTTGTTGATGCGGACCTCAGAGCTCTAATACTAAAGTTTACCAGCAGAGACAGAAGAGAACCCCTACACAATTCTCCTTGATGGCTGACTTGTGTATGGGCTTAGTTCGAGCTATTGACAAAGATCCACTGTCAGATCATGTTTTTAAGAGGGATCCACTATTGGATTATGTTTTTTAGAGAGATTCCCCGTTGGATCGTGTTTGTAATGGAGATCCACCGTTGGATTGAGAGGTGGAAATTCTGAGGGTCACGATTAGTCCATGGGACTACTAGTATCTTAGTTTGGTTATTTGCTATTTAATTAGAGATTATTTTATTAGTAATGACATTTTTTGTAATTTACTAGGAATAGGGTTTCTTTCTTTTCTCTATAAATACTCCCTTTAGAGAATTTACAAAATTTTTATGAATGAAATATGAGAGCTTTTTTGCTTTTGGGATTTCTTGTAAATGGAATGGTGTCAAACCATTAGTGTGAAGCCAAGGTAGTTATGGAGTGAAGCCATTGATTTGAAGCCAGATATTCTTTTTCTCTCTTCTTCTCCTTTGTTATCTTCTTTGTTTTCAATTTTCCTTTCAAAACACTAATCTATTGAAACCCTAGAACCCTTTCACATCACTGTTTGAGCCTTTTCTCTCTAACCCTACTACCGTTGCCTCCCTTTCTCAAATCCTTATCGTTGTTCCAGTAGATCTAGATCATCTTATTGTTGTTCCAGCAAATCTGGACCATCCTATTATTGTTTCAACAAATCTGGCCCCTGTTAGACATATATGCCCATGAAAGCCATTCCGGAATTGTATTAGTCTACTTAATCAATAAAAACATAATTTTACATTCACACATTGTCTTCTACCTTGGGTAACATATTAAAAGTATCTCATTAGATGAGGCTATTTTGTCCCTTAGGTAACATTGTAGGAAAACCATCCAATTAGTTATTAAATTGCTAAGGAGATATGATTTTCCGGTTCCTTGTAGACCTAGTATTGTTCTAAGTTATTCAGGTACATCTGGACAATGTATTCCTACTAACTTACACATTGTTAGTTCTATATGGTTGAGTGATGAATCTCAATCACTGAGAGAAGGGTTTCTTGACTAAAATGTGGATATAAGTAAAAAGCACTTATATACCCTTAGAAGTAGTCTATGTGTTTAGGGTAGTCCATTTGACAGATTGTCCTTAACTTGAGAGGTCGACATCTTCTCTAATATTTGCCTATATAGCTTTGATGTAGCCAATCGTCAATATCCAACACACCGGACTGAATACGGGCTTGTTGGGTTATGTACGCTATATTAGAAGAAGTGTGTGTACACTCAACAAGGATTCCACTACTCTTCTAGAGTAATTAATATTGAGTTGATGCTTATCAAAACCGGACTTGAAAAACCCAACACTGGTATTTATTGATGAAATGGTTTTCTCGAGAAGTTTATTTTCTATATAAAAAAAATGTAATTATTATTATTATTTTTTTTAGAGAATTTCGAAAATAGTTTTGAAAGTCCAAGTTTGACTAAAAGTATCAAAGAGAATGGGTTCTCAATATAAGCTAGGGATTAAAGACAGTATAAGATATTGTCCCGTAAGCTTATAACAATATTAAAAGTGGAAGGACGCATTTGGATGTGATTAACCAAATGGGTAGGACCCATTGAGAATTTTGATAAAAGATCAAATGATGACCTTTAGGGTTTAGAACCCTTAAGGAGCGTGTCGAAGTGGGGCCCACCTAGGGTGGGACACCCACTTCAAAGAGGAACCTTGTTTTTTAATTAGTTAGTTACTAATTAATGAATCCTTATTAGATAAGGATAAGATTAGTTATTTACTAATTAAAGATTCCCTAATTAAATGAGATTCCATTAGTTTGTTACTAATCAATAATTAGTTAGTTACTAATTAAAGATTCCTTATTGGATAAGGATAAGATTAGTTTGTTACTAATGAATAAGGTCAGTTTCTTTTAAGATAAATCCTAATTAATTAGGAATAATCATTAAGGAAACTTTTGAGGAATTCTAATTGGATTAGGATAAGGATGAGAGAGTCTTGGATTGCAAGCAAAACAATCCAAGCAAACCCTATATATAGAAGTGGATGCCCACCCCTTGGGAGACACTCTTCTCCACAGTTTGCTCTCTCTCTCCTCTCCAAAAACTCATGCCCCTTTCTCTCTCCTTTTGGAAAAGTGTATGGTCAGCATCCCTCTTCTTCTCTTGGTTCTAGTTTTTCTCTTGAGCAAAAGCAGAATTAATCTTGTTAAATCAATAAAAGATCTTGAGATTCAAGAAAAGAACAAAGAACATAGAGCTTGAATTGGAAGGACCATTAGTTTTCATTAGAGAAAGCTTTAAAGGAAAAGAAGGTTCGCGTGGATCGCGAAGGAGACTTTACACTTGTGAAATTTTGCAAGCATTGTTCTAACGTGGATTTGACTTAACAATTTCAAACTCACAAAGGTGAATGTTGTTTTTATCCTTCATTGAATAAAATCAATTAGAATCTTAGTCAAATCTTAGGATTCGATGTATCCCCCCCAAGAACTGTTTTTTTTAAATTAAAAAGAAGCATACCTTCAGCCCCATCATATTGTTGTTTCAGCAAATCTAGACAAACTGCAACCAGTGTTAACTAGGCAGTTGATACGGGTGCCAAGTATGCAAGTGTCTAAAAGTGTTCGACACGACAAGCTCTGAAAATCCCAAATACAGCGGCACAGACGTATAGATTTTTAAAAATAATTATATATATATATATATATTATAAATAAAAATATAGAGAAAATATTAAAAATAGAGAGGGGGGACCACTTATCCTCGATTTTTTTTAAAGTATGTACCAAAGTTCTAAGCAAATACTCATATAGAGGAGAAATCAAGAGAGATTTAGTTACAAAATTCTCTGTTTTTTTTTTGAAATTCATGAATTTTAGGTTTGCCACATTAATCTCTGAATTATTCGTAAATTTCAGGTTTGTTGAAATATTCCCGAATTATTCGCAGATTTTGCGAATTATTCTCAAATTTTGTAATAATTTGTTAAGCTTGACAAAGTAAACTGCTTGTTTTGTATATTATCTAATCAAATTGTTTGATATCTTTTTATAATTTTTTTTATTTTGAATTGTTATCGAATTTTTCCCGAGTTTTTTTTTGAATTTTTCCGAACTTGACCCTTGGTGAATTATTCTCGAACCACGACTTTGTCATTATGATCCCAACAACCTATCTTTGCTGCCACATCATCCCAGCCACCCATACCAGCCTTCCCCAACCCTATTACACCTATCCCAGCCTTCCCCTACCTTGCTGTCATTGTCCTGGCCTTGTTTCCTTCTAGCAGCCTACCCTATAGTTGTAATTACCCCACAAACGCTAACACTACAATTGTAGTACCCCACAACCTTCCCCATTGATACTACAATCCTCCTACATCATTCCCATTATTTCCAAAACCCTCTAATTTTACAATTCTTTTTTTTTGCTATTGCTGCAGGTATATTTTTTTATATTTGTGATTCAATTCGACATTGTTTGAAATCCTAATTCACATCCATATTTCAACTCATAGCCATGGTTGAGCCAAAGGACTTCTCTTGAAATCTGCAATTGACAAGGAAATCTCATTGACAATTGTTCTAAATCCCTAAAGCTAGTAGAAGTTCTCACTTCCATTACGATCACCTCATTTGATTTTGAAACTCATTACTATGGGATTGTGACTTGACTTGGGACATTGTTAATTCTCTTTTGACCTTCTTTATGATAATTGTGTTAATCTAGATATTAGCACCTTAGACCATGCTTGTCAAATGGTGCAAAAGTTAGAGCGGTATCCGAAACTGAAATTTACTAGACAATTTGAGCCCACAATCCTGCTAGTAGGTCTGCTTCTTCAGGAGCAACACCTCACACCAGGAATCAAATGCCTAGCGCTTATCCTAGCACTTTGCCCAATTTTTGAGATTACAAAGGGAAAGGAGCAGCTAATCCTAGAGGGAATGAATCAGTCCAATGCTTTAATTGTCAAGGCCATGGACACTATGCATACCAATGCCCCTCGAAAGATTCTAATAAGGCTCTACTAATTGAGGGAACAAAAGTAGAGAAGCAAGGTGAGCTTAAGGAAGAAGTAGGGGTGCACACAAACTGAGCTAGCTCGATGGTTCGACTCGATCAAGTCGAGCTCAAGCTAAAAAATTTGGCTCGATTGAGTCGAGTCGAGCAGAGTTTTCAAGCTTGAAACAAGTCGAGCTCGAGCCAAGGCCTCTTTGATTCGGCTTGGCTCGGCTTGGCTTGGCTTTGTTGACTATTGAGGCTTGAGCTCGGCTCGGCTTGAATATTATATATATATAAAAAAAAAGATAAAGAATATTATTTATATATATCATTATTACATATATAAATAATAAAAAATATTATAATTTTTATTTTAAAAAATATTTTTTTAAATAAATCAAGTTGAACTTGAGCCCAGTCAAGCATGGCTTGAGCTTGGATCAATTTGAGCTCAAGCCAATCTATTTGAAAATTCAAGCCAAGCTTCGAGTAGATTTTTCGAGCACCATTTCAAGCCGAGCCGAGCTCAAGCCTAGATTAAACCCATTTCAAGCCGAGCCGAGTTGAACCAAGAGTTGGGCCTAACTCGAATACACCCCTAGGAAGAAGCCTATGATCCTATGATTACTCCAAATGATGAGGATCGTGAGGACACAGATGGATGTGTAGGCTGTGTTTGGATTGTTCCCTATCACTTTGATCAAGTCATAAGTGAGTCTAGCGAGCTTCCAGAGGGCACAAATGAGATGTCCATCATTAGTCCTAGGAAGGAGGCCGTTATACATACTCTTGTCATTAAAGAGGCCTCTAATAACTTGCTTGTGGAGCTACCACCAGATGTGATACCAATTATCCCTGAATTTCAGGATGTGTTTCCTGAAGATTTACCAGGTGAGCTCTCACCCATGTGTGACATCCAACACGCAATTACCTCGTTGCATATGCCAAAAACTATTGTCTGACCGAGACGTGAGGTTCAAGAGTTATTTTTGGAAGACACTTTGGCACATAATAGGAACTGGTCTTCAATTTTCGTCTACATACCATTTGAAAATAGATGGTCAAACTGAAGTGGTCAATAGGAGTCTAGGAAACTTGTTACGGTGTTTAGTAGGTGATCAAATTAAGTCATTAAATTCCGTAGATGTATTTACACATCACATTCACGATTTGCATGTTGACATCAGAAAACGAATTGCGGCTATTAATGATTAATGAAATATTGATCCGTATTAGGCGTGAGCGGTTCCCACAGCCCATAGGAAGCAACTAAAAAGTTACAAACCCGTAGTGCTGGCCCCTTCAAAATCTTGAAGCGGGTTGACCATAATGCATATGTGGTGGACCTTCCACTTGATATGAGCAATTGACCAATACTCAATATTGAGGACCTTGTGCTCTTCAGAGGTCCAGTAGGGTCACCCACTCACCTCCTTGATGATCCCAGCCCAAACTCATTATTTACTCCTAACCCACCTCCCCCACCAAAGCGACCTCCCAAACAAAAGCCATTATCCGCAATATCACCCACTGACCTTCATGATGATCTTTTAACCCAAACCCATTATTTACCTCAGATTCACCTCCTCTACCACCTATGCCTGTAGGAAAGAAAAGATGGAGGATATTCTGGACGAACATATGGTTTCTACTAGCCACGAAGAACATCAAAAATATCTCACCCAATGGAGGAACAGGCCAGAGACATTATACGTGAATCACGCAGGACTAGTTGCAGAGACTTCGTCATGATTTTCAGGAGTAGTATGACAGTTTTATTTTGTCTGTGACGAAATCTTCTCAGCCGAGGGGAGTTAATGCTGACCTCAGAGCTTCTAAATATTAGAGTTTACTAGCGGAGGCGGAAGAGAGCCCCTACACAAGTCTCCTTGTTGATGGATGACTTGTATATGAGCTTACTTCGAGCTATTGATGGAGATCTACCATTGGATCATATTTTTGAGAGGGATCCACCGTTAGATCATGTTCGTAATGGAAATCCACCATTGGATCGAGAGATGAAGATTCCAAGGGTCACGATTAGCCGTACTAGTATCTTAGTTTAGTTATTTATTTTATTTAATTAGGGGTTATTTTATTAGTAATGACATTTTTTGTAATTAGATGATTGTTTTTGTAGTAATGATGTTTCTGTAATGACTAGGATTAGGATTTCCTTTTCTCTATAAACACTCCCTTTAGGAGTAGAGAATTTTTATTAATGAAATATGAGTTTTTTTGCTTTTGGAATTTCTTGTGAATGGAATGGTGTCAAGCCATTGGTGTGAAGTCAAGGTTATGGTGTGAATCCATTGGTGTGAAGCCAAGGTATTATTTTTCTCTTTTCTCTTTTGTTATTTTCTCTATTTTCTATTTTCCTTGCAAAACCCTAGTCTATTGAAACCCTAGAACCCTTTCCCATCATTGTTTGAGCTTTTTCTCTCTAACCTTACTGCTGCAGCTGCTGCCGCCCCCCTTTCTCTAATCCCTAATTGCTGTTCCAGGCTTCCAGCAGATCTAGAACATCCTATTGCTGTTCCAGAAAATCTGGACCATCCTATTGCTGTTCCAACAAATCTGAACCCATCATATTGATGTTCCAGCAGAGCTGGACACACTGCAACCTGTCCCCTTCTCAGCTGCAAGCCTTTTCTCCTGTTCCCCATGCTGCCCCATCATCCCAGCCACCTGTCTTTGCTGCCACATCATCCCAGCCACCCATACCAGCCTTCCCCAACCCTATTACACCTGTCCCAGCCTTCCCCAACCTTGCTGTAATTGCCCTAACCATGTTTCCTGCAATAGCAGCCTACCCTACAGCTGTAATAACCCCACAAAACCAACTCTACAGCTGTAATACCCCACAGCCTTCCCCATTGATACTGTACTCCTTCACATTTCCATTAATTCCAAACCCTAAAAAACAACTTTCCATAAACATAACCCTAATTTTACAATTCCTTTTTTTTTTTTGCTATTGCTGTTGTTTTTATTATTGTTTGTGATTCAATTCGACATTGTTTGAAACCCTAATTCACATGCATATTTCAACTCATAGCCATGGTTGAGCCTAAAGGACTTTTCTTGAAATCCTCAATTGAAGGAAATCCCATTGACAATTGTTCTAAATCCCTAACCTGGTGCCTGTTGGTAGTTCTCACTTCTATTACGATCACCCCATTGAGTTTGAAACCCATCACTACGGGATTGTGACTTGACTTAGGATATTGATAATTCCCTTTTGACATTCTTTATCATAATTTTGTTAATCTAGATAATTTTATAAAGTTCATTATTGCTGGGATTAAGTCTCTGATCTATCAGTTGCATCATCCTAGGTTAGTTGCATGCTCCTGCATTAGTTGTGCATTGGGATGTTTCGGATACAAGTCCGATATCAGTGAATCTTCAACTTTAAAGACTTCGCCAGTACCAAGTGCATCTTGACTGTGCCAATAGTTCATCATATTATCCAAACACGATGAAGTTCTCTTGGACTTGGACGGATTTGAATCAACTCAGAAAACATGACTCTCCATCCGCAAATAGTTGGAACCTATTCTTTCTTGCGTTTTGTCCTTGGTTTGGATAGTTTAGACTTTAATCCTTGTAACAGAAGGCTTTTATGGTGGATGAAAGCATAAATGTTGTTTAATGATTTATTTCCATGTATATAATATTTGCTTGGTCCAATAGCTTACAGATAAACTTCTTGAAACCCTTGGAAAGTAGTTTTGCATTTCATCCTACATTTCCCCTTATGTTTTGCAGTTCTTGATTCTTACAGTTGATAAGATTGATAGGCAGCCCGCAGCCCCATTGTTCAAATATACTTTCACGAAAAATGAATGGGAGAAGCCCAACCAACAAGATAGCTTTGCACGTTGAGGACATAGCCACTGCATCTTTCTTCTTCTCCTTGATGAAATCATCTATTTTGATAAAGAAGTGGGTAAACATATTAAATAGTGGCCAAAACGAGATGGGGAAGTATACTGGAGGGAAGGGGACAGTTTATTAGGTGGACAGGCGAGCATATACTTTTGATTTGAAGGTCATGGTGTATGATGACTCCCAAGTATTTGTCGGGAAATGGCTAGTTAATTAGGTGGACAAGCAATTTAGTGGATATCTTATATCACATACACTTCCTTTGTAGGTCATGACTGTATGGTCATATGGGTGTTCTGTTATTGTGACCCATAATTGCCAGGTCAAAAAATGAGTGCAGGAATTATGAGGGATGTTATAGTATATCCAGTGTGACAATTGAATCTACGAAGAGGAACAGGGAAATGCAAGTATTTTTAAGGGTTGGAGGGTTGGAGGTTATTTGATGGTAAGTTTCCACAATTCTGGGAATTGCCCATGCCTAAACAAGCTCCGGCAGTTACAAAGAGCCCTCAAGAAGGGTTTCAGTTTTTTTTCCATCAAACAAATTTCTCCTTTTTTTTTTTTGTATTGTTCTTGATTGCTAATTAGGGACTAGGCTGACTAGCTTGACAGTGAGTGAATCCAAAAAGATCAAAATGGATGATTATGAATAGTGTTAAAATGAAAAACATATTAAATAGGTCGAAGTCCTGCTAGTAGTCTTTAGTGGGGGTACTGGGTCTACTTTTTTACATTTTGACTTCCGTGTATTTATTTTTCTATTTTCTTTTTGCAGCTCTCAGAGTGGTTGGAGGCAAATAAGCGGATTGACTTTGTTGAGCGAGACTATGCTTCTCGCCTTGATTTGATTGCAAAAGTACGTGGCCTCCAGAAAGCTGAGAAGTACATTGAGCAGATCCCGAAATCCTTCAAAGGGGAAGTGATTTACAGAACCCTTTTGGCTAACTGTGTAACCACCATCAACTTGAAGAAAGCAGAGGAAGTGTTCAACAAAATGAGGGATCTGGGGTTCCCGGTCACGATTTTTGCTTGCAATCAGTTGCTTCTACTGTACAAGAGACTTGACAAGAAGAAGATACCCGGTGTCCTATTATTGATGGAGAAAGAAAACATCAAGCCCTCTCTCTTCACATATAAGCTCTTAATAGACACGAAAGGCCAGTCCAATGACATCACAGGCATGGATAAGTTGGTTGAGACCATGAAGGAAGATGGGATAAAACCCGACATTCATACCCAAGCTATATTGGCTAGGCACTATGTCTCTGGGGGACTAAAAAAGAAAGCAGAGGCGGTCTTGAAGGAGATGGAAGGAGGGAGCCTGAAGCAGAATAGGTGGGCTTGCAAGGACTTGCTTCCTCTCTATGCGGCCCTTGGCAAGGCTGATGAGGTGGGGAGAGTCTGGAAGGTGTGTGAGTCAAATCCCTGGCTTGAAGAGTGCATAGCTGCCATTGATGCTTGGGGAAAGCTGAAGAAGATAGAGGAGGCCGAGGCAGTCTTTGAGAAGATGTTTAAGACATGGAAGAAGCTCTCAACCAGGCACTATACCGCACTCCTGAAAGTTTATGCGAACCATAAACTTCTAGCCAAGGGGAAGGATCTTGTGAAACGGATGGCAGATAATAGATGCCGGATCGGCCCTTTTACATGGGATGCACTTGTTAAGCTCTATGTGGAGGCTGGGGAAGTGGAGAAAGCGGACTCAATTTTGAAGAAGGCATCTCAACAGAATGAGATGAAGCCAATGTTTAGCTCATACATGGTCGTCATGAATCAGTATGCAAAGAGGGGTGATGTCCATAATACTGAAAAAATGTTCCACAGAATGAGGCAGTCTGGATATGTAGGTCGGCTCGGGCAGTACCAGACTCTCCTCCTAGCTTACATAAACGCCAAGGCTCCAGCTTATGGTTTTAGAGAGAGAATGAAGGTAGATAACATATTCCTAAACAGAATGTTGGCAGAACATTTTGCGCAGGTAGATCCATTCAGGAAGACGGCAATATCGGATTTACTTGACTGAGATGATGGTGACTTTGAGATACTCCTGAACATTCTTGTCACTGTTTGTTGTCGTAAAAGGTTGGTTGTATTTTTGCTCAACCTCTCTGGGAGGAGAACTAAAGCTCATACTCACAACTCATGACTTATTGATTTGGAGAATGCTGGATCTTTTCTACTTGATGTTTATTTAGGCAACTTATGACTTCATTGATTAAAGAATGAACAGTTTTTCCGGCTTAAGGATCGGAAGGTGTGACCCTCAATTGAGGGAGGTTTTGGGATAGAGGCTCAGAGAGAAAACATCATTGAATTGTTATAAGTTTCTTGGTGATGCGGCAGGCAGGCAGGCAGCCTAATCATCCTTGGCCTACTGGGGTGCCAACCAGCTAGCGACGAGCCCTGGATCACCTGAGGATGATCTTGAAAAAGGCTCTAACAAAAGAATTCATTAAACACAGCTTAGTCGAAATAATGAGAATCATCTTACCTGTTCTGACTTTTGATTCTAGAAATCACAGGTTGTATCGGCGCCTAAAATGGTCCGAAAATTTCAGTCAAACTAATTCCTTCTAAGTCATTTTTTTTTTCTTTTTTGGTGCAAGTTCGGACAGATTTTGTGTGACCCCAACATTACACAGTAAGGTATCTTAGTAAAATTACAAATTATAAGAGTTGAATTCATCTCATACCCACATTTGGTATACGTAGCTAGGGTTTGGATTGTTGGATCTTGTTATATCCAAATTCAATTCATGGGTCCAATGTCTGATGGATTATAAATCGGTCAATGGAGTTTGAATTAAATTATTTAGTTAAGATATTCTATCAGAATTTGGTTGAATTAATATTAAATTTCTTAAATTAATTTTTAATCATATAAAACTCATAAAAATGTTCATAAATAGTTTAAGAAAAAGCAAACATAGAATTCTATGCATTGTTTGTCACCAGAACCGACTCCTTTTAATATTTAAACTCTTATTTTAATAAAATCCTTGTTTTAACTAGCTCTTATTCATATTTAAACTTTGGATTTCCCAGGAAAATTCTCATCAATCACAACCACTCAGCCATGTAATTATTAAATAAATACTAGACAGTCAATCAAAAATGTGATTGGGTGCATATGCGACAACGAGTGTTCAGCTCGAACAAAAGAAAGGAGATTGTCAGCTTTTTATAAGGGGATTGACGGAGGAATTTCAAGTGTCCCAAAGCCATTTAAAAAAAGAAAAAAACTAGTATTTTGCTAGTTGTTTGATTTTTTAATTTTATTTTTTTACTTTAAAAGTTAATTAAGGTTAATAGGACACGAGGTAAAACAGTTCGAGGAATGGCAAGTAAGTTTCATGGACACGAGGTAAAACAGTGCGAGGAATGGCAAATAAGTTTGATGTAGCATAAACGTGTAGATGATCCTATTTGCTTTATAAGCTTTTGGCAACTTTTTTTAAAACCCTGTTTGTTTGAATCGACTGATCGAATTAATGTTGACCGATAACATTCCATATTTGACAGGAAAAGATTAGCACATAATGATAGCCCGGTTGGATCTGCAAACTCAAACACCGGCGACATGTTATTGAGCAATACACAGTTGAAGACCATCTACAATCTTATTACCTTCGTAAGTTTCTCTGTCCCAATTTTCGTTCCCAAATTTATCTGACCATCTTCTAATAAGAAATTCCAGGCATGCAGAAATCTGCACCTATTCTAAATCTTATTAATACAAAAAATATACAAGAGTGGGATGATGTCCCGAAGCCTTTTGTCAGTTCTTTACATACACATAATATAGACTGGTCGGTGAGGCATCGAGAAAAGAGGGGAAATAAATGGAACAAAAAGAAGAAAGAAACATGCAGCTCGGACACAGGCCTCATTAACCTCTCACAACACAGAATCCATGGGCTCAGATCATCTACTGCTTTTAAACGCAATATAAACAGCAGGTCAAACAAGTAAATAAGATTAGGGAGAAATTTTAGTTAAAATCATTATATTATCATACAAACCTATCGATCAGGGATCTGAAGGTGCAAAAATTGTCCTGACCCGATCTACGTGTAGCAACCACATCAGTTGACTATCAGTTTCGTGCATTCCTGAAATAATTAACACCGCATTAGGCGATTATATTTAGGATAGTGGGTACTCCAATCCGGAGCATGTAGTTTGAAGTGTGATTCCAAAAAGGTGAAAAGGGACTACAGTACAACTTTTAAGCACTCATTAATGATTTACTATTAATCTATGGCCTATAATTTTATTTTATTTTTTTTTTTTTGGGGGGGGGGGGGGGTTATAATGATAAATATGATCTATAAAATAAAAGAATATCTATACATGTGGCTAATATCAAGCTTTACAAATAAAACTCTGCTTGGTCACCTTGGTGGGAGTAATATTGTCCCCTATATATGAATCAGATTTTATTATTTTCTATCAAGAGCATTCACTAGATGTCCAATGACGAGAAAGTAGAAATGAAAAACAATCTAACCACTTATCACCAAATGAATGTTTCTACCAAGATTCCCTCCCCACCCCACCAAAATATGAGCCACAAGCTTTAGAATCGTTTTTTCCCTGTAACTAATTATTTGAGTCATTTGAGAAAAAGAAATTTTAATTCTGCAGTCGAGGATTAAATTTTCTCATTGAAAATTCCATTTAGACATAAAGTGTGACTGGTAGACATGATTACGACTCCATATTTTTTTATTACGATATTAGATATGATTTCCTATTGCAAGTGTTTCCACTTCATATTTAATATAGAAATGAAGAAATTTACCTTGCAGAAAGTAACTGAGAGCTATTTACAGCCCCTCTGGAAGAATTGAGACGCCGTGCCCTAAGATCATGCTCCTTGTTAACACGCATGGCAGCAACTTCCTTTTCCATGGCAGCTACTTCTCTCCGCATCTTTTTGGCTTCAACTTCCATTGCTTTGTTCAAAGTATCAACCTTCTTTGCCAACATCTGGTTTTTAAGTATCCAACATTAAACACAATACCACAATTTAAGTGGAAAATAATTTCTGATACTGTACAGATAGAAATAATAGCCAACCTCAATTGCATCATCCTTGTCCTTAAGGCTCTGATCCTTCTCATGGAAAGCTTTTCTCAGAGTTATAACCTCTTTTTGTAGCATATCATACAACAATCCAGATACATAATCCTCATGGTCCCCCTCTGCATTCCCACTTGGTTTCCCATCCAAGCTTTCCTGATGTGTACCTGTTGTTCCAGTAGTCTGGATCCCCTCACCAGTTTTGTCAGGCATATTATCTTTCCCAGTTGTATTCAATGCCATCTTATTCCTGTCCAATGATCTACTACCACCATCAAATGATCTCGATGAACCCTTTGCATGCTTTAATATCGCACTAGCACTGTTGGAAGGCAGGGATCCAGGCTGTGAATTTGGCGTCCTCCTTGAAAAGCCATTGGAGGACGATCTGGACAAGTTCTCTGCTCCACCAAGAGACTGCCGCCGTGAAGGCCCATTGCTAATACTTCTTCCTTCAAAGGTGGTGCGGCCATTTACATTAGAAGATGCTTTTAGCCCTTCTTCCAGGACTTTGAGTCGTAGTTGGTATTTTTCCTAAGCACCCAGCTCAATCAATAACAAAAAGCATCTAGATGAAGCCTAAAGATGGAATATTTAAAGCATAGAGAATTGCAAAACATGTTAATTCGCTCACTTTTAACTGTGCTTCCGCTTTTGCAGTACGCTCTGCTACTGCCAGTTTGTCTCGAAGATGTTGCATTTCTCCCTGCCAGATAAAGAAAACTAATTAAGTCTTGTCACAAATATTTACACTAGTTTTATATATCTTACAATATTTTCCTGGATTTCCTAAACAGTAGAACTTCAGTTCTCCTAACAGTATATATCTTGCAACAACTGATTTTTTCTTTTTCTTTTTTATATATTAGTCTTTCAATAAATTTTCAGAAAAAAGAAAGTGACTTGTGACTATGGGAAGAAAAATAAAAGATTAAACAAGGATTTTTTTTTAATATTAAAAAGGGCATAAAAGTTGAAAAAATCGCATAACATACCTGCAAAAATCTTCTTTCTTCAAGCCATTGCCTTACGGGCATCACTTTGTGATTGGCATCTTTCCATTCATTTGCAACTACAACTGCAACTCGGTTTGCAGTAACCTTTGCGCGAGCTAGTTCCCGGTCCAGAGTTTTTCTCTCTTCCTGAACAAGGTTTGAAGTTAGAAGCAAAAGGTTGGGACATTTGTATAATAGACACAAAATTGTTATCTGGTATTTAAAAGAAACAAGTATCTATAAGAAAAAGAATTATTACATTCATCTCCTGTACTTTTCGCCGGTAGTCCCGCACAGCATTGGCAGCAGCCCCACCAGCCAAAATAGCCTCCTCAAGTTCGTGAACAGATTGAGTTAGCTTTTCGACCTCTGCAACCTTTTGTCGATGCATTTTGTCCAGGATCTTGTTCTCCTCCTGATAGGAAAACAGAAGATATACATCAAATTGAGCATGCAATCAGTGATTGCCAATAATGTGTTGAAAAAAATGTTACCCTGCGTGACTGGATCCCACTAAAAAACTCTGTAAAGGTAATAACCTTTCTGACAGGGTATTAGGATGTGTCAATAAGAAACACTTGGGGGCCATTTGGCATTGTTATTTGGGAACAGCTTTTCTTATCGCGGAATAGAAACAGCATAAACGTATTTGACAACTTATTTTAGAAACTTATTTTAGAGAGCGATTTTAAGAATAATTTCATTTTCGGCACAATTTTAGTGGATAAAAAAAAGACACTTTACAGAATTAAATCTGAGAAACGCGCTTAAAATAAACGAGATAAGCATGAAACGGACTAGGTAGATTGGCCATACTAAAATTTTGGGTATTTTATGACACTTTCAAATGTATTGATGAATATAACCATATTTAATACCTACAATAATCTGGTTCTTTTTTCTTTTGTTTCCATCCAAACGTATTTTTATTGTTTCTTTTCTTCATAATTGATTATGACTAACAATTGTCAAATGCGTTTTCTGCACAGAATTGATTATAAGAATCAAAACTTATTACGATTAATTTTATTGCAAAATGAGAGAATCACCAAAATTGATGCCAAATGGCCCCTTAATGATTCATCAAGTATTATTGTAGAAAGTACTTCGTATCAACTATATTATGAAGTTGATATGTTCTATGAGTCGTCACCTAGTAAGTGGTCCGTTGCATTTAATGGTTAATGGTTTGTTACTGCCTATGAGTACTTAGAAAACACTCTAGAGCCCTTATGAAAAGCAAAAATATGTTTGGCTTGGATCAAAGTGACTTAATCACACTAAGGGCCAGCTCTTGAACTAATCACACCATACAGATGATGTACATAGCTATATGAATGGTTTAAATCATATAATATTAGAATATATTAGTACTGGAAAATGCCGAACTCTAATGTCTAAGTCTAAATTTCATCTAATGTTAAATTTTTTGATGAAGCAGAAATAATGTTTAAGCATCAACCATATATGTATGTGTTGCATTTAACTTTATGTTAAAGCTTAAAAGTCTATAAAGCTTAAAGTTCATAGAGATTAACTTGGGCAGACTGACATAAAGTTTATATATCATAAAAGTTTCATATCATAATAGTTAGCATACAATATGCAACATAAATAATCAAGATATATCTAGCCATAAAAGTTACTTTAAAAAAAGGTTAATGAACTTTTTTTTATTGGTATTGAAAATTTTTGATTGGTAAAAAAAAATGTTAATGAACTTAGATAATTGACATGTGTTTTCACATGTAAACTCGCATGTAACAAACTTTTTTTTTTGAAGACAAGTTAACTTTCTTATTAATACAACTAAAATATCTCCTAAATTAGTTCAAGAGTTATGGTTGGACAGTGGACACTATAAAAAAGGGGTGGATACCCTTCTTAGTAGTATTGGATTTGAAATCCAAAGTGTAGAGTATCTTTGGGGTTGCCTCTAAGAATCTCTTTCACTTGCCTTAATTTGAGGGTAGAGAGGGGATTTAACCTTAAACCCATAAAATATTTGATTTCCCTACCTCTACACCAACGGATTCCTTCCCCAATCTACTAATCCTAAAAGGGTATCTTAATCTTGATTTCTTAATTCCCTAATTTTGAAAATAAATCATCTAGATATTTTCTATTTCCTATCTGTTTTTACCAACAATTTTAAGGATAATCCTTTTCTAGAGGTTCTGTTTTTTTTTTTTCCCGTTTGATTCAATGGCAAAGAGAGATCAAATTGGAAAAGATTTAGTGAAGTTGAAAAAGTTAGAAGGTACAATTTGTCCTCATTGCCATTTAGCTTCATCATATCCTTGAGGAAGACTCTCCAAGGCTTCCTTGAGAGGGATCCTCAAGAGTAGACCATACCGCATATGACAAATGGAATGAAAAAGAATTCTCTGCAAAGAAACTTTCCTCAATCTCTATCTGATCGACTTTTTTAAGTCTACACAAATTTGAAGTCTACAAGAGATTTGTGGGAAATTTTGAAAAAACAATTCAATATGAATCTAACTTCCATCAAATCCACTTTAGTGGCAGAGTGCTTCTCATTCAAAATGGATCAGAAAAGAAGCATATGTGCAAATCTTGAAACCATGCAAATGATGGCACGTGATGCATCTGTCAGAGAGAATTTATCTCAAAGCCAACAAGTAACTGCCATTATTAATAGTCCTCCATCATGGGCAGGCGTTCAACGTACTTTGAGACACCCACCTCAAAAGGAGAGTGGTGATGAGCTTTATTATGTATAGAGGAAAATCTTGGAAGGCACAACAGCTTGAGGACAAACCTCAGCTGTATGTAATAGAGAAAAAATTCCCTACAACGAAGAAATTGTCCAAGCCTTCCCAACAAAAGAAGGAAAAAAACTTTTTAAAAAAGGTACAAGCCTAACAAGAAGATAAGTGGTAAGTGCTACACTATGGGAAACTGGGACATTTTGCCAAGACATGTTGACAGAGACAAGTAGAGAAAATCCACATAATTCAATACGAGGCTAACGTGATAATTGAGGCCTTAAATGTGAAGATAGGTGAAGGGTGGCATGTTGATTCTAGAGCCACCGAACACATCACTTTCAAGTTTCAATAAGGAGATGATGACCAACTTCAAGGAGGTTGATGTGATAAGACCAGTCCAGATGCGGAACAACTCTGCACCTATTCTTGGGACTGGTAACACAGAACTTAAGACTTTCCTCTGGTCTAGTTTTAATTCCGAATGATGTTTTGTTTGTTCTGAGATTAGGTGTAATCTTATATCTGTTGTTATACTTGAAAATTGTGGTTTTGAGCTTAGGTTCAAATCTGGGAAATTAGTACTTCTGAAAGGAGATAAGTTTGTAAGAAATGGGATACGTCAATACGCACTGATAACTTGTACAAACTTAATGTGGTGAATAAAAAGTTTGCTTCTGATTATTTGACTGTGTCGAAAGATAATTCATGTAGTTTTTGGCATAGGAGATTAGGACATATTATTTTTAAAAAACTCAAACACTTAGGGAAGATGGATTATATTCTCAAAGTAGAAATCAGATATGAACCTTTATGTAAAACTTTCATACAAGCAAAATTATCAAGAGCTCCTTTTAGGCAAGGGAAAAATGCGACTTCTTTGTTAGAAGTAATTCACACTGACTTGTGTGGAAAATTTCCTAAGTCAAATGGGGACACATATGTTTTACCTGTTGAAAATTGGAATACAAGTTTGAAGCATTTGGCAAATTGAATATAAGTCAGAGGTTGAAAACCAGCTTAGATCTAGAACTAACAAAGTAATAATAAGCAGAGATGCTAATTTTCTTAAAGAAGAATAAGAAATAGGGCCTGCTTCCAAAAGAAGAAAAAATGATAAGTTTAAAATAGAAGAGTACA
This sequence comes from Tetracentron sinense, assembly GCA_015143295.1. NCBI lineage: Eukaryota > Viridiplantae > Streptophyta > Magnoliopsida > Trochodendrales > Trochodendraceae > Tetracentron > Tetracentron sinense. The sequence continues at coordinate 13,352,324 of CM026562.1, read as the reverse complement.
AGTTTGATAATCAAACTCTCGTTCGGCCTATTAACAACCCACCTGATCTTAAAAGTTCTCGGGTTAGAAAAACTCCAGACTTCTTTACCTTTAGGAGAGGATCCTTTGACATTTAAGGACACACAAAATGCTCCTGATTCTGAGTTATGAATGATGGCAATGAATGATGAGATGAATTAATTTTTAACAAAGAAATCCTGGATACTTGTGGATCTTCCTGAAGGTGCTCACCTGATAAGTTGTAAATGGGTCTTACGGAAGAAATATAATCCTGATGGATCTATAAATGTATAACAAGATTAGATTAGTAGCCAAAAGATATTCCTAGAAGGAATAGATCGACTTCTCTGTGACTTCTTCACGAGTTGACAATATTAGCCAATTAAGATTATGATAGCCATTGCAGCTAATCTAGACTCGGATCTTCAAAAGATAGATGTACATGAACAAATTTACATAAATCAACCAGAAGGCTTGCTTCATTAAGAAAGGTGAAGAACATAAAGTCTGTCAATTCTTAAGTCTCTTTATGGACCTACATGAGCACAGAGAAATGGTATAAGAAGTTTACCTCTACCGTTACATACTTTGGTTTCACTTGGATTGGAAACGAACAATGCCTCTTTGTGAAGCATAGTGGGGGTGATATATTTTTACTCGCTGTCTATGTAGATGATTGTGCTGTTAGCAAGTAACAATTTACAGAGCAGTTAGACTGTCACAATATCACTACATAAAGAAGGTCCTAAAGGCTCATATGGTTTATGAATTATGATTGCAAAACAGTTTGAACACTGACATCAGTAAATCACAAACTTTCAAAAGAGATGTGTCCTAAGGATGATGAATACAGACATAGAATGTCTGAGATCCCATATGCCAATGCTATAGGAAGATTAATGTATGCTATGACATGCACTAAACCAGATATTATTCATACTGCAAGTGTGACAAGTAAATTTACAAGCAATCTAGATGATGAACGTTGGGAAGTTGACAGGTTAATCAAATAATGAGGTACCTAAGGGGCAGAATAGAGTATAAATTGAAGTTTGGAAGGTAAAGTTTTATTGCAGAAGGCTATAGTGGCTCCGGGAAGAGACTTGGATAAAAGTCAGTCCACCAACGGTTCGAGTTTCCTTTAGGGAGGTTTTGCTATATCTTGGAGCAGCAAGAGGCAAGAGTGTATTGCTCAATCAACCACGGAAGATGATTAGATCTCTCTTTGTAGGGTTAGTATGGAAGCTGAGTGGATATTTGAGCTTGTAAAAGAGATATCCCTAAATGTCCACGATAATATGAGCATGACAATTTATTGTGATAATAAGGCAGCTATTGCAATTGCAAAGAATTCCAGGCACTATTGCAAGACTAGGCACCTCAAGAGAAAATTCCACTACGTGAGATAGTACAAAAACTCAGCGAGTTGACTCGGAACTCGGCTGAGTTAACTCAACTCGACTGGGTTTCGATCAAACTTGCAGGAATAACTCCTTTGTTAAAAAAAAACCATAAAACTCGAACAAGTAAACACGATTTGACTCGGTTTTGTGACCCGATCCGGCTTGCCTGAGTCTTAATGGGATATAAATGGTATTTTAAAAAAATTTTAAAGCCACTTTTGTTCGATGGTTTCTCTGCTTTGGGAATGAGGGATTGGGAATTAGGGATACGAAATTTGAGAAGAAGAAGCACCTCGGTACACCTCTTCTCTGTAAGACTAACCCCTTTTTTTTAATCTGTAAGGCCCCTTCTCTGCAACGCTTCTTCTCTGTAACACCTCTTCTCTGTTGTTTTAGGGCTCCGAAGTAACCCCCCCAGTATTCATTTACTAAATGCCTTACTATGATTTCTGTTATCCCATCGAGCCTTCTGAATGTCTTGAGTACAACATCTACTGTTATCCCATTAAACCTCAAGGAGGTTGGCTTCAGACCATGTTGTTCAAAACATTTCAGCTGGCTGGGTTTCAGATAGCTTTGTAGAAAATATACCATTAAAGCAAAACTTAAAAGTTTCAATCCAATCTTCTCTCTGTGTCATCAGTTTCTTTCATTAAACTACCTGGGTCAATGAATCTTATCATTATAGATGGCAAGTACTCTAGTGCAATCAATCCTTGTTGTACTAGTTCTCTCATGCATGGTTCAAAATCTAAAAACACGACTTGACTCGACTCGAAAGTTAGCCGGGTCGAGTAACCCAGAAGACTCGAAAAAAACTCGACTCGGCCTACTCGGAAATATATATGTATATAATTGTATATTATAAAAATGGATAAACAAATTAAAAATCAAACATTTGAATAAGTTTCAGGAAAAAAAAACATGTATATTCAATTACATGCAGTGAATGAAAGGATTGAAGAAAGAACAATTAAGTTGGGAAAGTGAACGAGGCTGCATTCAACATTACAAAAAGGCATTCTCGGGGGGAAAAAACAGCATGTATATTCAATTACATCCAGAGTATGAGGGTTGCATATCTTTTTAACCAAAAAAAAAAGATTGAAGAGAGAACAATTACCTTGGAATGTAAATGGGTTGAAGATTCTCAAAAAAAAATGCAGAGCACTGAGAATGCAAATGGGTTGTAAACTTGCAGATTCTCAAGAAAAAAAAAGGGATTACAGACACCTAGTAAGTGGTAAGTTGCATTTAATGATTTAACGGTTCGCCACCGCCTATGAGCACTTGAGAAACACTAGGCACCAGCTCTTGAACTAATCACACCATATAGCTAATGTACATAGCTATATGAATAGTTCTAATAATAAAATAAGATAATACATTAATTCTGAAAAATACTGAACTCTAATGTCTAAGTCTGAACTCTGAATTCCATCTAATGCTGAAATTGTTTAGGAAGCTGAAAAAATGTTTAAGCATCATGCGTATATGAATGTGTTGCTTTTAAATTAATGCTAAAGCTTGAAGTTTATAGACATTGACTCGGGTGTCCTTACATAAATTGAATATATTATAAGAGTTTCATATCATAATAGTTGGCATACAATATGCAACATACGTAAACAAGATTTATTTAATCATAAAAGTTAAGAATTCAAAAAAAGTTAATTAAGTTAGATAATTGACATGTTTTAATATGTAAATTTTCATGTAACATTTACTTAAAGACATGTAACTTTCTTATTAAAGACGAGTAAACTCTCTCCTTAAAGACAAGTAACTTTCTTATTAATACAACTAAACTCTCTCTTAAAGTAATTCAAGAATAATAGTTGGACATTATAAAAAGGGGCAGTGACCCTTCTTTTTAGTATTACTGTATTAGATTTTAAATCCAAAGTGTAGAGTATCTTTGAGGTTGCCTCTAAGAATCTCTTTCACTTGTCTTCATTTGAGGGTAGAGAGGGGGTTTAACCTTAAATCCATAAAGAATTTGATTTCCCTACATCTGCACCAATGGATTCCTTCCCCAATCTACTAGTCCTAAAAAGGGTATCTTGATCTTGGTTTCTTAATTCATTAATTTAGAAAACAAATCCTCTAGATATCCTCTATTTCCTACCCCTTTTTACTAACATAATGCCCCTACATTAAGATGGATGGCTTACAATGAAAAGTGTAGTTGGAAAAAATTGACAAACCTGGCATATTTCAATTTGCTTCATTAGCTGTTGGTTCTTGTTCTGCAGATCATCAACCAAAGATGCTTTTGCCAAAGAAATCTGAACAGTTCTCTCAGCCTCAAGCAGAGCAGCTTCCTTTGATTTAGTAAGGCGATCCAGTGCCCTATTGTCATCCTGTAACTTTGCTGCCTAACAAACCAATACCCAATATTCAAATGTATAAATAAAACTAATACTTATCACCCACGATCATTTGAGTGAACTTTAAAATCCCTGAAAATGGCCAAAATGTGCACACCTACATCTGACATTCAAGATTATTTCAGGAGGCACCTAGGATGGAATGTGAGCGTACGAATAGATAAAGAGTGTGTATGTGTGTGTGTGTGTGCACGTTATACATGATCACGTACAGTGACGTGTCACGTGACGACATACAACAGAATCACTTGTGGCGAAGTACAAATATACCTCTAGCCTAGTCAGCCTTAGCTCTGCCTCCAGTGGAGTGATGATGGCTTCAATAGGAGGCATCTCATCATCTTTCTGAGCAGCATGGACTCTTCGAAGCGTTGCTTCTGCTGCAAACTGTGCAGCCAGAGCTGATTTTTTCTCGTCATTTATCCTCTTGATCTCAAGGTTCTACAAAGCAACATATAAAGAGGTACAGTCAGAAGCCACTCATAGGATCCAGAGATTCCTTGAACTGGGTAGAGAAGAAAATAATTTCAAGCAGGCAACAGCTAAAAACATAGTACCTTGTTTTCCAATAGTACTTCATTTGCCTTTAGCTTTTCCTCCACTTTTTTTAGCTCATCAGATAGCTGAAATAGTATCAATGAGAACAAATCAATGAACCACCTCCCTATAAACAATTCTAGACAAAATAGAACCTGACTCATCCATAAAGGCGTGTATAATTTGCTATGTGATTTAAGGGGCTGTTCCATTTAAGATAAGTATAAAATAATAAAACATAAAGAACAGTCGCAAAAGTCACAGATTGAGCATTCTTAAGGAAGAAACACACAATTTAGGCACGCGACCACAATCATAACAGAATGACAGCCCATTGATTTATTTATATTTTAGTCTGTAGTAAAAGCTTAGCTTCAACAAGGGTAATCACTAAGGGGGCATTTGGACGCCTACAAAGTAAATATATGAAGTCGGGCTCAATTTCTGGTGAACTCTTTCTTGTACCTCTTTTTTGGATTTATACAATTGCACCTTTACCGTTATATATTATATAAGTATATATGTGCGTGTGTGTGTGCGTGTAAATATGGGATATTATGGATTCTCACTTTTCCATCTCTCTCTCTCTCTCTCTCTCTCTCTATATATATATATATATATGTGTGTGTGTGTGTGTGTGTGTGTGTCACACACACGTAAATATGTGTGTCTGAAGGGCGGAAATTACAGATTCTCACTTTTCCTTCTCTCAAAAGTTTGGTCTGTCTCTCTCTTGTTCACTCTCTCTCACATTTCTTTACGTTAATGAAGCCCTGATAACATTGTATTGGAACATTAAATCTTGGATTTTTCCTCCTTTTATCTCTTTATTATATTTTTTCTCGATTTGACAAACCCTTATTCCTTTTAGGGCCAAAACTTAAATCTAATGTCTTACACTAAAACCTTAATTTTCTTTTACGGAAATCTAGGGTTATCATTTTGTGTAACAATCTCATGGTTGGGTGTTTAGTTACACTAAAACCCTAATGTCTTCTACACAAGACAAAAATAGAATAGCAGATTGGAGGTGTTGATGTACATGTATGGCTGCTCTGATGTACGTGGGACTAATCGGTCATGTGTGGTTGCCCCTCATGCAACGTATAGCAGTGCAGTATTGCTATGTTGCTCCCCCTAGACTAGACTTATTAGTAAGGTGCTGTTTTATTACTTTTTCTAGTGGTATCATATAACATGAAAATAGAAAGCAGAAAGTTGATTCTAAGTCTGGGATATCTTCTTTCATGATATTTGACTGACTCGATCAAATCTGTGAAGTTGAATGGGTCAAATTATCTCTAATGAGGCAAATCTATCCAAGTGGTCCTTACGGCCATGGTTCAAAATATTGATACGTATCAGCAGTATCCATTTGATATGTATCAGAAAACAGGGATACCAAGCCATATGAACACATACTTCTATTTTTTCCTCAGTATCTTGTATTAGTATATATCAATATAATACACTCAATTCATACCAATACTCATCTATACAGGTCGACATGATGCTTTTTTAGAGTATTTTTTCAAAATTTCTTCGTATCAGTCTATACGCAAGAGGCATTAAAAACAAATAGAAGGGGGTCATTTGGGGTGTTGGATAACACCCCTAAAACCTCTTGTGAAACTATTATCACTACTCTAATTCATTTCTATGCCTAAAACGACAACTCCACTATCCATTTGACTTGGAATCCTCTACGGTTATTGTAGGGACACAAACTTTCTTTCATGCCATTAATAAATTAATAAGGGTAAAATAGTCTTTTGTTATGTTATTATGCATGTGTTAATTATGGCTAAGCGGTGTGGAGTGTTTAAAATGCTTAAGCGAATAAAAAGTGAAAAAACAGAGCATGCGATCGATCGCAAAAGACCTACGATCGATCGCACTCAATCGAAAACTGGGAAAATTCTTTGTTCTGTTTACGATCGATCGCAGGGGACCTACGATCAATCGCACTCAATCGAAAATTTGGAAAAATTTTATGTGTGATGTGCGACTGATCATCATGTGTGATCGATCACAGTTGTGCACATAATTTTCTAAAAAGGGTTATGGAATTTGGGGTTTTAAACCCCTAGGCTATAAATATAGATTCTAGTTCGAGGGTTTTAAACCCCTAGGCTATATAATCTTTATGCTTAAGTATGTTTGATTAAGAGTTTTCTTGCATGATTTTCATGGAAATGGATATATAATCGTGAATGGGGGTTTCTACTCATGAAATGGAGATTTTGGCATGTGTTTAAAATGTTGAAAAATTATAGTATAAGGCCCCGTTTGGTTGCACTTTCGTTTTCTGTTTTTAAAAACAAAAATTTGAAAATTTTTACACAAAACATGTTTCTGCTTTCTGTTTTTTAAAATTAGTAACAATATTTTTGAAAATCAAGGTAACAGAAATTTTCTGTTACCTCGGTTTTTTAAAACAAAAAACAAAAATGAAAAACTCAGACCCCCACCATCCACCTACTTACCACCACCATCACCACCCAAAACCATCACCACACCACTACCAACCACCTACCACCACCACCACCACCACACCACACCACCATCACTACCACCACCCACGACCACCACCACAACACCACCATACTACCACCACCACCCACCACCACCACACCACCATCACCCACTAGGCCACCACCATCAGTACCACCACCACCCGCTACTACCACCACTATGAATGTTACAAGCGTGTTTTTTTGTTTTTCCTTTTTAAAAACAAGTAACAATTAGTAATGCCAAACGTGTTCCACACTACACCACCACCACCACACCACCATCCACTACTACCACCATGAATGTACCAAACGTGTTTTTTTGTTTTTCTTTTTTAAAAACAAGTAACAATTAGTAATGTCAAAAGTGTTTCCTATGTAAAAAATTTGAAAACAAAAGGTTGTTTCCAATTTTTAAAAACATAAAATAACAGAAAATATAAGTGTATCCAAACGGCCCCTAGGCTTATTGGTTTGTTAATTGATGAATTATTAGAAATGCTGGAAGGGAAATGATGATGGATTGGGTTTGAATGAATGATTATGAGATTTGGATGAATGTCTATGATAATGTATGCTTTGAATGGAGAATCGGTTATATGAAATGGAGGAAGGGTGTTTTTATGGATGAGTGGAAATGAAATGGGTTTAATGTTCATGAAATGTGTTATAGAAATGAATGAATTATGCCAAAATGTTAATTATGATTCTTGTGTTAAATTATGTCTTATGTATATGGAATGGTGAACGATATTTAGGTAAGCCAAAATTTAGAGGGAAGTCTTCCAAACTAGGAATTCTCTAACTATATGGTATGGGCCAGTATGGTGGAGTTTCCATGGTGGGAGATCAGAACCTAAGGAATGACCTACTCGAATATCAATTACGACACTCAAGCACACGTTCACTAGTATGGTAAGTCTACAAGTCTCATAAGTCCACATGTCTCACAAGCATGCATGCATGACACGAGGAAGTATTAGTCCATACATGGACATGGTATCTCACAAGCTCTCAAGTATTCGTCCGCACATGGACATGGTATCTCACAAGCTCTCAAGTATTCGTCCGCACATGGACATAGTATCTCATAAAAAATATCTCGTAAGCTCGCAAGTATTCGCCCTGGCATTAGCATGCATCTCACAAGAACATGCATCATGTAAGATTAAGTCTAAGAGTCACTCACGCTCACAAGTCAACACAAGTCAAGATGATAACATGATATGTCTCATATGTTCTTACGCGCTCTGATTATATGTTTATAAAATGATTATGTTATTAATTATATTCAAATGATATCATATTATTGGTTAGATTGCTTATCCGTTGAGTGTTTTCAATACTCAGTCGACCTGTTATTGTTGGCAGGTTTAGAGCTGGGTCGATAACAAAACCTTAGATAGAGGAGGCGAACAGGCAAGAGGAAGAAGGTGATCTCTTCACCAAGAAAGTGAGTGACCTCGACCGATCTCCTTACTATTAGATTTCTTATTTGCTTTAAGGGAATTGTAATAGACTTATGTTACTCAGGTTGATGTTGCTTAGCGTTTTATATCTTGTTGGATTGTTAGTAATGATGGGTTATGTTCATGTTGGTAAGACTTGTACAGGAAGGTTTGGTTTTATATATCGAATTTTTAATAGTCATTTTTTGAGACTCGTGTTTGGTATGCCTTGTATGTCTTGGGATTTAAGCAGGTTTAAGAATGTGACGGCCCAAGACCCCATTATGACCAAGGTGGGGTTTGGGGTCGTTACAGTTATAACCGGACTCCTTGGGGTTTGGGGTCGTTACAGTTATAACCGGACTCCTTGGAGTCCGTTACAACACAAAAGCCTTTTCAAGTGCTCTTTTAACTCTAGTTAACAACTTTAACCTTTAGAGTTATATTTTACTAATTTTTTTTCTAAGAAGGTTAGATGGTTGAACTTTAAGGATTAGTGAATCTTAAACACAGTTAAGGGGTATTAAAAGGGACACGTGCTGACTTGTGGAACGTAACCAGACTCCAAGGAGTCTGGTTATAACCATAGAGAATCCAAGTCTATCCATTTTAGGTTAAAAATAAATATCACGGCTTGTGGTTTTGGATTCAAAAGTTTTCCCAAATTTCCTTTTTTTTTTTCATGTTTTAGTTGTTTAAATTCATGTAAATATGTTGTAATCAACCCAAAATGAGTAGATCTGTGAATTTCATGTAAAATTCATGGATCATAACCATTTTTTAGGAGAAATTGAAAATGTATCATTGCTTTCAAAAAAACACCTTGACTTGAGGGTTGAAAAATGAAATGAGTTAAGTCTATGAATAATCTACAAGATTCTTGGACTAACCCTAATTTTTTATAAATATTAATTTTTATTTTTAATGGAAGCCTCATGTTCTCTCATTTTAACAAATATATAAAATATGAGAAATGGCAAAAAGAATCACAAAGTTAATGGAATATTATAATATATATATATATATGTATTCGTGTACATTGTGTGTGTGGGTGAGCACGTGCGTGTACACATAAAGAAAATACTATATAAATTATTTAACAAAAAATATAATAAGGACAAGGAAATGTTGAAATTTATATATATATTTTTTTGTTCTTATACATATTGAAGACGATTTTCAATTACCAATTCAAGTGGTGTATTTAGACTTTTAGCAAAAAATTGCAATGAAGTTATGAACTACATTGTAAGTTAGTGGCCCCAAATCTTTGCAATGTCTACTAGGAAAATTAGACTCAAAGGGTTTTAAAAGCCTAAAGACGTTAAAGATAATAAATTAAGTGTTAATTGAAACAAATACCATCATCATCATTTTTAATGCCTTATCCCAAATAAATAAAACATTATTTGTTATAATTTGAAACAAATAATACGGTTGAGTGGCTAGAATTCTAATTTTAGTTAATGTATGAGGTGCATGTCACAGACATAAAAAGAGCCTTAAGGCATGAGGCATGTGTCTCATGTGAGCCTCGCACTTTGAGGCGTGAACCTTATGCGATTTAAGCCTCACGGTTGCAACTCAAGGCGTTTTCCTTGAACCTCGGCTCGAGGGACCTCACACGCTTTTTAAAACACTAGTCAAAACATTATTAAAAAAAAAAAAAATGATAAATTATTTCACACATTGATTCTATGTGGTGCTAGGTCACTACATGCTCAGTCCCAAGCATCGAGTGACATTTATGAACACATTTCATAGCTCTCGGATTTACAGTAGATGTACATACATATACATACCACATTCACATGAGTTTGCCACATTATTGTCAATATGTCTGGCTCACTTATAATATATCACTTTATTATGCTCCTTAGCCTACACCATTCGAGTCTGCATGAAGCTCAATGTGGTATTGAGCTTATATCAATTATGTAATTTACTTTATGATTGTAATTCAATACTTATTTTATTTAATTCATTGAATGTAAGGTTTTAATACCTAGATTGTATTGGCTATACTTGGCTAAGTAACTATTGTTTGTGTTTTCATAACTGTTTATCAGCATGACTGCCTTTTTTAACCTACAAAATTTTTACTACTCATATGCATGGATCAAATATCTACAATATCGGCGATATATCGCCGATAGTTGTCGATATCTCAGTGAGCTGACACATCTATATGGCTTAATTTTTTTCTACATGATATCACACAATATTGATGATATATCATGCAATATCAACTGACATGTGTTTTGAATTTTTTTTTTAATATAAAAGGCTTTGGCCTTTGGATATGAGAGTGAAGCTAATTACCTCTCTCTATCTTATTTACAAAAAATTGCATTTAAGTTAATGATTTTCTTTCATTTACTTAAGATATTTATATGTAAATAAAGTTATACTCCCCATTTGAATTCAATAAAAATTATCGTAGATTCAAATTCTTGAAGAATACAAATCAACTTTTCAGTTCAGGAACAAAATTCGTTTTTTAGCGCATTTTTTAGAATTTCAACTTTCCAATGTTAAGGTATTTCTCAAATCTTAAAATTTATAAATTCTACCATATCAAAATATTACTAAAACCCATTAAGTCTGGTGAAAAAAAGTCATCTTTTAGTCTTCAAAAACTATTTTCATCAATAGAGTCAAAAAGTCAACTAATAGTTCAACAGAAAAAGACTTGCATTCAAGCTTTACAAAAAAAAATAAGCATATTATTGATACCCTCCATTTAAAATACTCTCAAATTAAAATTTCAACATAATCATATGAATATGTTTTTGGGTATGAGCCGTATGAATATTATTATGGGGGTGTGAACAACCTTATCTGGTAGTAGTGGCAATAATGCACTCAAAAACATAGTTATGCACAGCCAGAGAGTCAACATCCATACGGATAAGTTGAACCACATCTATATGAGTATAAAGGTGTACAGCCTCATGTGTCGATGGCAATTGTGTCTGTATCCACCATGGGCTTGTTGCTACATTTTGGACCAAATGACTACTAGCGTTATGCACTTGAGTATATATTAATGTACCATAATTTGATGAGTTGGGCATAGTATTGTACATTTGTGGATAACCGGTATTAGCGTCAGCCTAGTCAGGACAAAGATGAATTCAAGCCTTTGCGTAACTCCTTTTGGTTTTGATTGTAGTTCTTGCGTTGGGTTGGATTATTATTATATATGTTTGTATTGTTATGAATCTTACGAATTATAAATTTGTGATTGATTGAGAAATGAATGAAATATTTAATGCAAGTTAATGATAAAAAGATTATATAAATCAATCATACATTATCGTCAACACACATCTTTTCCCCCTTTACATTGCATCTCTTATGTATATTGTTGTTTTTTAAAATATTTTTATTCTCAAATGTGTATTAATACATCTATTCTAACATTTCTTGAAGTTTCACTACAAAATTTCATGTTTTACTATATTTTTCAAAAAAAAAAACTCTAATAAACGATATATCAGTAGAGTCAAGGTGTCGCCTAGGTGGTCACCTAGTCAGTTTTAGACTGTCACTGCCTAGGCGCCTCTTTAAGCGGGCAAAAATCACCTGGACCCTTTAATAGTTTACAATTTTACAACTTATTTATATCTAAATACCATAAATATTGTTATACCGCCCCCCCCTCTTTGAATTCAATAAAAATTATCTTAAATCCAAACTCTAGAAGAATAAAAAGTCAATTTTTCAGTCAAGAACAAAATCCACTTTTTAGCGCATTTGTCAAAATTCCAACTTACAAATGCTAAGGTATTTCTCTAAATTTAAAATTTTGTAAATTCTACTATTACAAAGCATTACTATTTTTTTTTTTGAAAGGTATGCTGGGCCAGAGAAACACAGGCAGGAATCGATCCCAGGTCCCTGGTACGACGCCAAGGGACTTTACCAACTAAACTATCTGACACCTAAAAAAGCATTACTAATTTAACCATGCATAAAACTTCCTTTAATGTAAATATAAGCTAAAAACAAACTAAATGAAGGCCTCCAACTATATTTATAACAATGCATATGAGAGTTAAGAATTTTATAAGTTAAAAAAGGCAAATGTGCTCATAAACAGGTATGAAAATACAAACCATAGTCACTTAGTCAAGTATAGGAAATACAATATAAATATTAAAACCTTACATTCAATGAGTTAAATAAGAATGTATTGAATTACAACAATAAATTCTAAGCTTGAATATAAGTCTTTTCATGCTAAATTGTTACACAATTACTTAACTTTTTGACCCTGTGAATAAAAATATTATAAAGACAACATTATGAGACTTTTTTTGCCAGACTTTTGGGTTTTGGTAATGTTTTGATTTAATGAAATTTATGAAATTTTAATATTTGAGAAATATCTCCTCATTTGAAAGTTGAAATTTTGACATATCCCTAAAAGGTACTAAAAAGATGATTTTGTTATTGAACTAGCTAGAAAGTTGACTTTTTATTCTTAATGAATTTGGATCCAGGATAATTTTATTGAATTCAAATGAGAGTATAACATTATTTACATATAAATATCTTATGTAAATTAAAGTAAAATTAATTTAAAACTATTTACTTAGATAATATTTTATATAAATAAGTTGTGTGTGTCGGGTCTGTGTTAGTAGATCCTACTATAAATAGATGAATAAATAAAATTAATTGCCGATACACGCGATACGGGGGAGTTTTATTTCCAGTGTACTAATGTATCGGGTAGCTCCAAACAGGATACGTATACGACCGTATCAACCGATACGCACCAGAATTTTAAACATGGTGTATAGGTTAAATGATCATCTAAAAGTGGAAGGTTATCTGACGCTGACCGGGAGGGTCGCCAATCACCATTTGTAAGAGGTAACCTGATTACGTGGAAAAGTAAATAAATCTTATTGCCAGGTCTAATGTAGAAGCAGAATAAAGCTATGGCTTATATTGTGACTGAGCTTGTTTGGTTGAAGACTCTTATGCTGGAAATGGGGCTTAGAATGGATGGCATTAGGCTGTGTTGTGACAATAAAGTGCATCTCAAGTTGCAAACAAGCTGGTATTTCACGAGAGGGCTAAATATAATGAAGCGGACTAACCTTTCATTTGAGACAAAATTACCAAAAATGAGATTTTTGCATTGTATGTCAAGTCTGTGAATCAGCTTACAAATATATTCACCAAGGCACTTGTGTGTAATCAGTTAGAGTGTCTATTCCAAGCTCGGCACTAATGATATCTATATTCCAACTTGAGGGGGAGTGTTAAGCATAGTGTCAAAAATCAACTCAATCCCACCAAAGTTGACCGAATTGAGTCGACTTCAATGGTGTCTAAAGCGAAATGCACTTGTATTGTAAAAATACTACACTACGTGGTAAACTTCGATAAACTTCGACCGGAAAAAAAAAAAAAAAAAAAGTGGTGAGAAAATAAAAGAACTTCGGTGGAAGTTAACTGAAGTGTACACAAAAGTCTTTAAATTGAAGGGCTTTTAAGTTTTAGCTTAAAAGGGTAATGTTAGTTCCACTCGCTTTAAACTTACTTTCTTCATAAGGAAAAATATGTGTCATTAGCATTAACCTTATTATAAATATTTAGCTTTAAAAGAGAGTGTTGCTAGCATTAACCTTATTATAAATTATAATTTATTATAAGAGTGTGGTTAGCATTAATCTTATTATAAATTTATTATTTTAATAATTTTGTTATTAGTATATTATGCCCATAAGGGCTTTTTAGTAATATTAAAAAATTAAAATTTCTATAGCATTTTATGATTCAAAAATTATTTAATTACTCATCTTCTCCTCTTTACATATTAATTAAGTCATGTAAAAACATTGAACTCATCAATTGCAGATTGAAATGAGTTTAGAAACTAAATTGAATTTCAATTATTTATCAACTTCAACGTGCATTCATAAGTTTTTCAGGTTTCAAAACAATTAACATGGATAATCATTGGAAAATAAAGAGAATACATATCCACTTCACTTGACAAAAAGGATAAAATATAGTTCAAAATTTTTTGACAATATAAAGAAATATCAAGAAGAAATTATAGCTCGGACAAGCAGACAACGCATGTCACTTAACATGATTCGCAAATTTGAGTGCTACATGCTTGCATCAGTAATATAATGAATTCTAAATGTGTATTTATGCTTAAGTATTACATTTCTAAAGTTTCATCTTAGATTTCTAATGTTTCCTTAAAGTTTCCTAGACTTCTTTAATTTTTACATAAGTTCCTCAACGTGTCAATTTCCTTAGCGGCCGAAGTTTATAACAAAACCGAAATTTAATACCTTGGTGTTATGTAACTCAAGGCAAGTATAGTTTGTTGGTTATATATATATATATATATATATATATATATGCACATGTGTGTGAAGAGAGGAAACTGCGGATTCTTAATTTTCCCTCTCATAAGTTCTCTACTTCTCTCTTTTCTCCATCTCACTCACTTCTTAACATTAATCAAACCTGGAAAACAAAAGTCGTTTGCAAAATTGTGCCATTAGACCGTTTTGTTCTCAATATAATAAAATCACTTAAGAGAACCTCGAGAAAATGTTTACATTTCACAGTTTCGGTGAAATGAACTCACTTGATTTTTAACTATAGCTCAAAGACACCTATTTTGCAGATGCTAAGAAAACACAAGCACGCACGCACCAACACCCACAAACACAAACACGGAAATGCACACATAAGGGCAGAGCCATGGGGGCAATGCCCCCATGAACTTTTGGAAACCCAAAAAAAATAAAATTACGGTTTATAAGGCATAGCCATGGGCAGGAGGCACGTGCTCCCCTGAACTGTTTTTCTTTAAAAAATGAGTTTAATAAGACAGCCATGGAGCATGGGGGGGCAGCAGCCCCCTAAATTTATATACATATAGTTTAATAAGGAATAGCTATGAAGCATGGCAGCAGCTGCCCCCTTTGAACCTTTGAGAAAAAAATCTCTTATACTATGTTGTTCAAGTATGTAACAGGGTATAGTCATGGGACAAGGGGACAACAGTCCTCTGAACTATTCAAATATATATATATATATATATATATATATATACACATTACATTATTTAATTATTTAATAAACATACCATTAGGCAAGGGGAGCAACTGCACCCTGAACTTTTGAAAAATAAATATATCTTTTATACTATGTTATTTAATTATTTGACAGAGCATAGCCACGGAACTAGGGGACAACTGGCCCCATAAACAAGGAGAAACGATACCTAAAGGATATGTACGGTCGCGATGAACCATGAAGTTAGTTGTCAAAACAATTCTGGGGACGTACAATACCTATAGGATATGTACGGAATGTACGGACATGATGAACCCTGAAGTTAGTTTTAAAAAATCTAGGGGCTACGCCCCCAAACCCCCATCCCTAGACCCAGTATATTTCGTACCCGCCTAATCATTCTTCACAAATCCATCAACAATTACTAACATTTTCAATCAATCATCACATGTCCCCTACATGAAAATCCTGGCTCCACCACTGTGCACACAAAAGCACGCATGCCCCCCCCCCCTCTCAAACACCCACCCATGCACCAATGCAGAACATGTTGTTGGCCGGCTGTAACAAGTTGGGTCGCCTGAACAGATTAGGGCACCTTCTTAGTTCTTACTATTTTGTTTTATGTTTTTCTTGCCATCTTAATCAGGAAAAAAGTATGTTTAAGTGACGTGGTTGTGTGAATCATGGGTGGCAATCGAGGTCTCTATAAGGGTGACCTCTTGTTCTCTGTAAAGAACAAATCGATATCAATATAAGGATAACCATTTGTTCTATTCAAAGTAGGACAGATGTCTTCTACTTTTCATTGCTTTGGTTCCTCAATCTTCTGTTATCTTGTTTGATGGGGTAAAACGCTATCGAGTTTGCCCACCTGAAGTATTGTTATTGCGAGCTTCCTAGAGAATTTGTTGCATCCTGTGAGGTGTTATCAAATCTATGAGCACTGAGGACCAGATCACCAAAATAAACAGGGCATCCAATGCACGACTCAATCTCCACCTAATTGGTAAGTTTATTTTGCATTTTTTTTTTTGAGTCAGTCTATAGGTACTCCCAAATATACTCCCAAATCTACTCCCTAATACTAACCATTTATAACCAACCACTAAAGGCCAGGATTTGAGTTGGCTTATTTTGTCTTTTCTAATGCCACATCAGCTCTAATCCTAATCATTTAATAACTGAGATAAACGGTTAGGATTTGGGAGTATATTTGGGAGTACACCTTGGGAGTATCCCTAGACTAATTCTCTTTTTTTTCTCAGTAAATTGCTACCGACTGTGTCCAAGTTTTTTAGATTCTGCATACCTGTTTCCATTAGGCAGAGATCTTTCTGTTATAGATAAATATCTAGTTGCACAACTATTTTTCCAGCAAAATTTGACCGTTGTGGAATTCAGAATATAACACGATAATATTTGGCCTTACTCAAAGAATAGCATGACCAGGTGATGTTATAAAAGAAAAAAATCTGTGTTGGTTTGTCATTTAATCACCTCTTTTTTTTGGTTGAAATGATATCATGTAACTAACATACACTCTCTCTCTCTCTCTCTCTCTCTCTCTCTCTAAACACTATAAATTACCTCTTCAACAGCCTTTTCTCTGAGGCGTTCTGAGTACTTCAATGCCTTGATTTCTGCATGTGCATCTCCCAATTCCCTATCTTTATCTGCAAAAATAGTAGAAAACACCAAAATCCAGTCAAAATCAAATATTTTACCCCTGAATTCAATATTATTTCCATTCCACATGAATCAAGGAAAAACTTCGAATAAGAATTTGAATTCAGAAAACAACTGCATGTTCGGGAAATCATTTTTTTGATTGGTAAATGGATAATATATATATTAAAAAAAAAGAGGTACAGAGGAGTTCACCAAGAGATGAACGAATATGCAAAAGAGAAAAGAAAATAAAGAGGATAAAAAACAAAAAAAAATCTCACGAAACACTATTGACAAGAAAAGAAAGTGGAACACCCTGCGGAGAGAATATCAGCACATAAGAAATTCGGCGAAACAGAAGAGTTCTCAAACAACCTTATGTACCAACAAATAGCTCCCAGGAGATACCCTCACAAAACTGAAAAAGCAACATCCACATACCTCACGAACCAACTGGAGAATAAGTTCTGAATGTGACAAACAGCACCCCTAGACGAGAAAGGAAATGCCCCCAAATCCAAAAAAAAACAGAAGACAGTGAATAAGCAAATGAAACACGAATTCCTCTTTTGCCAAGCATAAAAACATCTGATGGAAAACCTCCAACCCCTATTTTTCCAGTGATCCAAAGTGATAATCTTATCCAAGATGGATGTCCAAACGAAGAATGAAATCTTGGATGGATTCCACACTACTCAATGAGGGAACTACGACACAGATCGGATGTGTTTAAGGCTGAGTAGAAAGATTTCACGGAGAACCACCTCTTACTCCCCCTACCCAGATTCTAGGTTCCTTAACACGAGGATTTGGATGCGCATAGGAAAGATAGCACAACATTCGCAATCGGTCATTAGGAAAGATAGCACAACATTCGCAATCGGTCATCAACCTCCTAATCATTCGAGTTCCTCTTTAATTGAGGAATCCAGATTGACTCCCCATTTCTGAGCTCAAGACAAAAAAATTAAAACAACTCTTATCTGTGGCAAGGTAAGGATTACCAAAATGATGTTTCAACGGGTTAGAACTACACCAAAGATCCTCCAAGAACTTGATCTCCACATCATTCCCCACATTGAACCTAATCTATTTGTGGAAATTAGCTAAACCATTAGAAATCAATCTCCGTAGATTGACACCATAGGAGGGACTTCATTGTCTTTGGGTCCCAGACGGAGGCGGGAGGACTAACCATACTAACGCTTCTCCACAAACTCTCTCGTTCCACCCCAAATCTTCACAATCATTACCTTACCTAATAATGCCATGTTCGTCACCAAGATAGACCTCAACCCTAACCCACTGTCACAAAATGGATAACACACTTTCTACCACTCTACTAGGAGATACTTGTTCTCAACCTCTCGATCATTTCACAAAAAGTTCCGTTGCAGCCTCTCGATAATAGGGACCCTAAATGGTCAGCAATGACAAAACATAGGTGGGCATACTAGCAATGGTGCTTTTGATAAGATTAACCTTGCCTATTTTGAAAGAAAAGAGCTTTCCATGCCCCTAACCTCTTTGAACTCTATTATCGGATTCCAAACTGATTTAGCCTTATAGCTAGCCGTATCCATAGTAACAAAGTTCTCCGATTTTTTGAAAAATCGTTTCGAAAGATAAGGAGCTTTTACGCCGCTAACCTCCTTTGAACTCTATTATTGGATTCCAAAATGACAGCCATATAGCTAGTTGCTTATATTAATGTTTTAAAACGTGAAGACGTGAGGTGAGGCGTTAGGACCACAAGATGCGTGAGACGTGAGATGTGAGGCGTAAGCCTCACAAGAAAGCTCCATGCTCTCTCATTTTAACAACTAAATAAAGTAAACAAAAAATTGGAAGAAATTAATGAAAGATTATAGTATATATATACATATATAAATAAATATATATAGAGAGAGAGATACATTTATATATATATATATATATATATATATATATATATATATATATTTGTTTTCGTGTATATTGGTGTATTCGTGTGAACGCACGCGTACACATAGGAAATATTATATAAATTGGTTGAAACAAATAACAAATTAAAAAAAATGACATTTAAGTCTCAATTGTGACTAGAAACCTAATTTCAATTAATGTATGAGATGTACGCCATAGATATAAAGTGAGCTTCAAGACACGAGGTGTGTATCTCATATGAGCCTCATGGGGTTTAAGTCTCATGGTTGAGCCTCGAGGCATTTTCCTTAAGCCTCGTCCCGAGGTGAGCCTCGAGGTGTAAGCCTCACACGCTTTTTAAAACACCTCATAGTAACAAAGTTGTCCATCCAATTTTTTCAAAAATTCTCGAATAATACACGACTTATTTGTCAAACGATTACTTCCTAAACTATTCACAACTTTTTGAAAGTCACAAATTTTGGAAAAAATTGTGACTTCCAAAAAGTGAAATTTTACAAATTATTCACGAATTTTTGAAAACATCCCGAATAAATATCTAGTTTATAAATATGTTTGTTTATAATTTAATAATTAATAATCTTATTTAATATTTTCTCATATCTTACCCGATGCTTTACCAATTTATTTTTGAATTTTGCCAATTTTTCTTAGACGAATAATTCTCGAACACTAACTTGGTATTACTTCCTCTTTATAATTATTAAATTTATTTATATTGTTTCCATTTTTTCCCGAAGTTCTCCCAACTTTACTGAATTTTTCAAACTAGACCCATATCGAATTATTCCCGAACCCCGACTTGGTTACTATTGCTAGCCCCTACAAGAAGCCCCTAGATACGCAATAGGAAAGACCCCAGTCCTGTCCCTAAGACACCCGCGAGCTCACCATTATAAGAAGCATCCCCCACTCCACAAATCTCACTCTTAATGAGGTTGACACTAAGACCAGAAACAACTTCAAAGCATCTAAGAATATAACAAATATAACATTATTGTTGGCACGACTCATTATGGATGACCAAAGTATAATCCATAGATTGGAGATGTGAAACCTCCCAACTCTCACTTCCTAAGAAAAACCCATTTGATGATCGTGCCCTCCGCTTTCCAAAATATCCTACTGAGAACCTCTGTCAGCATGATAAATAAGGAGACAAGGGATCTCCTTGCCTCGGCCTATGAGAGCTTCTGAAGTAACCCGTTGAAGAACCATTAACTAGGATTAAAAAGGAAACAGACTCCATAACACAATTTCAGCCACCCTCTCCACTTTTTACAAACCCCATTCTTCTTAAAATGAAAATAAAGAACTCGTAGTTGAGGTGATCAAAGGCCCTTCTCCACGCCTAGTTTACACAAGAACCCAGCTTTTATCCTCTTTGATTCTCAAATCAAGACAATTATTGGGAATCAAGATGCCATCTAAGATTTGTCTGCCCTAAACAAACGCACCCTACACTGGGAAATGATCTTGAACATAACCGTTTTCAGCTACAGGCCAGGGCCTTAGCTGGAGTATGGACCACCCAAATTTTTAAAAATCTCTTATGTTTTAGGTATACATATTTTTACAAATACATAATACCTTAATTTTGTATATAGTGCCCCCCCCCCCCCCCCCCTCCCCCCTCCAAACAAAATTTTGTAATTTTTTTTACATGTTTAAAGGGATTGATTCTTTAGGTGTCCATGTGTTCCTTTAACCCTCTTTAACCTTAGTTAAGATGTATTAACTCAAGATTTATTTATCTTTTCTACAAATCAAGTATAGATGTATAAACCCTGGGAGTGAGTGAATTTTAACCACAGTTAATGAGTGTTAAAATGGACACATGTCAAGTAGGGGAGGCACGCTCACTCAATGGAGCATGCATGGAAAAAAAATATTCATAATATAAAATAATTAATTTTACTTATATAATGAATTTATCAAAAGGGTACCTTATATTTCTTTTTATGGACATTTTTTAGAAGGAAATGTTATTGAGACCGTCTAGGGCGGAGACCATAGTTACCAAGTTGTGAAGCGAAAACAAAAAGCGAAGCGAAAGCGAGAAACAGGAAGCAAAGCTAAAAAAATCCTTAGGAAATGGGAAGCGGGAAATAGATATAAGTGCATCATTCTCATTATGTTAGGATGACCAATTATATCTTAAATTTTATTTTATATGAGATATTTGTGGAGAAGTAGGTGCCTTAGAGTCTTAGGTTTCAATTCAACGATACTTGCGTAGGATATATGTCGTAGGCTTTAGACTCGGGTCTATCTCATTACTTCCTAAATAGGAAATTCATAACCTCCTTGACCACTAAATGAGAAGCGAGTCTAGGAAACAAGCTTCCTAGAAAGCGGGCTTCCCACCTTGTATATAGCTTCCCAACAACTATGGTGGAGACTACCCTACACCATTCCCAATAGCACAGGGATTCAATTTATTTATTTTTTGCAAACGGTCTCGGGGTGGTCTCCACCTTGGACGGTCTCAATAACATTTCCCTTATTGGAATGCTAGATTAACGAAATTTTTGACTGCGATGGATCCATTACCCAAAAAAAAAAATTCTCGAGGGCTAGACCCCAGAACCCCCAAGGACCCATACCCCAATCCCATTAATTTTCTTAATATATATATTTTGGCCCCCCAAGGAAAAATTCCTAACTTCGCCCCTGTATACACTCCCTACCAGACTAATCGGATGGAAATCGCTAATCCTTTCCCTTAAAAGAATATGAAAAAGAACTACCCAAGATTTTGTGAATTAACTAGAAGATTTCTTACAATGATGAAAACGCTCTCTAAGATTATTTTCGCATAGATTTTAGTACTCAGGAAATCTGAACTGCTGCCCAGGGGTGGTCTCAGCTGAATAATTCATTCGTTGTCCCAAGAATCTATTGTAAACAAAAAAGAAATTTTTCGTACTTTTTCACAGAATGTCTTGGATCAAACATGATCAAACGATTAGTTTCGTCATTAAAATTAGCTAAAAAAAAAATGAAATTACAAAAGATGAGAATAAAAACAGATATTAGTGAGGTACTAGAACAATTCAGAAAAGAAAAAAGAACAGATGGCAAAGAAAGAAAAATTTGATCAAAATTACGAACACCCCCAATCATCAAACGTCATAGCAATCAGCAGAAAGCTCTTCAAAGACCAAAATCTACAACAAAAAACCGGAATCGCACTCCAAATACACATTTTAAGGTGAATTTTTTGAAATGGAATGAGGACATCAGGTTTCCTGCATTCACTCTAATCATACATTTCCCTAACCCATTAAACAATATAAAAAATTTAAAAAGAGAAAAAAAGATGAACAAAAATACCAGAACCCCCAATAAAGAAGAAGAAGGAGAATCGCTTCGAAATTAGCAAAAGAAGAACCTCAGAAACTTTGAAATACCATATAAGAATCCACATCTCGTAGAAACAGCAAACACAAGACAGAGTCAAACAATTTGTTCAAACGATTCCTCACCTCTAACATCATTTTCGAGGCGATTGAGCTCGAACTTGACTGGATCAGAGCCGTGCAAGAGATTGATGAAATCATCGACTTCAGAACCCGCACGAGCGATCGAGATCTTCTTCCTAGACTTGAACGAAGCCGATGCTGTCAGAGTCGTCGGCTTCGAAGAATCCGAGCCCGGCGTAGCTTCGCCATTACTAAAGTAGGCCTCCGCCATTGAAGATCTGGTTCTGTTCGAACATGAAAAACAGAAAACCCTAGAAATCCAGAGAAAGAGATGAAGAGAGAGTATTCTAGAGAGACGAAGAACGCTTGTGGATTTCCTGCAAACGAGGGAGAGGGCTTTTGCTCAAGTTGGAGTATATATACGGGAGGATTAAGGAGGGGTTTAGGCGGGGTTTAGATGTGAGAGAGAGGTTTATTTGAGTTTTATGAAGAATCTATTCAGTGTATCATTGTACAAGTTATTACAGTGGGTAGCCTTACATCAAACGTCCAAGAAGAACCAGACTCTCCTTGCTCCACCTCTTTTTGAAAGAGCCCAAATTGGACTCTCTGATTCATAGGGCTAGGAGCAATAGAAAGTGCAATTTTAATGGCCTTTTTGATCAAGGGATATATATATATTATTCATCAATGGATATAGAATTTTTTTTTTTTCTTACTGATACACGGTTAGGCCACCTCTCTAGTTAGTTGGTTAGTATATGTTCTGAATTAGTTGGCGGGTGGAGATTACAACATTCACACCCTCTCAAGAATGGATCTCGGACCAATTGAGTGGTGACTAGCACACACTATCGATGTCGTGACCCAAAATCTCCCTTAGAAGTTAGGCGAGACTTTGGCTCGTGACTTGACATATTATATCAAACCATCCTATTAAAAATACACAAGGCAGACTATTATGGAAGCATAAACTGAAAATTCCTTCTATACATACCATATTCCAAGTTATACAATAGACAACATAACAAAAGTAAAGTGGACACACCCACTTTAACAAAAGAATATACATGTCGTTTTCTCACATCACTCAATAGTAACCAGGATAAGGCCACCTATCAAGGGCCCTCTCCTCAATAGCAAGATCCACCACAGGCTCCTCCTCACAGTACTCCTCCTCGACCTATGGTCCCGGAGCACATATGTCGAACGGACCTATCGAAGATGACAATTCGGCTAAGCATGAAATTCTCAGCGTATACAAGCTATTAACTAACAATGTTATAACATCAATAATATCATGCGAGTACTTAGAGAATTAACTGTTCATATTTCATGCTTTAAACCGAACGGATAAATCATACTTCAAATCTTAAAATGTGCATATCTTTCAAAACTTTTGTCTTAGGAGCTTTCGTAGAAAACAAAACTTGTCTTATGAGGTCTTGCGAGAATCAGAGTTCTTGTGAGTTCCTTATGAGTTTTTATGAGCTTTTGAGTACTTATGAGCAGTGTAAGATCCTTATAAGTCTTATGAGAGTCTTGCGAGGCCTATGATCCTTATGAGACTTGTGAGATAATCTTAGACTTATGAGATCCTTGTGAACCTTTGGAACCAATCTTAGACTTATGAGATCCTTATGAACTTTTGAAACCGATCTTAGACATATGAGATTCTTGTGAGCCTTATGAAAGTCTTACGAGACTTATGATCCTTGTGAGACTTATGAGACCGATCTTAGACTTATGAGATCCTTGTAAGCTTAGAAACCGATCTTAGACTATCAACCCAATGTTTGGCGTTATCAATACTTGTGAGTTCTTATGAGATTTTTCCTTAAAACTGATCTTAGACTATCAACCCAATGTTTGCCATTATCAATACTTGTGAGTTCTTATGAGATTTTTCCTTAAAACTCTTACTTACGATCTTTGAAATGTCGTACTTTTGAGAAAACTGATCATGCTAAACTTGCGAGTGTATAAAGTACTTGTGAACATCATCGTAGACATAGAAAACCTTTAATCATGAGAGAAATGAGTACTATGGCAACCATAGAAAGTCTTTAAACATTGAGTTATAACCATAGCGTATCATAATATACCTAGAAAGCTTTAAACATTCAATACATGTTTAAATAAAACTTATAAGCACCATAGGAGACTTAGAAAGCCTTCAAACATGTAAACAAACTCATAGATTTCCATTCATAGAGGTGACATAGCAAGAACATGGATACTTAACCTATTTCATCAAGAACATGCTTAACATCATAGTTTCTTAAGGCAAATCATAACAAGTTAGAGAGTAGAATGTATCTACTTACGAAATCACAACAAAGCTAACTAGTAGAAAGTATCTACCTTATTTGAGATCAAATCTTCGAAGTTTAGTGCTTGAGAAAGGAGAAGATTGAATCTTCGCGATTTAATGCTTGAGAAACACTTTGAAAGAGAGATCCAAACTTGAGAAATGAAATTCAAGCTCCAACCTTGATCACACAAGAAAACCCCTTTTTAAAACCCTAACTTTCCTCTCCTTCTCTCCTAAAATCTCTCTTAGGTTTGTGTAACCCAAAACCCATGAAATGAGTTTGTATTTATAGGCTTAGGGTTGTAGAAATCCTAATTTGCCTTTAAGATTCGTGAAAAAGGGGAAAAACCCCAAATCATTAAAGTCAGACCGATTGAGGCTATGAAGCCCCTGTTTCATGAAGAAATCCACTAGTCGGTCGACTGGGCGTGAAGGGCGGTCAATCGGGCTCCTAAATCACCTACTGTTTTACCTTGTCCTGAGCATTTTTGAGACAATCGGTTGATCGGCTGGAAGGGGCAGTCAACCGGCAAGGGTAAAAACCTTATGTTGCCCTTTTGACATCAGTGGGTCGATCGGGTCTGATTGGCGGTTGACCGGCTTGTTGCCTAATGATTGGATCCTAGAGGGGGGGGGGGTGAATAGGGTCTATGGCAATTTCAACATCTTCCCAATCCCTTATGCGGAATTTCAATTATACTAATTAAAAGGGAAATGAAATTAGCAATACTACACAAATAATTCAAAATAGTAATTAAATGAGAAGAGTTAGATAAAGCAAGCACAAAGATATTGTTCTCGAGGTTCGACAATCCCGCTTACGTCTCGCCTCAAGCTATACCCGTTAGAGGATTCACCATGATTTTACTCAATCGCATAGTCTTCTTACGAGTGAAGACCAAACTGTTACAATCTTCTTTTGAGTGAAGATCAGACCTTTCCCTTGCAAGAGAATCCCCTCCATTGAATTTTACAAAGCTCCCTGCTTCAAGGACAAGAATCCACCGATTCTTAATTTCTTTCACACTTTATAACAAAGTGGATTACAATCACTATTTGCTCCTTTACACAAGCTGGATGATCAGTCTCTCAAAGAATGGAGTTGAATAGTTCAATATGGACTATTTTGGGATTCTAGGTTTTACTCAATAGATTTAGAAATCTTAGCTTTGGAGTTAATGATAGAATGATTTGATTGATAGGAGTTCTCATTTTAGTTCATAAATCATCCCTATTTATAACCCAAGAGGTTTTATGGTTGTTGAAAGAACATTGATAACAAAACTAGCCGTTACAACATTTTCTGCTTCCTGCATGAATTTGTCGACGATTATGAGAATGCTCTTTGCATTCATCAACGAGATCAAGGCCAGAACAGAGACAATAGCCTCTACGGCTAAATTCGTCGACGAGTCTTCAATGTTTCCATAAATTCGTTGATGAGTTCTCTGGTTTTTCTTAGAAAACTCACATTTACCTTTTCTAAATTATGAGAATCATTTACAAGGACTCTTGGCTCATTTTTATCATGTTTTTTTTATCATTCTATATGATGTTCTAAGGCCTTATAAAGTAATTCAATTTTGGTCTAAGGCTCCTATGCTCATTCTAGGCTTTGAGCATTCAATCAACCATACTTTGAGGAATTTTTACATAAGTCTTAAGACACTCTCTCACTGAAATATAAAACATTTAAACCTTCTAGGAGTCTTATATCTTGATCTTGGGTCCTCTTCTTGGATTTCATCTTTAAACTTCTTTGACCAAGATGACTCCTTCATGACTTGGATTGATCTTCAATTTGTTTCAATAACTTGTTTGACTTGATGTTGAATCTTCTCATAGATAGTGTCATTTTCATGTTTTTTCTTTAAATGACTTGCTAATGCTCTTCATAAATTGAAGTACACTTAAACTCAATAGAAGCATTAGTAACACAAATGACATTACATTATTGTGTTATCATCAAAATTAATGATGTTATCTTAGGTAGAAACTTAAAGGCTAACAATCTCTCCCTTTTTGATGATGACATAATAATGAAATGGAATGAGAATAAGCTCCCCCT
This sequence comes from Tetracentron sinense, assembly GCA_015143295.1. NCBI lineage: Eukaryota > Viridiplantae > Streptophyta > Magnoliopsida > Trochodendrales > Trochodendraceae > Tetracentron > Tetracentron sinense. Next base: position 13,325,567 of record CM026562.1, on the reverse strand, counting down.
CAATATATAAATTCAATTCAAAGTCCCCCCTAAACATATGTATTAAAATAAGATTTGAATTTAATTCATTTGCATATAGTTTAGATAAACCATTCACTAATTCATGACATTTTAATAAGTCATTACAAGCAATTTAAAACCAATTTGAATATGTCATTTAAACACATTATTCCAATTCAAGTGTTTTTGTAGAGCCCTAAAACTTAAGCGCACTGTTTATGTGAATAGTGTCAGTGCAGAGGGCTTGTCAAAGCCTAAGGCCTTCTATGTGCCATTGGTTTGAGGGAAGTAAAAAGTGAGGGTTTTATAAGTGTATGTCGAGTCTTAAAACAAGAGTATAATAATACTCTAAGTATCTAAAATAATAGGGTATAAAATATCCTAAGTGTGCGTGCAGAACCTAGAACTCAAGATTATAGTATGTGAATAGTGTCGGTGAATAGTGATTTTAAGGCCTTCTAGATAGTTTGGTGTGTGATTTATGAATGAAAGAGTTTGAAACAAACTAGAGGTGTTATGTGAGTGTAAAGCCAAGGTAAAATGAGTTGAAACACTCTAAGTGAGTTAAGAGAAGAGTGAAAGCACTATAAGTGTGAAAAATTTAGAAAATAGCCAAGTTCTGTAGGTGGCCAGTCGACCGCCCCTCATGTCTGGTCGACCAATTGTCTCGAGGTGCCCCAAGAATGGGCCACAATTTGTGGTGATCAAAGGCCGGTCGAACGCCCCCTCCAGCCAATCGATCGATTGTCTCCAAAACACCTAAAAATGGGATGACAGTAGGGTTGTGCTCAAGGCCGGTCGATCGACTGTATGAAATTTGGTCGGAACAAGGGTTTTGCTATTAGACATATATGCCCACAAAAATCATTCCGAAATTGTATTATCTACTTTATTAATAAAAACATATTTACATTCACACATTGTCTTCTATAGTGGGTAATATATTATAAAGTATCTCATATGATGAGACTACTTTGTCCCTTAGGTAACACTGTAGGAAAATCATCCAGTTGGTTTTGAACCAATTGATAAGGAGATATGGTTTTCCGGTTCCTCGTAGACCTAGAATTGTTTTAAGTTATTTAGGATACATTTGGATAATGTATTCCTACTAACTTACACATGGTTAGTTCCAAATGATGGAGTGATGAATCTTAATCACTGCGAGAAGAGTCTCTTGACTACGATGTGGATATAGGTAAGAAGTACTTATATTGTAACAGGATCGCTTAGTGGATACCCTTAGAAATATGTTGTCGGTATATTTAGGGTAGTCCATTTGACAAAATGTCCTTAACCTAAGAGGTCGACATCTACTCTAGTATTTGCCTATATAGATTTGATGTAGCCAATCGTCAATGTCTAATGCACCGGACTAAAGGATTTCAAATAGTTTTCAAAGTTATTTTTATATATAAAATAAAGTAATAATTGTTATTATTTCTTTTAAAGGATTTCAAATAGTTTTGAAAGTCCAAGTTTGACTAAAAGTATCAAACAGAAAAAGTTCTCAGTATAAGCTAGGGATTACAGGCAGTATAAGATATTGTCCCGTAAGCTTATAACAATATTGGAGTTGGAAGAACGTATTTGCATACAAACCTTGTAATAGATAATACTTGCAAGTAATTCTCCATTTTCTGGGGGTTAATCACATTGTGTTAATGGACATTATTATGATTAGTGGAAGTCCAGGAACCTAGATGAAATTCTAAGATCCTAATGGAATTGTAGGAAAATGTTTCCTAGCAACAAGGCTCAAACAAAAGGTTAAGCACTTGGTCCCACTACCGGAAATGAGAGATCCCTTTAGATCTCACACACTAGGACCTTCTTAAAGCTTTAATTGAATTAAATTAAATTTTCCATGTAATCCACTATATGGTATAGTGAAGTTCTAGTAGATCAAATCACGTAAGATGTGATTAATTAAATGGGTAAGACCCATATGGAAATTTTGATAAAGATCAAAACATTGACCAACATGAGTTTGGAACTCATTGAGGGCTGTGAGGTAGTGGGGCCCACCTAGAGTGAGACGCCCACCTCATTAGATGCTACTTTATTAGTTGTTAATTGCTTGGTTACTAAATTGGTTAGTTGCTAATTAATTAGTTACTAAATTGGTTAGTTGCTAAAATGTTTAGTTACTAATTAATGATTTCTTACTAAATAGGAATAAGATTAGTTACTAACTAATTGGTTTCTATTTTTGATAAAGCCTAATTGGATTAGGAAAATATCATTAAAGAATTAAGTAGAGAGATTCTAATTAAATTAGAATTGAGAGAATAGAAGGCCAATGGCCTATATATATGGAGTGGGACGCCCATCATTGGGACACTACACTCCCACACAGTTTTCTCTCCCTCTCCCTTGTAGCTCACGCCCCCCTCTCTCTTCTCTTTTGGTTTTTGTTTGATCTTGAAAAATATTAGAACCAATCTTGTATAAGAAAGGATCTTGAATTCAAGAGAAAAATAAAAGATCATAGAACTTGGATTGGAAATGCCATTAGCTTTCATTGGAGAAAAACTTTAAATAAAAAGAAGGTTCGTGTGAATCGTGAATGAGACTTTTCACTTGCGAAGTTTTGCAGGTATCGTTCTATCCTTCAAATCGTGGAAACAACTTTTCTAAATCAAAGTCGCAAAGGTGATTGTTTTATCATTCATTGAATAAAATCAATTAGAACTATAGTCAGATCTTGAGATTCGATGTATACCCTCCAAAAACTGTTTTTCTAAAATTAAAAAGAGGTATACTTTTAATGGTATCAGAGCCCCGACTATGCTTCTCTTTGATTTTATTGGACTTTATAGTGTTTTATATCATAATATACCCCCTATAAATTTCGGCTACCCTAAGGATTGAATTTTTTCATTCTAGATGGTTATTGGATAATCACTATCCCATGGTTTTAAAGGGAGTCCCCCTCTAGTTATTAAGGGAGTAATTCAAACCCTTGTAAATTAGTTCGATACTAATTTAATTTTGGATAAATCCAATACTTTCTGAAATTTGATAGGGATAGATATATTGACATATAAATTTGGTTAAAGTTCCTTTAGGATTTAAGAAATCCATCTTGCATATTAAATTAAATTGTTTAATTTATTCTCGAGAGCCCTGTGCTAGCATATAATAATAAAATGTTATATTTATCATAAAAAAATAATAATTATTATAAGTGCTGGATGGGTTCCACAAATCATACCTCATTTTCTTTCCCTCCCCTCCCCTCCCCTCCCCTCCCACTTTTTCTTATTTTTGCAAAAGTTGTAATTTTAGAATTAGGGTTGCTGAATTTTGATGGAGAATATCAACCGAAGGAGTTTCCCGGTGAACCATTGCGAGATGGAAAATCTTCAATAGTTATAGGGCTTTATTTAAATCTCTTGTTGTAATTAAATAAGGTCGTATGATTTTTGTGAACCCATTATGAGATTATTAAATTATTGTTCATGAGATGATTAATAATATTTCTTTCAAGTCTGGAAGCTTAGATAATTGTGATTATCGTTTTTATGAGAATTTAGGATAATTGGATTATACCCTATTAAATAAGTTGTGTTTAATTGTAAATTGTGTTTATATTTAGACACAACATATTTGTTGCGACCCAAAACCCACCCTAGGAGTTAGAGTGAACTTTGGACGACTAATCATGACTTACATGACTTGCTTGACAAACCATCCTGCAAAAACCCACAGAGCATATACAAAGAGGATATAACAGCGGGAACATACTCTAACATAGCACAGCGGAAGACTTAACCAAACCTCTATGTATATACATAAGTGATCCAAGTTACACAAAAGGAGTCCAAAAGAAAGTGCGGACAAGCCCGCCAAAATACATGGATATACATCTCTCAACTCACCCACAGCTCTATCACTCAGAATCTACAACCACTACCTAATAGTAGCCCTCTACCAGAGGTTCCTCCAAAGGTTCCTCGACGTACTCCTCCTCCACCCATGGGCCAGGAGCATAGACATCAAAAGGAGCAGCCGCTCCGCTATCACCTGCGGACATAAGAAGTACGGCTGAGCATGGAATACTCAGCGTGTACCAAATGCTAACCAACCGTCATAGTACAACAACAATGTTACACATATATAAAATAGGAAACAATTCAGATCATAACAGGAAAGTAAAGCAGTTTATAATCATGCTTACATTTTCGTAAAAGCCGATAAACCCTTGAAACCTTGTGCACTTGACTTGACTGAAATACCCTTTCCATACTTGAAAACTTATCATGTTTGTCTTGTCTTGTCGTATCATGCCATGTCATGCTTGCTTGGAAAATAAACTACTTGTAAGGGAAGGGAAACCCTTCTTCCTAAATATTCATGCTTGCCATGTCATGTATCATGCTTGCTCGGAAAGTAAACTACTTGTGAGGGAAGGGAGACCCTTCTTCCTAAATGTTCATGCTTGCCATGCCATGTATCTTGCTCGGAAAATAAACTACTTGTGAGGGAAGGGAGACCCTTCTTCCTAAATGCACTTGCGAGGGAAGGGAAACCATTCTTTATGCATGGTAGTCTCGTTCTTGCCAAAAGTGAGGGAAAACATATCGTAGGATATGTCCCACCTCTCATTCTCATTCTTGAAAACCTCGATAAATTCATGTCATGCATGTCATGCTCGTGGAAGTGTGTACATACTTGCATTTAAATTTAAATATGACATTTGGAGAGTTAACAATACATAGAACATCAATCATTTGAGCAATTCAATATTCATGTAATTTACAATTCATTTCTTTCACCTTGGCATTTCATCAAACATGATGAGTACATTATTTGTTAAGCCTATCACATGCTTTTCTAGGTGGGTTCATATTCACAACATGCTTGTATGTTTATTATTGGTGCTTATTATTGGTTCAATGCCCTTCCCCATTTTATTCATCACATCATCCACACGGCATCCAATCGCCAACACCCCCTCTCCATTCACACCATTCACCATTTCAACTCATAATACATTTATGGATGAAAGAAAACAAAGAATAAGGGAAGAAAGAAAAAGCTATAACTAGGAGGGTAGCAAGAGGTACCGACCTTGACAAATGAGGGAAGAAACTCTCCTCCAAAACGTGCGTGTAGATGCTGCCCTAGCTTGAGGAGAGTGCTCCACGAGTGCTTGAGCTTTGATCTTGAAGGAGAACCGAGCTTGAGAATGATTGTGGGTCTTGAAATCCCTTTGATTTCTCCCCAAAAGCAAACCCTAGGTTTAGAAACCCTTCTCCTCTTCCTCTAACTCTCAAAATACTCTTAGTGTTATGAGTGAACCCTCAAATGCTCGGGCAAAGCCTTTAAGGCATGAGTGAAACGCCCAAAAGATGAAAACACCCTTAATGAAATTTTTGCAAAAATGCGAAGACCGAGCGATCGGTGGTTATGACCGATCGATCGGTTGTCTATCGAGCGATCGGTGTTCTTGACCGGGCGATCGGTCAAAAACATGCTCTCTGAAAAATTTCCCCATACAAAATTTTCAACTAGTCGATAGTCTCCAATCGATCGCTCCATGGACCAAGCGATCGGTGGTCTGCAGGTCCACACTGTTTTGGCCATATCTTTTGACTCGTTCGTCGGATTTTGACGATTCAACTTGGGTTGGGTTCATACTTCGAAAAGGAACATTTCTGACGGTTTGAGAATTTTCAATTTTTTCCTTATTTATTAATTGTACTACATTAAAGGCAAATTAGCTATGAAAATGCTAAGCATTAAGCATGAAAAGTCCGGGGCTCTACAATATTACTAGTGCTCTTTTGGACGTGGAGATTGTGATCCATGTGAAAATTTTTACATAAAATCTTAGCTTACAAAATTATATGATAATCGTGTTTGAAAAGTAAGATGGATCACTAAACTAACCTTCATTAACCCTAAAGATTATAGGGATGAGTAGGTTTTGACCATAGGGTGAAAACCTAATTGCTAAAACCTCCTGTGAGGGCTAGTGGGAGTTCATCGCTCCTTTATTAATCGTATTATAAAAAATTTTCATGTTTCATATGATGATTATATATGATAATTGTCCATGATTGCATTGATCCCTTCAAAGAAAAATATTAAGTGATGTTAAATAGGATTATTAATCCTATGACCTTCCATTATCAATAAGTTAGGAATTAATTAGTCTGAGTTTTATCTTGCCAAAATGTATTGACATAATTCAGTCTGAATTAAACTCTTAGAGCCTTATTTCTATAATAGATAAGTTTGTGTATGGCCTGATAAGGAGTGTCAACTAAAATGGGGGCACAACCTTATTTGATCATATAACGAACGTAAATAATGAGTTTCACTTAAGCAAGGAAACATGACGGTTGAAACAGTGACAATTATGTTGTCCTTGGAGGTCAAAAAAAAATTGGGAATTACTGATTTACATAAGGAGTTATGCATGAGATGTTCAGTATGATGGATAATTACTATCCTCCTTGTAGTGCATGTGTAGTAATATATTAAAATTGAAGATTACATGTGTATTATGAGGATCCCAATACTCATCTGAAATAAAAGATTTATTTCCTAATTTCATATAATGAAGAGACTTATGAAATTGAAAGAAAGATGCTAATCATCGAAGATTTAAAATCCTAAAATCCGATGAATATATTTGTGAACAATGATGTAATTGTTTATGTTTTATTTTGTAGATAGTCATGAATCCCCTTTCAAAGATTCTAGATAAGAATCGATTGACTGGTCTTAATTTTATGGACTGAAAAAGAAACCTTGACATTGTGTTAACCTCTCAGAAGATTGCTTATGTTCTTACTTCCAATTATCTGGAATTTGATGAGGCAATTCAGACCCCAAAGTAGGTTGAGAAAGCCTCTAAATGACATGAGTCAAATAGTTTGGGAAAATGTTACATTCTTGCATCTATGTCTAATGTCCTACAACAGCAGCACGAGGGTTTTGGTACTGTTAAGGACATTATGAAAAATCTCAAGGAGATGTTTGGGGATTAGAATAGGACTGCTAGGCAGTTGGCTATGAAAGGACTCATGGGAACCAGAATGTTTGATGGAAGCCTAATCTGAGAGCATATCATCAAGATGATGAGGTTCATTAATGAACTCTCGACTCTTGGTGTAGATCTTGAACAACAAAGTCAAATAGATGCGATCCTAAACTCTCTCCCGGAATCTTTTTATGCGTTTGTGTTGAATTTCAACATGAACAAGTTGGAAAATACTCTGCCAGAACTCCTAAACATAGTGTAAGGAGCTAAACACCTTATGAAGCGTAATAAGTTATTTGTATATGTGGCAGAGGGAGTTGGACCTTCGAGGCCTAAGCCTAAGGGCAAAGGCAAGAAGAAAAAGAAGTCTAATTTCTCCAAGTTCCTCAAAGGTAAGAAAGGAAAGAACAAGAAAGCATCTTCTGAGAAGAAGGACAAGAAAAAGAATCAAAAAGTCTGCTTCTATTGCAGGAAACCAGGTCACTGGAAGAGGGATTGCCGAGTTTACTTAGCATCCCTCAAGGACAAACCTTTCGAAGGTATGTTCGATTCATTTATCATTGAGTCCAACTTAATTGTTGGTTCCTCTAACTCTTGGTGTGTAGATACTTGATCTACCTCACACATTTGCAGTATGTTGCAGGGGTTTCAGGAGAGCAGAAAGCTCAATGATGGGGAAATAAATATAAGGATGAGAACGGAAGCAAGTGTTGTTGCGATCACCATTGGGAGTTATATTTTAGAATTTGCTTTAGATAGGATCTTAATTTTGAAAGACTGCTTATATGTGCCAGACATGCGCAAAAATTTGATTTCTGTTTCTAGTTTAATCTCTTATGGTTATTCAGTATATTTTGATACTAATGTAGTTATCAAACACAATAATAAATTTATTGTTTCTGGCACATTGTCCAATGGTCTTTATTGTATTGATCGTATAAGCAATTCTGTTAATAACATTAAGGATAATGAGTCTACAAGTGTGAAGCCTCAGAAAAGAGATAGAGATTCTATGAGTCCAACATACTTATGGCATCTTCGATTAGGCCATATTAATTTGGATATGATAAACAGATTGGTAAATGATGGTCCTTTAAACCATTTACATGTTGAACCTTATCCAATTTGTGAGCCTTGTTTGAAAGGTAAAATGACCAAAATGCAATTTTCAGGAAAACTAAAGAGAGCCACTAATATATTGAAATTAATTCACACTGATGAATGTGGACCCATGAATCATTCAGCAAGAGGTGGCTTTATCTACTTCATAACATTCACAGATGATTATTGTAGATTTAGTTATGTATATCTAATGAAACATAAATCAGAATCATTTGAAAAGTTCAAAGAATTTCGGAATAAAGTAGAAAAGCAATCAGGTAAAAATATTAAAACTCTCAGATCCGACTGTGGAGAATAATACCTCTCGAATGAGTTCATGGATTATCTTAGAGATAATAAAATTTTATCCCAATGGACTCCCCCAGGAACACTTCAACTTAATAGTGTTTTAAAAAGAAGAAATCGAACCTTATTGGATATGGTTCGCTCTATGATGAATGAAACTGATTTACCCATTTCCTTTTGGGGATATGCATTAGAGACTGTTATTTATTTATTAAATAGGGTACCTTCTAAGTCTGTTTCCAAAACTCCTTGTGAACTATGGATGGGGCGAAAGCCCAGTCTAAAGCATGTCAGGATATGAGGTTGTCCAGTTCATGTGCGAAAGCAGAACTTTGACAAGTTGGAAAGTAGAACTGAGAAGTGCCTATTTATAGGATACCCAAAAGAAACTCATGGATACTATTGTATAATCCTAGCGAACAAAAGGTGCTTGTAAGTAGGAATGCCATTTTTCTAGAAGATGATTTTATCCTCAATAGAGAAAGTAGATTTAGAATAGATCTTGAGGAGCAAGATTAGAATAAATTGACCATGGTTAAACCTATCTTAACTAAACCTTTAAAAGCACAATAGCCCAAGAGAATTACAAGGATTAGTCGACCTCCAGATAGATTGTCTTATCAACATAAGGTGTATACTATGGAATCAGATTCCTTGGAAGATGATCCTTATACTTATCAAGAAGTAATATGTGATATTGATGCTAAGAATTGGCATAAGGCTATGCAATTTGAGATGGACTCCATATTCTCGAATGGTGTCTGGACCTTGGTTGAAAAACCTGAGGGTATAAGACCCATTGGGTGCAAATGGATCTAAAAGAGAAAACGTGGATCCGATGGAAAGGTAGAGACCTTTAAAGCAAGCCAAAATAATCAAGTGTGCAAATTGGTGAAATCAATATACGGCCTTAAGCAAGCTTCTCGGAGGAACATCCGTTTTGGTTAAACAATCAAATCGTTTAGTTTTCACCAAAACATGGATGAGGTATGTGTGTACAAAAAGGTTAGTGGAGTGCAATAACTTTCTTAGTTCTTTATGTATATGATATTCTACTAATTGAGAATGATGTAGAAATGTTATCAACTATTAAAATCTGGTTGTCTTGTAACTTTGCTATGAAAGACCTTGGTGAAGCCTCCTATATTCTTGGTTTTAAATTGTTTAGAGATCAAAAGAAGAGGATGCTGGAATTATCCCAAGTCAATTATATTGACAAGATCTTGCACAAATATAACATGAAAAATTTCAAGAAAGGGATATTACTCTTTAGGCATGAAATTTGTAACGCTCCAAAATACCTCCTAGGAGTTAGGATACTTTGGCGACGCGACTTATACTTAACACTAACCTGCAAAGAATATACAAGGCATGCCAAATAGTGGTCCAGAAAATTTCTTTAAAATAAATTGTACTTCCAAGTATTAACATAAACCAACGACTTAATAAAAATTATAATAAGCACAAAAGAGTCCAATGCTTGAGTTACCAACTCAAGCCTACATGAAAATCCCCAAAAGAAAAATACCCAAAATACATGTCTCTCTCTTTCTACCCAACCGTAAGGCCACATATCTAACCCCTAATATCTGGGTGACAAACAGAGCAATCTCCTGCTCTCCATGAGCCGCTTCTATCCAATGAACCGGAGTCCATATATCGTATAGTGTACCTGCCGACATAAAAGTACGGCTGAGTATGTAATACTCAGCGAGTACAAGCTACTAGCTAACAATAGTAATAACAATAATATGTAAAAACAATAACATATCATGCATGGTACAATTCATCTTCACATATACATAATCAGAGTGCGAAAGCTAATACAACTAACACTTGCACAATTCTTGAACATCATACTTTAAATCATACATTCTATTCATGCTTTAACCCATACATGTTTTCCATTACCTTGTGAGTCTTGTAAGTTCCTTACATGTCTTATGAGCTTCTTTAGTTCACTTATCTTATTTGGCTAGTACCCGAACTATGAAATGGATGGACATACTAGCGGCTTGTTATTCTTGCTTGTCTTGTTTAACTAGTACCTGGACTATGATATGGATGGACATACTAGGTTCTTATCTTGCTTTACTAATGCCCGGACTATAATGAAATGGAACACATTAGCATCTTGTCTTGCCTTGACTAGTACCCGAACTATGACTTGGACAGTCATACTAGTTTCTTGTCTTGTTTGACTAATGCCCGGACTATAATGGAATGAAACACATTAGCCTCATGTATTAATTGGACCAGTGCTCAGACTTTGGTGGAACGGAACACACTAGTAAATTTACTTGCTTAGCTAATGCCCGGACTATGATGGAACGGAACACATTAGCATCTTGATTTTCTTGCTTGTCTTGCTTACTTGTCTTGTTTTCTTGTGAGCCAGGTATGACATATCCTAGGGATATGCCCTACCCTTGACATTCATGCTTGTTTGCTTGTGAGCCAAGTATGACATATCCTATGTCGCGCCCCAAAACCCACCCTATGAGTTAGAGTGAACTTTGGACGACTAATCATGACTTGCTTGACAACCCACCTGCAAAACTCATAGAGCATATACCATAGAGGACAATATAACGGAAACATAACTATAAAACACAGCGGAAGTCTAACCAAACCTCTATGAATATACATACGCAAATCCAAGTTATACAAAAAGTAACCAAAAGGAAGTGCGGACAGACCCACCAAAATACATGAATGTATATCTCTCATCTCACCCACAGCTATTCACTCAGAATCTACAACCACCTAATGGTAACCCTCTACGGGAGGTTCCTCCAAAGGCTCCTCGACGTACTCCTCCTCCACCCAAGGGCTCGGAGCACAGATATCAAATGGAGCAGCTGCTCCGCCATCACCTGCCGACATAAGAAGTACGGCTGAGCATGGAATACTCAGCGGGTACTAAGCACTAACCAACAGTCATAGCATACAGATAGCATACATAAAGCAGGAACAATTCTTGTAAGTTAGAAGGAAACAATTCATATCATACAAGGAAGTAAAAACAATTTATAATCATGCTTGTATTTCGTAGAAAGCCGTTAAAACCCTTGAAAACCTTGTGCACTTGACTTGATTGGAAATACCATTTCCGTGCTTGAAACTTGTCATGTTGTCTTATCTTATCATATCATTCGTGTCATGCCATGTCATGCTTGCTTGGAAAGTAAACTACTTGTGAGGAAAGGGAGACCCTTCTTCCTAAATGCCCATGCTTGTCATGTCATGTATCATGCTTGCTTGTTCGGAAAAGTAATCTACTTGCGAGGGAAGGGAGACCCTTCTTCCTAAAATGCTCATGCTTGTCATGCCGTGTCATGTCATGCTTGTATCATGCTTGGAAAAGTAAACTACTTGTGAGGGAAGGGAGACCCTTCTTCCTAAATACTCATGTCATGTCCTTTTACTTGTGAGATGTCCTTGTGAGATGTACTTGCGAGGGAAGGGAAACCCTTCTTATGATATATATGCACTTGCGAGGGAAGGGAGACCCTTCTTATGAAAATGCATGATTGTCTTGCCCTTGCCAAAAGCGAGGTAAAACATATCGTAGGATATGCCCCACCTCTAAATCCCATTCTTGAAAAACGTCGGTAATCCATGTCATGCATGCGTGCTCGTGAGATCGTGTGCATACTTGCATTTGGAATTAAATATGACAATTTGGGTAATTTACAAAGCATAGCATATCACGATTTGAACAAGTAATAAATCGCACATTTTGAGAAATGTAAGAAACACACTATCATATGCCCTAACAATTTCATGAATAATTAAACATGTATTCCCTTAATTTATCACTCATTTTATTCACCTTGGCATCTCATCAAACATAGTGTGTTCATTATTTATTAACCCTACAACATGCTTTTCTAGGTGGGTTTTACTCACATCACATATGTATGTTTATTATGGGTACAATGCCCTCCCCATTCATCCATCACATCAATACACACGGTATCCAATCGCCCACATTCATCTCCATTCATCATTCACCATTCACCATTCACAACCCATCTCATAATACATGGATGTATAAAGGAAACACAAGGAAAATAAAGGAAAAGAAGAACTATAACTAGGAGGGTAGCAAGAAGCACCGACCTTGAAGAGATGAGGAAGAAATCCCTCTTCCAAACGACCGTGAGTTGCTGCCCTAGCTTGGAACACGAGCTCCGCACGAGCTTGAGCCGAGATCTTGAAGGAAAACGTGCTTGAGGATGATCTAGGGTCTCAACCCCTTTGATTTCTCCCAAATGAAAACCTAGGTTTTGGAAACCCTTCTCCTTTCTCTCTATCTCTCAAAAGACTCTAAGGGTTGTGTATGAACCCTCAAATGATCGGGCAAAGCCTTTAAGGTATGAGTGAAACGCCCAAAAGATGAAAACACCCTTACTAAATTTTCTGCAAAAACGCGAGTACCGAGCGATCGGTGTTAATGACCGATCGATCGGTTGCCTACCGATCGATCGGTTTCATAACCGAGCGATCGGTTAAAATTTCACTCTCTGAAAAATTTCCCCATACAAAAATCTTGACCAGTCGATAGCCTCCGAGCGATCGGTTTTGGACCGATCGATCGCTCTATGGACCGAGCGATCGGTTGCCTGCAGGTCCAGACTGTTTTGGTCATATCTTTTGACTCGCTTGTCGGATTTTGACGATTCAACTTGCGTTGGGTTTGTACTTCGAAAAGGAACATTTCTGACATTTCGGAATTTTCAATTTCTTCCTTATTTATTAATTATACCTCTTTAAAGGCAAAATGGCAACGAAAGTGTCATGCATTAAATGTGAAAAGGTCCGGGGCTCTACATCCTAGGGATATGCCCTACCCTTGACCGGCCTGATGTTCGGCTTTGTCATTTATGTCGTAAATCACGTATCTTATCCTCGTGGTTTTCTTACAAGTTGATCCTGCTTAAAAGTTTGGTCCATGTATTCGTGCTTGGTGTGTGTGACATTCGTGACAATCATACTATCATAGATGCTTCAAAGAACACATTGCAGTTCAATTTTTTTTATAACCATGTTGGAATTTAAAACAAGCATGTAGGGCCATTAATCTAAAATTATCATTTTTAAGAAAACTACATAACTCATGCTTTAATAATCTCCTTTAATTTCCTTAAATTCTCATTCATGCATTTTGTCAAACACTTAGCATGCAACATTTCTTTAACCTTTATTCATATTTTCTTAGTCTTGGTTTTCAAGGTCATTCATGCATTTTATCAAACAAGTAGTGTGCAACATTCTTATATTTATTTAATTCATGTTTTCTTATTCAACCATTCCATCAAACATATGAGGTGTGTTCCTTATGTCTACAATGCCCTTCCACCATTTTCATCACACATCATCCATCACAACGCATGGCATCCAATCGCCTCATCCACATCCAACATCTCACACATCCACAATTTCTTCTTTATCTTGTTTAATTTAGAGATTTAATAAAGTAAATCAAGAAAAACATGAACTAAAGAAATCCACAAGCATGCTTTTAAAATAAACCTAGGTTATTACTAAAGTAGTTATTAGGGTGTACTAACCTTTGAGGATGAACTCCTCTCTTGAAGAAAAAAACCTTGATCAAGGGGTCCAAGCTTGAGGAAGAAGAAGACATCACCCTGAATGGGAGATCCTTGCTTGATATGAACAATCTAAGCTTGAGGATGAAGATCCAACTCCAATGGCACGTGGGATTGAGGTTCCAAGCCTTGAGAAAGCCTTTAGAAGCAAGACTTGAGCTCCACTTTGATCCCAATTGAAAACCCCATTTTTGAAACCCTAACTCTCTCTCTTTTCCTCTCAAAATCCATTTTCCCCTTGTTAGAACCCTTAGTCTCACGAAATGTGGGTTTATATAAGAGTTCGGGGTTCCCAAAATCCCAAAATACCCTTATAACACCATTGAAAGTCAAAAATTGCGCAAATGAACAGTAGACCGGTCGACTGGTCACAAATCTGGTCGACCGGATTGGTCCTCATTTCTCCCATTTTTCCCATCTTAGTATTTCAGCCATAAATTTTGACTCGCTTATCGTATTTTGACGATTCAACTTGTGTTGGATTCATCTTTCAAAGGAGAATAACTTTTATGTTTTGTAAAACTTCAAATTTGAAGTTTTTCATAGTCTAATTGGGCCCACAAGTAGATTGGTCCAAAATGACTGCTGAATTGACAGCAGACCACCTTTATGAAACCTTATATTTGACATAAACTATGCTCAAAATATGAAAAAAAGAAAAGCATGAACCTTGAAGAGGGATTAAATATCTTTCCAAAAATTCAAGAATCACTCAATTCTGATAAGGGACGACAAAACTAGAGCTCCCACAAGCTGAGGGAATGCAAAGACATCCCCCTTTCTCGACACTTAGAGTATCTTATACTCTTATTTCTTCATCCCAACCATCCAACAACAACACTTAACCTAATTTAAGCTATTATTATCTTGTCTTATAAACCAAGTTACATAAATGACCCTCGGCCTTTACAAGACTTGTGCCCATGGCACTATCCACAACATTGTGAAATGGATTCCCGGGTTCTACATTCACACTTAGGGTATTTTATACCATAGATACTTGAGTATTATTATACTCTTGTTTTAAGACCCAACACACTTATATAAAACTCTCACTTCACTTTCCCCAATATCAAGAACACATGGTAGGCCTTAGGCCTTTACATGCACTGCACATTAACACTATTCACTACACTATTCATATAAACAGTGCACGGGAAATCCGGGGCTCTACAGAATTAGTTTCTCCAAATCAAAGTCTCCAAAGACTGATGTTGAAAGGGAGCAGATGAGCCATTGCCCATATGCATCAGCAATGGGGAGTCTCATGTATGTTATGTTGTGCACAAAACCTGATATTTGTCATGTAGTGAGTATCATGAGTAGATATTAATCAAACCCTGGTCCTGAGCATTGGACAGCAGTTAAGCACATTTTCAAATATCTATGGAGGACTATGCATAATTGTTTGATTTACAATGGAGAAGATTTGACTGTTATAAGGTACACAAATTCAAATTTTTAGGCAGATATAGATGATAGAAAGTCCACCTCAGGGTTTGTCTTTACTCTTGGGAAAGGAGTCTTTAGTTGGAAGAGTAGCAAGCAAACAAGAACTGCTAACTCAACAACAGAAGCGGAATACATTGCCGTAAATGATGCTGCAAAGGAAGCAGTGTGGATAAAGAGTTTATCCAAGCACTTGGTGTTGGTTCCTCTATAGAATCTCCTATCATGCTTTATGGTGATAATAGTAGTGTTGTTGCTCAAGCTTAGAGCACATCAGAAGACTAAGCACAATGAAAGAAAATTTCATCTGATTTGAGACAATAACATTGTCAAGAGGAGACATCGAGATATCTAAGATTGTGTCAGCGGATAACGTGGCAGACCCATTTACTAAAACTCTTTCTTAGAAGGTGTTTGAGAAATATCTAGAGACAATGGATGTTAAATACATAGGAGAATAACTTTGAGTGCAAGTGAGACATTGTTAGACATATATGCTCACAAAAGCCATTCCGAAATTGTATTATCTACTTTATTAATAAAAGCATATTTACATTCACACATTGTCTTCTACACTAGGTAATATATTATAAAGTATCTCATATGATGAGACTACTTTATCCCTTAGGTAACATTAGAGGAAAATCATCCAGTTGGTTTTGAACTAATTGCTAAGGAGATATGGTTTTCCGGTTCCTTATTGTAATGACCCACATTTAATTCACGGTTTTCATAATTTTATGAGTTAAATTATTGAATAAATGTACTTAAAATAAGGTGTAAATCCTAGGAGAATTCAATGCATTAAAATATTGAATCTTAAAACTCATTTAATTAACTCAATTTAGTGAATTTATGGAAATAAATTACACTAAATAAAAGAAAAACAAAAAGTAGCAAATGACTTAAAAAAAAAAAAAAAAAAAAAGGGCGCCGGCGATCGATCGCCCACCGCCGGCGATCGATCGCCCAAAATGCCGGTTGGTTGGTGGGTTTGCGCGTTTTCGTGGGTTTTGAGTCCTTAGGGCTCCCAATGTTATAAATACCCCCTTATACTCATGGGTTAGGGTTTCCAATGCCTTCTAAACCTAAAAAGAGAGAAAAGGGAGAGTTTTGAGAGATCAAAGAAAGGGAGATTTAAAGAGTTCAAAGATTCGGCCAGAAAAAGGGGAAAAGAGACGTGAAGATCAAGGTAGAACCTATTCGCAAGCAATAGATCGTAGGGATACGATCAAGTGAGGTAAATAACAGATCTAGTATTCCATATTTTGAATATTAACCTAAAAGAATGAATAAAAAGATAGTAAACCTAAGTAAGGATGTAAGAATATGTAGGATCTATGAACATATTTACGATTTCCATATTATTATTGATAGATTTGTTAAAATAGGGTATGAAGAACCATATTATAATTTTTATATTATGATTGATAGATTTGTTAAAATAGGATGTGAAAAACCGTATTTGGATTTCTACTTTATTATTGATGTAATTGTTAAAATATGATAAGAAGAACCATATTATGAGTTCTATATTATTATTGATAGATTTGTTAAAATAGGATGTGAAGAATTGTATTTTGATTTCTACACTATTATTGATAGATTTGTTAAAATAGGATGTGAAGAACCATATTTTGATATCTCTCTTATTAACTATGGATTTGCTAAAATAGGATGTGAAGAACCCATTTATGAAATTGCTTATTTATTCTTGATGATTAAATTAGGATGTGAAGAACTTAGTGAAGATATTGTTTCATTATTTTGATTGTTAAAATAGGATGTGAAGAACCATAATTATGATCACAATTTATTATTAGTGAATGATTTAAAATAGGATATGAAGAACTCGATTTATAATTTATGTTTATTATTCTTTAATGGTTAAAACAGGACGTGGAATACCTATTTAATATATTATTTTATCATTTTTGAATCGTTAGATTTTGAGGTGATGAACTATGTTTAAATTAATTATGATTCAATAAGGGGATTGGGAAAATTAATGGAAGTATGCCGATTCATGAGGAGAATGTGATGATGGATGGAATTGAATGAATAATTTAATTGTGGCATTTTAATGATATGTGTGTGATGTTATGTTGAAAATTTATGAAAATTATTATTAATTAAAGGTGGTATAATTAGGATATTGAGCTGGTTTAGACAAAAAAAAAAAATATTTGGACATTTAAATTAGATTGTGATTATAAATACTGTGATGTTGTTTTGCCAAGTGATAGGAAATGTGAGGAGTTGTGTATCTCTGTTATTCTTCTTAATACATGATGTATCATTAGGTAAACGAGCCTCTGATGAAAGTCAAGCTTCCCTTGGCCTGGTTATCATAGTGGTATGGGACGCTATCATGAGATGTCCTATGGCCCTTGACGGTTAGTCTTAGGTGCAATTTAAACAAAAGATATATCATTGTGCACTCATAAATGAAAAATCTGTAAAAGTAAGGAAAAGAACTAAAGACAGTGATGAGATATAAGTAAGATCAAAAGTAAAGTAAGAAAAGTAAGTAAGTAAGAAAGAAAGACACACGAAAATGATAATGCATGTTATGTTGTGCACCACCGGATACCATCAGAAATGGCGAGATATATGCCAAAGTAAGTAAGCCGTCGTACCGGAAAATGTACTAAGCCGTCCGTACCGGATAATGTACGAAGGGTGGTATCTCGGTAAAGTAAAGTATAGTAACCCATTGGTAAATCGGTATTTTAAGTAAGGAAAGAAAAAAAAGTAAGAAAAGAAAGATCTCAAAGAAAAGTAAGAAAAGAAAAAAAAGAAGTAAGAATGTAAGAAAAGTAAGAAAAAGAAAAGAAAAAGAAGAAAATGAGAAAAGTAAGAAAGTAAGAAAAGAAAGAAAGAAATTGGCGTAATATATTTGGTTGTTTCCGCACTCTGATTATGTATGTGAACTGATGTATGAATCTGTAAAATGCATGTAATTTAATGTTCATTATATTGTTCACTATGGTCTGTTATATACGCGGAGTAACTCGTTACTCAGCTGATGACTTTTGTTGTCGGCAGGTTCAGGTTTTGATATTTGGGCGCCCCGATCGTGGGAAGAAGATGAATACTTCGGGGAATCGGAAGGTGATTATTCCGAGGAAGAACGGGATCTTGATCGTTGGCCCTAATTTTTGAATTTAATTTGTTTGTGGTCAAATTTCAAGGAGACTTTAATTGACCTTCTGGATATTTATGTTTAGTTTAGTTTGATGATGATCATGATGGAGGGTTAGTATTTATTTTATTTCAGTTGCAGTTAATGATTATGAATTTAGTTGATGTTTTAATTGAAGAAATTTTTAAGTTTAGATTTTAGTATGCCTTAAATGCTTTAACAGGATGGTTGTTTAAGTGAGTCACGTGCCAAGATCTCACATCCTCCTAGGTGGGGTTTTGGGGCGTGACACTTGTAGACCTAGAATTGTTCTAAGTTATTTAGGATACATCTGACAATGTATTCCTACTAACTTACACATGGTTAGTTCCATATGATGGAGTGATGAATCTCGATCACTGAGAGAAGAGTCTCTTGACTAAGATGTGGATATAGATAAGAAGTACTTATATTGTAACATGATCGCTTAGTGGATACCCTTAGAAATATGTTGTCTGTATATTTAGGGTAGTCCATTTGACAGAATGTCCTTAACCTGAGAGGTCAACATCTTCTCTAGTATTTGCCTCTATAGCTTTTATGTAGCCAATCGTCAATGTCCAATACATCGGACTAAATACGGGCTCATTGGGTTATGTACGTTATACTAGGAGAAGTGTGTGCGCGCTCAACAAGGAATCCACTACTCATCTTTTATAGTGATTTATATTGAGTTGATACTTGTCAAACCGGACTTGGAAAACCAACACTGGTATTTAACGATGAAATGGTTTTATCGAGAATGTTATTTTATATGTAAAAGAAAGTAATAATTATTGTTATTTCTTTTAAAAGATTTCAAAAGGTTTTGAAAGTCCAAGTTTGACTAAAAGTATCAAAGAGAAAGATTTCTCATTATAAGCTAGGGATTACAGACAGTATAAGATATTGTCCCGTAAGCTTATAACAATATTAGAGGTGGAAGGATGTATCTGTAAACAAGCATTGTAATAGATAATACCTGCAAGTAATTCTCCATTTTTTGGGGGTTAATCACATTGTGTTAATGAATATTATTGTGATTAGTGGAAGTCCAAGGACCTAGATGAAATTTTATGATCCTAATGGAATTGTAGGAAAGTGTTTCCTAGCAACAAGGCTCAACCAAAAGGTTAATTACTTGGTTCCACTACCGGAAATAAGAGATCCCATTAGAGCCCACACACTAGGACCTTCTTAAAGCTTTAAAAAAGTTTTAATTGAATTAAATTAAATTCTCCATGTAATCCACTATATGGTATAGTGAAGCTCTAATAGATCAAATCACATAAGATGTGATTAATTAAATGGGTAGGACCCATATGAGAATTTTGATAAAGATCAAAACATTGACCAACATGAGTTTGGAACTCATAGAGAGGCGTGAGGTAGTGGGGCCCACCTAGGGTGGGACGCCCACCTTATTAGATGCTACTTTATTAGTTGCTAATTGTTTAGTTACTAAATTGGTTAGTTACTAATTTGGTTAGTTGCTAAAATGTTTAGTTACTAATTAATGATTTCCTACTAATTAGGAATAAGATTAGTTACTAATCAATTGGTTTCTATTTTTGATAAAGCCTAATTGGATTAGGAAAGTATTATTAAGGAATCAAGTAGGGAGATTCTAATTAAATTAGAATTGAGAGAATAGAAGGCCAATGGCCTATATATATGGGGTGGAACGCCCACCCTTGGGACACTACTCTCCCACACGGTTTTCTCTCCCTCTCCCTTGTAGCTCATGCCCCCCTCTCTCTTCTCTTTTGGTTTTTGTTTGATCTTGAATAATATTAGAGCCAATCTTGCATAAAAAAGGATATTGAGTTCTAGAGAAAAGTAAAAGATCATAGAGCTTGGATTGGAAGGGTCATTAGCTTCCATTGGAGAAAACCTTTAAATAAAAAGAATGTTCATGTGAATCGTGAAGGAGACTTTTCACTTATGAAGTTTTGCAGGTATTGTTCTATCCTTCAAATCGTGGAAACGACTTTTCTATATTAAAGTCACAAATGTGATTGTTTTATCCTTTATTGAATAAAATCAATTAGAACTATAGTCAGATCTTGAGATTCGATGTATGACCCCCCAAAACTGTTTTTCTAAAATTAAAAAGAGGCATACTTTCAGTGGGGTGCCAAAACGACAAAAAATATTTTCTTGAAGAAACTTGACCACAACTTTGTGATCATTAGTCTTAGTGACAACCGCTTCCACTCACTTGGAGATATAGTCTACTGCCACCAATATATATTCAAATCCAAAAGATGGCGAGAATGGACCCATGAAGTCAATACCCCATACATCGAAAAGTTCTACAACTTGAATTGGGGATTGATGCATCATGTCTCTCCGGGACATTGCACCTAATTGTTGGCAGCCTAAACAAGCCTAACAAAAGTCATGGACATCTTTGAAGATTGAGGGACAATAAAAACCACTTTGTAAGACCTTAGCTGCGGTCTTTTTCCCTCCAAAGTGACCCCATATACAAGAGAGTGACAAAATGTGAGAATACTTTGGAATTCACTCTCGGGCACACATCTTCGGATCACTTGGTCTGAGCAATACTTAAATAGTTCCGGATCTTCCTAGAAATAGTACTTGATTTGGGAAAAGAACCAGGATTTTTCTTACTTAGACCATGGAGATGAGATCTTTCCAACTGTAAGGTAATTGACCATATCAGCAAACCATGGTGGTTGAACTTGATTTACCTCGAATAGTTGCTCATCCGGAAAAGTGTCATGGATAAGACAAGACTTTAAAGAAGAGTCGATTAGGATTCTAGATAAATAGTCGGTGACCACATTGTCGGAACCTTTCTTGTCCTGGATCTCTAGATCGAACTCTTGAAGAAGAAGGATCCATCTGATCAACCTAGGCTTAGTGTCCTTGGCAAGGAGATACTGCAAAGCAGCATGATCAGTGTACACTAAGATCTTGGACCCTAGGAGATATGATCGAAATTTTTTTAGGGCAAATACTATATAGCTAGTAATTCTTTCTCGTTAGTGGTGTAATGTAATTGAGCATCCGAGAGAGTCTTACTAGCATAGTGGATAGCATGTAAGGTTCTATTCACCCTTTGCCCTAAAACTGCCCCGACTGCATAGTTCGAGACATCACACATAAGCTCGAATGGGAGAGACCAATCCAGGGGTTGCATAGTAGGGGCAATCGAAAGTAGAGTGTGGAGCTTCTCAAAAGCTTCATGACACGCTTGATCAAAGTAGAAAGGATCATTCTTGCAAAAGTAAATTGTTCAAGGGTGCAGATATTTTGCTAAAGTCCTTGATGAAGTGATGATAAAATCCCGTATGGCTTAGAAAAGATCGAATCTGTCGCACGGTGGATGGTGGAGAGAGACTCGCTATAAGGTCAATCTTGGCTTTGTCTACTTCGATACCTCTTTTGGACACAATGTGCCCCCAAAAAATACCATTTTGAACCATGAAATGACTCTTCTCTCAACTCAAAATAAGATTTGTCTCATCGCATCTTTGTAAGACCAAGGTTAAATGTTGGAGACAATCTTCGAAGGAAATTCCAAAGTCAGAAAAATCATTCATGAAGACTTCAAGAAATTTCTCTACTATATTGAAAAAAATTGAGATTATACACCTTTGAAAAGTCGTGGGTGCATTACAAAGACCGAATGATATGAGCCTATAGGCAAAAGTACCAAAAGGACATGTAAAGGTAGTTTTCTCTTGATCTTTGGTATTGACAGACACTTGATTATATCCGCAATAACCATCCAGAAAATAGTAATGATTTTTGCCTGTTAGCATTTCTAGGATTTGATCAATGAATGAGAGTGGAAAATGATCATTCCTAGTCATGGAATTGAGTTTCTTATAATCAATACACACACGCCAACCCATGGTGACGCGTGTTGGAACAACTTCTCCTTCTGGATTAGTAATCACAATGATACCGGACTTTTTTGGTACCACTTGAATGTGACTCACCTATTTACTATCCGAGATGAGCTATATGATACCCACATCTAGCAACTTCACTACCTCTTTCATCACTACCTCTTTCATATTAGGATTCAACTTCCGTTGTGCTTCCTTTGAAGTTTTAGCATCCTCTTCAAGATGGATGTGATGGATGCACATGGAAGGGTTGATTCCCTTCAAATCTGCTATTGTCCACCTCATAGCTTCTTTGTGCTTTTTGAGCACAACCATCAATTGACTCTCTTAATCATTTGTTAGGTCAGATGCAATGATGACAGAGAGAGTCTTCTTTGGTCTCATAAAGACATATTTAAGTGAAACCAGGAGTGACTTCAACTCAAGAGTAGGTGGAGCCTCTAAGGAAGGGATGGAAGGAATGCTAGAGGTGGAAGGTAATGACTCTTTCTTGGCTTTCCAAGGTGGGAAATCCATATGAGAAGTCGAATTTAGCAAATTGTTGACTTCTTTAATGGACCCTTCCACATCAAATTCATCTTCATTGAAATGAGAGACAGGCTTTATATGGGTCATTGGATAAGATGTAAGGAAGTGAATCCTCTACCATCTCTTCGATAGAATCGACTAAAAAACATGTCTCATCATCATTCGTGGGTTGTTGGGATGTGCTGAAAATATTCAACTGGATCTTCATATGCCCAAAATACATATCCATCACCTCAGTTTGACAATTTATACATGCATTGACAATAGCCAAGAAGGGTCGACCGAGGATCACCAGGATTTGCTTGGTAGGATTTCGGACCGGTTCCATATCAAGAACGAGAAAGTCGACCAGAAAATAGAATTTGTTGACTTTAATAAGGACATCCTCAATAATCCTCTAGGAATTCTAACTGATCTATCAGCTAGTTGTAGAATAACTGATGTAGGGCGCAGTTCGTCCAACCCTAACTTCTCATAAACTGAGAAAGGGAGAAAATTCACACTTGATCTTAAATCAATAAGGGCCCGGTCAATGGAGTGTCCTCCAATTATATAAGAGATGGTAGGTGTACCAGGATCCTTGAATTTAGGAGGAGTGGTATGTTGAAGCAAAGAGCTCACTTGCTCGGTTAGAAGGATTTTCTTGGACACATGAGTCCTTGATTTACGCTTTTGTGTACATAAATCCTTCAAGAATTTGGAGTAAGCCAGAATTTGCTTGATTGCATCAAGTAGAGGTAGATTTATCTTAACTTGTTTCAAGACCTCAATCATGTCTTCCATCCTTGCTCCCTTTTTACCAAAGGGTGATGAATCATTCAAATAAGTCAGATAAGGGGCTTTAGGCATGTAGGGTGCCTCAGGAATGAGAATTAGAGTAGAAGAAGAACCTTGATCCTTCTTATTGGTATCCATTCCTTCGCGCTCAACTTCAGAAAATCCCACAATGGGCTTTTCTTTCTTGCCCGAATTCTCCCTAACCTTATCTTTGACTACCTTCCCACTCCTTAAGGTTGTCATGGCCTGAACTTGTTAATGATTTGTCTCATTGACATGATTGACACCTTTAGGATTGCTCACAGGTTAACTTGGAAGGGTTCCTTCCACTCTCCTATTGATAGCATTAGCAAGTTATCCCATTTGAGACTCAAGCTTTTGAATGGATTGAGAGTGTGAGTTAAGAAATTGGGTATTGCTTTCCAAGCATTTTAGAGCATTCAATATCTTCTCCTCAAAAGATGGATTTCTTTGAGTAAAATTAGTAGGAGCTGGTTGTTGAAATTGTTGGGGTTGGTAGTTAGATTGATTTTGGAAAGGCCGATTGAATGACCTTGGAGGTTGGGGAAAATTATTCCCTTGAGTTTGAGACTGCCATGAAAAATTAGGATGATTCCTCCATCCCGGGTTATAAGTGTTTGAGAAAGGATCTGTAGCACCCCGGATTTTTCTATACTTAATGAATACCGTTTTCGTAGCTACTTGGCCTTCCTCATAGTCTAATTAATAAATAAGAGAGAAATCGGAAATTCCGAAATGTTAGAAATGTGCGTTTTCGAAAGACGAACCCAACGCAAGTTGAATCGTCGAAATCCGAAGAACGAGTCAAAAGATATGGCCAAAACAGTTTGGACCTGCAGGCAATCGATCGCTCGGTTATGCACTTGAGGACGAGCTCTGGAGAGGCACTAAGGACGTAGCTCGGAAGGCACTAAGGACGTAGCTCGGAAGGCACTAAGGACGTAGCTCTGATAACGTGCTCTGACAACGTGCTCTGATAAGGCACAGACAACGCATAGACAACGTACTCTGATAACGTAGCTTTAGCTCTGATAACGTATACGTTGTGCATCCGTTGTGCAACAGACAACGGGTACGTTGTACAGCAAACAACGTGTACGTTGTACAGCTCACGACGGGCACGTTGTACATAAGACAACGGACAACGTGTTCGGCACTATTCACAGCACAACATGTTTGGCACTATTCACAACGGACAACGTGTTTGGCACTATTCACAGCACAACGTGTTCGGCACTATTCACAGCACAACGTGTTTGGCACTATTCACAACGGACAACGTGTTCGGCACTATTCACAGCACAACGTGTTTGGCACTATTCACAGCACAACGTGTTTGGCACTATTCACAGCACAACGTGTTCGGCACTATTCACAGCACAACGTGTTCGGCACTATTCACAGCACAACGTGTTTGGCACTATTCACAGCTCAACATGTTCGGCACTCGTGTTTTTGCAGAAATTTCAGTAAGGGTATTATGGTCTTTTGGTCGGTTCACTCTTACCTTAAGAGTTTAACCCGAGCCTTTAGGGCTCATTCTCAACACTTAGAGGATTTGGGGGATTAGAAGAGAGGAGAAAGGGTTTCCTAAGCTAGGGTTTTGCTTTTGGAGAAGAATCAAAGGGGTTTTGAGACCCTAGATCACTTCCAGTCCGGTTTTTCTCCAAAATCACGGCTCAAGCACTCGTGGAGAGCGTTCCCCAAGCTAGGGCAGCAACCCAAGCACGTTTTTGAAAGGGGTTTCTTCCCCAACTCAAGTCTCCTTCAAGCAAAGGTGTTCTTCTTTCAAGTTGGAGCTTCAATCAAGGTTTCTACCAAGGATCAAGCCTTGATCTAAAGTTAGTACACCCTACTAACTTACCCTAGCAAAAATCTAGGTTTTCTATATAAAAATGTGATCCCTTATATTATGTTTTCCTCCTTATGAAAAGTGTTATCCCCCATTAAATATAAACAAGATAATGGAAAAGGTGTGGATGTGTGGATGGAATGTTGGATGTGGCGATTGGATGCCGAGATGTATGTTGTGTGATGGAAATGGTGGATGGGTATTTTACCAATAATGAACTTACCTTGATGTTTGGATGGAAAATATGCGCTAAAAAAGAACAAGATGAATTATTAAGAAACATTGCATGTGTTGTGTTTGACAAAATGCCTAAACTATGAATAAACGACTTAGATGAAGAAAATGGAAATAGGTTTTATGCATGTGTTCTTATAGACGATGAATTGATCCAATGTCATGTGAATTACTTAAGTTACCTATGCTAATATTATGAATTGAATTGTAATGCCATGTCTCTTTTGTTAAGCGCATTCCCACGATTGTTATTATTGGCACGCACATGAGCACGCATGATAGCATGAACCGAGATTTCAAGAGCATGTGCATATAATAAACAACAAGAAAATATTGCATGTCAAGGAGGTTGGTAGCCCAGGGAGAATTCGGGTACTAGCCTCTGGCTCACAAGATAACCCCTAAATCACCTATTGTCAAGGAGGTTGGTAGCCCAGGGAGATTCGGGTGCTAACCTCTGGCTCACAAGAAAACTAAACAAGTAATAAAAATCACCTATTGTCTAGGAGGTTGGTAGCCCAGGGACATTCGGGTACTAGCCTCTGGCTCACAAGAAAACCAAACATTGCATATCAAGGAGGTTGGTAGCCCAGGGACATTCGGGTACTAACCTCTGGCTCACAAGTGCATTGCATATCAAGGAGATTGGCAGCCCAGGAGGATTCGGGTGCTAGCCTCTGGCTCACAAGTTACAAGATGAAAGTTTACAAGATGATGATCATGCATTCATGCATGCACGCATACATGATTTCTACGAGGCATACCGGAACATGACATGGGTGTTCAAGCATGAGTTTTATCGGCGTTTTCGCATTCATGTACGCACGTCACGATGCTTGTATTGTATCATGCTTTATACTGTTTCTTTTGTGATGTTTCTATTACTGCTTGTATGATATTACTATTGTGTGTTTTTATTATTGTTATGGTCTGCTAGTAGCTTGTACTCGCTGAGTATTCCATGCTCAGCCGTACTTTCATGTCGGTAGGTACTGAGGGAGCCCTCGACCCGGAGCCTTGGGTCGAGGAAGAGTATATAGAGGAGAGAGAGCCGACTATTCCATTACAGTCTCAGGCGGACCGAGACCTCGATGTGTGGCCATACCTCGACTACTGTTGAGGGGAGAGTATGAGAGGGTCTTGTGTATTTTGATATTTTGATAGGTGGGCCTGTCCACCTTAGACTTAGACATGTCTTGTATTTATGTTAACTTGGAATACTATTTTGGATCATCAGAAGAAATAAAAATTTGTTTACGCTTCCGCATGTATGTTAGCTTCCGCGCTCTGATTATCGTTGTTAGTACTGTATTTTATCTTGTGCATTACAGGATGGTTTGATAGGTACGTAGTGTGACACCTAAAATATCCCTAAACTCCTAGGGGGTATTTCGGGGCGTTACAGGATCATTATCCGGGCGGATATAGGCAGCATTTTTATACTCTTGGACAAGGTCCGAGAATTGGGCAGCAGAAGGATACTTATGAACATAATGTTCAGGGCTAGAACAAATATGACATACCTCTTTCTGATTAGGAGTTGGTTGATGAGGTGTGTAAGAAGGTGGCCCTGTAGCCATGAGTTTATCCAATTTGCGAGACAGTTCATTTACTTTAGATGAGACATCTATAGAAGTGCCCACTTCATAGAGGCCTCTCTTAGGATTTGAGGAAGATGATGGTCTCTCAGAACGACTATTCAAGGCATGATGGAGAGAGTTTTCACTCAAATTTTCAAAAAGCTCCCATGCCTGAACCTCGTTTTCATCATAAATGTCTTTGGACAAGAAACATCAACCAATTGACGGTTGATTTGAGGCAATCCATCATAAAAAGATTGGACTAACTGCCACTTGGGAATTTGGTGGTGGGGACACTTACGGAGAAGATCCTTGAATCTCTCTCATGTTTCATGAAATAATTCACCATCAATTGGAGCAAATTTCGTGATGGTTCGCCTTATCAAGCTGGTTTTGCCAATGGAAAAAAATTTCATAAGTAATTCTTGTTGCAATTGAGCCCATGTGGTAATAGAATTGACCTCTAAAGAGTTAAGTCAATATTTGGCTTTATCTTTTAAAGAGAATAGGAAGTGGCGCATCTAAGGGTATCATCTAAAAATCCCTGCAACTTAAAGGTAGTGTAGATCTCATAAAATTCATCGAGATGTTTGTAGGGATCTTCATTATTAAGTCAATGATAGGATGATATCATTTGAAGGATGCTGGACTTAATTTCATAGCGGGCTGCCGTAGTGTCCGGCAGCCGGATGCATGAAGGGGATGAATATATAGGAGTAAAATACTCATTCAAAGTTTTCATTGGGTCCTATTCTTCCGCCATGTTAGGGAAATGAATAGCTTCTAGGTTCGCTCTAGGGATGGTAGAAGCTTTAGCTTCTAAATTCGATTGGAATAAGACAGAAGCCATGAGGAACCTAGCAGTATGCTCTAACTTAGAATCAAGGGAAAATAGTTTAGGATTACAAGACCTCCTACCGTGCATACACCCTAAAGAAATACTCTATGTTTGACAAACACCAAATTAAAATAAGTATCTACTAACAAAAATAAATACTTACAAAACTCTTCTGCTTTCCAGATCTTGAGCAAACTTTTGAAATTTTGTAGTTTGAGTGATTTGGTACCTGAAAATACAAATATTTCAAATTAAATAAAAAAAATATTTTTGGATTTTTTTGATGATTAATTTAAATTTAATCTATCAAATTAACAACTAAACCGTTCCAACAATCCCCGACAACGGCTTCAAAAATTGATTGTTCACGTAATTTGATTATTCCTTATAGTAATGATTCTGTAGAATAGTACTAGTAAGGGTATCGAACCTCTGAGGACTGTGTTGGTTTCGTTGTTTTTTATCAAGATTAATTTTAAACGAATGATTGAGAGAGTTGATTTTTAATTGATTAGACCAAAACAATTATTTAAACTAATTTCTAATTTAATTATCAACTAATGGGTTTTTAAATCATTTGGAGAGAAGATTTAAGGTGTTTGAATCCACCACTAACCTCATAACAAATCTCATTCTGAATTTATTCAGACCTCTTGAATTGCAAACATTACAGTGAGAGTGACAGCACGCCTCCTCTCCACTGATCAAGAAAGGTACAAGGGATCAAGCCCTAGGTATATCGTATCTTTGGTTAGCATGAATGATACATATTGAACTACGGTTATGTAATCACTCATCTTCCCTTAGCATAAGATATCTTAGGATTTAATCTCTCGATATGTTAAAATCATTGCATAAAACCTATATTAAAATTCTAACAAAAATTAACACAAGTGGGTTCAATTCCAATTTCCTAACACCTAAGACAAGAACATAAATTCAATTGAAATCAAATTTGAACAATAAAATCGGTTGATAAAACAACCCTCTCATTATGCAATCAATGTCTTACAAATAAGAAATCTAAATAAAGACTAAGTAAGAACACAGTAACTTGGCTAGGGTTTCATCGAAACTCTAGAACGAAAAGTTAAGTTCATCGCGAGGGAGGAGCACATCATCTTCAGTGACAAAAACGACTGACTCATCTGCATGGCTTCCTTGATCTCTTGAGCTTCTTCTCTTCTTTTGATCCAAAATTCTCTATTTCCTTTTATGGCCAAAGAATCTTCTATCTGTATAAAGAGAGAGTCAATTCGGATTAGGGTTGTTGTAAACCCATTAGGACTCAAAAACTTCAATTCCGGATTCTGTTTTACTAGGCAAAAATGCCGATCTGTGATCGATCGCACAACAGTTGCGATCGATCGCACACAGAAGAAACTTTCTAGTAGTTCTTTGCCATCTTTGCGATCCATCGCAGCCCTTTCATCTATCATAGCTTGACCTGCGATCGATCGCAGACCATCTATGATCTATTGTAGGTTACAGAAAATTCCAATTTTTTTTCTCTTTTGGCCTTTCACATGGTTGAACCTCTTTTGAGATTTTTGGAAGTTTTTAAATATTTATTTTTAACCTTCTTTTCCTCGCATGAACTTGAAATCAATGAAGACAACCAAGTACCGTAAAATAGTTTAAAAATAATACTCTAATGGATTAACAAGTGCAGTTTAAGGTGCATATATGTGTAACATCAAGCACCGATCAGTACCCACAGGATCCGAGGCGCCCAACGCATCCAAGTCCACCAAGAAGCCTATCATCATTCTATTGACTCCAACTCCTGTCGCGCCCCAAAATACCTCCTAGGAGTTAAGGGATACTATAGAGGTGACTGTACATACCTGCCAAACCATCCTGTAATGAACAAGGCTAACCATGATATAATAATTCCAATAAGCAGAGTGCGGAAGCAAAATCATGAGTACGGAAGCTTGAACTAACTTTTTCTTTTCTTCTATAACTCTAAAATAATATTCCAAGTTAACATATACAAAACATATCAAGTTAGAGGGGGACATGCCAACCTATCAAAATATACAGAAGAACTCTCTCGGACGCTCCTCTCAACAGTAGTCGAGTTATGGCCACACGTCCAAATCCCTATCCTCCTGAGACTGTAGCTGGATAGGTGGCTCCCTCTTCTCTACGTACTCTTCCTCAACCCAAGGCTCGGGGTCGAGGACTTCCACAGTACCTGCCGACATAAAAGTACGGCTGAGCATGGAATACTCAGCGAGTACAAGCTACTAGTTAATCATAGCAATAACAAAGCATAACAACGGTGAACACAATACAAAATATCGATTGAAGCAATACTAGCGGCATAAGATAAATAGTATTAAACATGAAGCAATATAAGTATCTTGGCATGTGTGCATGAATGCAAAAACCTCGATAAAACTCATGTTGGGAAACCCTTTTCATGTCTTAGTCTTGCTTGTGAAAATCATGCATGCGTGTCAGTCTTGTCTTGAATTTCATGTCTTGACTTGTATACTTGTGAGCCAGAGGCTAGCACCCGCACATCCCTGGGCTACCAACCTCTTTGATATTTCCTTCACTTGTGAGTTAGAGGCTAGCATCCTTCACTTGGGCTATCAACCTCCTTGACATGTAATTGTTTCATTTCACTTGTGAGCCAGAGGCTAGCACCATTCACTTGGGCTACCAACCTCCTTGTCTTGTTTCATTTTCTTCTGAGCCAGAGGCTAGCACCCTTCATTTGGGCTACCAACCTCATTGACATATTCTTGCTTTTATGTTTGATTTATCATATAAAACTACTCGTGGAAAACCCGGTTCATGCGTGCTTGTGTGCTATCAATAGTGGCAATCATGATGATATGTTTGAATGGGAGGATCACATGAATGTATCATTTTGATTTCTAGCATAATCGTATGACAATTTAGGCAACATATAGTGAAATTGAGCAATTGATCATTCATAAGAAAATTTACAAAATGCCTATTTCCATTTTCTTAATTTGATTCATTTACTCCTAGTTTAGGCATTTTATCAAACACCCGGCGTGCAACATTCCTTAGTAATTTCATTTACTCTTTTTAGTGCATATTTTCCATCACATCATCAAGGTATGTTCGTTATTCATAGAAGCCCTTCCACCATTTTCCATTTCACACATCATACAACACGGCATCCAATCGCCTCATCCACATTTCATCCACCATTCATTCATACATCCCCCACACTCACATTTATCTTGTTTAGGTATAGGAAATATAGCATATTTCAAGGGAAGGAAGATACAAGATCAAAAATAATGATTTTCAAAAGGGAAAACCTAGATTATTGCTAAAGAAGTTAGTAGGGTGTACTAACCTTGAATCAAGGCTTGATCTTGGGTGGAAACCCTTGATTGAAGCTCCAACTTGGAAGAAGGAGGACCCTTGCTTGAAGAATGTTTGAGTGGGGAAGAAAATCCTTGAGGAGTACCTTGGAGAACGCTGCCCTAGCTCGCGAAAGACTCCCCCACGAGCTTGAGGCTTGGCATGGAGAAATCCAAGCAAAATGGATGATTGTGGTCTTCAAAACCCTTGATTCTTCTCTCACAAATGATGCCCTAGGAAAACCCTCTTCTTCCCTCTCCCTTTCTCTCTAAATCTCTCTAAGGATGGTGTGTGGGGACCTAATGCCCGAGCAAAGCCTTATAGGCATGGGTTTAACGCCCAAAAGATGAAAAAGCCCTTAATGAAGTTTCTGCAAAACGCGATATACCGATCGATTGGTGGTTAATACTGAGCGATCGGTCGCCTACCGAGCAACCGGTGTTCTTGACCGATCGATCGGTCAAAAATATGCTCTCTTGAATTTTTTCCCATACAAAAAAGTTAACCAGTCGATAGCTACTGATCGATCGGTTTTGGACCAATTGATCGCTAATAATGACTGAGCGATCGGTTGTGAACCGATCGATCCCTAACGATTGGTGCTCTATAGGTTCCCATTGTTTTGGCCATATCTTTTGACTCGTTTGTTGGATTTTGACGATTCAACTTGCGTTGGATTCGTCTTTCAAAAAGGGACATTTCTGATATTTCAGAATTTTTAATTTCTTCCTTATTTATTAATTAGACTACGTGAAAGGTCAATTGGCTATGAAAGTGCTATTCATTAAATATGGAAAAGTCTGGGGTGCTAGAACTCCTCCAGTGACTCTAGCTGTTCTAGTGAGTTTGATGACCTCAAGAAGAAGAAAAAAAAGTAAGAAGGCCAAATGGGGAGAAGAGAAGAATAAAAAGAAGTAATTTTTCTTTTGTATGTATTTTTTTTATGATGCCAAGGAGGAGAAGAGAGAAAATGGATGAAATATGAAAGTTTTTTATGTGGATGATACTTTTTGTACTTCCATGGATGAATATTTTTTGTTGATGGAAATGCTTTGTAATGAACTTTGTGTATCCTTTAACCATATATGACATGACGTAGTTCTATCCTTTAAGATCTTATATAAGTTTTTGATATCTTGTGCTTAACTTTGCTACAATAACTAATTGGTATCATGACCCTAAAAGGATTCTCTAATCTATTTAAGTGATATCATGTTCCTTTGAATGGTTTATCTAAACTATATGCAAAAGAATTGAATTCATATCTTGAATATAATAATGCATATGTTTAGGGGGAGCTAACCTCAAAATTTTTATTGAATTTATATATTGAGGGGAGGTAATTCTCATTTCATTCCATTATTTTGTCCTCATCAAAAAGGGGAAGATTGTTAGCCTAAATGTTACAACCATAAGTACCCTTAATAATTTTGATGTTAACACAAATAATGAAATGACATTTGTGTTACTAATGTCTCATTTAAGTGTTTATGAAAAACAGTGTACAAGAGTATTAGCCTACCATTCAAATAATAAAGCTTGAAATTGCCATCTAAGTTGGTAAAAGATTCATTCAAGTCAAAATGAAGAAGCACAAAGCAAGCAAATTCAAAAAGAAAATACAATCATTTAGAAGATCAAGTTGAAGTCTATGCCAAATTTCATAAGATTTTGAAGTTTATCTAAGAAGAAATCTTCGAAGATCTCAAAGTTGAAACCATCATGGAAGATCCAAGATCAAGTCTGAAGACTCTAAAAAAGGTTTATAGTTTATTTTTTATCATTTAAGAGTGCTTAGGACTTATGTAAAAAGTCCTAAAAAGGTGAATGTTAGAAAAGCTCACTGACTTAGATTGACCATAGGTGCCTTAAGACCAAATTGAAAATCATTCTAAGGACTTAAAAATAAGGTAATTATCTTGATAAAGACAAGGTAGAAGACTTATGAAATCATTCACATCTTTCAGGTCAACTAAAAAGGATTTTCTGGTGAAAAACAGGCATCCAGTCGATCGGATCATCCATCCAGTCGACTGAATCAAGGCAAAGGATTTTATCTGGCCACTATGTTCATCCAGTCAACTAGATCTCCAATCCAGTCGATCCAATCCTTCGGGACGACCATTAAATGCACAGTAATGACTATTTTTCAAACGACTATTTTGCATTAAATGTTATTCCAACGGCTATAAATCTTTTTGGGCTATAAATTGGGATCATTTATAAATGAGAAACAACTCTTGATCAATCTATTAACTCCAATCATTCACTAGAAGTTCAAATTCTCAAATCCTTTGTGAAAAATCTAGAATCCCCAAATATGTGTCCTTGAGCTATTCAACTCCAACCTTTGGGAGATTTTCATAGAGCTTCGAAGAGATGTTTTTCAGCTCATCTAAGGAGAAAATTTCAAGATTATAATATCTTAATATACTTTGTATTGAAAATTTAAGAATCGTGGATTCTTGTGATTGAAGCGAGAAGCTTCGGGAAAAGTCTAGAGAGGATTGTTCTCTTGCAAGGATAGGTCTGATCTTCACCCGTAAGAAGATTGTAAATGTTTGATCTTCACCTGGAAGAAGATCATGTGATAGTGAATCGGGTTGAATTCTTGAGTTGGAAAGCTTAAGGCGGGGACGTAGGCGGGAGTACCGAACCTCGAGAACAAGTCTTTGTGTTTGCTCTCTTTATCTCCCATCATTTCTTTATTATTGCACTAATTTAGAATTGATAGTTTCTATTCTCTTGTTAATCAATTTAATTTAAATTTCACAAAAAGGGATTAGGAAGAAATTTAAATTTGCCAAGACCCTATTCACCCCCCTCTAGGGTCCAATACTTGGGAAACATGGCACATTCATTGAGTTATGCAGTTTTTTGTAGAGAATTATGCACAAAGGTTGGCATAGTAGATGGCTTCACTAAACATGAGGCTTGAAGTGCAATTATATTGTGCCATCTCGAGAGAATATTTCCACCCTCTTTTTTTGACATTATGGTGCATTTGGCCATCCATTTGGCCCGCAAGGCAAGGGTTGCGGGTCTAGTATAGTACCGATGGATGTACCAAATTGAGCAGTAAGTGCAATGTAAATTATGTGTATTAATTGTTTTATGTTATAGACTTAGCTAAATACTCAATTTTTTTTTTGTAATAGATATCTGCATACCTTGAAGTCCTACATACGTAATAGAAGTAGACCCGAGGGAGGCTATTGCAAGGGGATACATTGTTGAGGAATGTCTCACATTTTGTTTGAGGTATTTGGACGATGTTGAAACAAAGTGCAATCGAGTGCCAAAAAATTATGATGACAATAGAGCACTGCAATATATCAAGGACTGTCCATTTTTTCTAGACCTGGGTGTGCTATGGGAAAGGAGGAAACTATACATTTATCCTATGAGTCCTCCACGCAGATGCATCGTTATGTGCTATTCAATTGCCCTAAGTTGCCCAAAAGGATACTTTATGCATTATTTATCTTTCAATACCAATTTGTGTATTAACCAAGATATGTAATTTACCTTTTTTTCTATACAGGGAGCACTTAGATAAAGTAACATGAGAAAATTGCCACATGCGACAAATCGAAATTGAGCACCCCCACAATAATGCATTCTCAAGATGGTTCTCGTCAAATGTAAGTTTTAGTCTAATCTCTTTGTCACACACTTACATAATAGATCATATCTCAAGATTTTGTTTAATGTGTTTCAAAGTTAACAAAACATGTTTGTTAAACACAAACAGGTTTTTTTGTTGATTCGTGGAAGTTTAGACCATCTACGTTATGATCTAATATGGCTAGCATGTGGTCCCTTGAAGATTACGAGAAAATATAAGAGGTTTGTCGTTAATGGGTTCCAATTTTGAACAAAAACTGTTGATAGTAAGAAGAAGACCTCAAATAGTGGCGTGGTCATTACTGCACAGACTACAAGCTTTGCATCTGTGATGTTATTTACTATGAGATTTTACAAGAAATCATTGAACTTGACTATTATGGTGGGAGAAAGGTCGTGCTATTCAAGTGTGATTGGGTTGATGGTAGAGGTGTCAACCAAGAGGAGTTTCAATTTACGCTTGTTAATCTTCGTCGTTTGTTAAATACAGATGAATCTTATGTGCTAGCCTCTCAAGCAATGCAAGTCTTTTATATTAAGGACCCAATAGAAAAAGACTGGCACGTTGCTATTCAAATTAAACCTAGAGACTTCTTCGACATGCAAGATGAAATTTATTCAAATATTAGAGAGGCATGCCCCTAAACAGATCAACCAAGCATTGATCATTTGGAAGACCCTGGATTTGATGTTGATCATATTACCGATCTTAGGAAAAATATTCCTGGGACAACTGTTGATGTACTTGTAATCATCACCTAAACCGATAAGTCTGAGTTCGATATGTAACTTGCATTACGAAACAGTTATGTATCTTTGATAATCAATGAGAGAACATTTGTCTAAATCTAGCTTAGAATTTGAGTCAGCATTTAATTCTTTAGCCTTACTTTTGTGAAGGTATAATTTGATATTATGCTCTATGCAACAAAACATGCTTGACCAACATAAATAGATAACTTGCAATGAAAGTCACTTAAGGTTAGCACCCATTGAGACAGCGGTAAGCACCCAATTTTTACACCCTGCCCTAATTATGGGTAAGCCCATTAACCATGGTTATCCTCAGCTGAGTCCAGTTAAACCCTAGGTAAACTCTGGTCAAACCCTAGTCAAGCCCTAGGCCTAACCTTAGGATAAACCCTAACCCTAGGTAAACCCTAGTCAAACCCTAGGCCTAACCCTAGTTGAGACCTACGCCTAACCCTAGGTAAACCCTGGTCAAACCCTAGTCGAGCCCGAGGCCTAACCTTAGGACAAACCCTAACCCTAGGTAAACCCTGGTCAAACCGTAGTTAAACCCTAGGTGAACCCTAGTTCAGCCCCAGGATCCAAAAACCCTAAAGTCCAGGGCCCAAAACCTTCTGTGGGCCCAAATAGGAGCCCACAAACCCTAGGGACCATTGGGGTGGGGCCCACATACCCTAAAAATTCAAAAATCTTGAATGGTGATAATCAAATTACCGCCATTACCAAAATAGTAATGGCTACAGTGGTTTATGGCCCAAGTGTGAGGGGGTTGGCCCATTTCTAGCAAAAGCACAGAATGACGGTAATTGGATTACCGCCATTCCAATTCTTGCCCTGTTCAAGAATGGCGGTAATCCAATTACCGCCATTACCTGATTCTGTTCAAACTCGCACTGGATCCCCTCTTGGCCACCCTGGCTTGCCTCTAGTTGGTTCCCCACACCTGTGGTAATGCCCAGGTTACCCCTGGGTTTTTCCCCTCACTCTATATAAGTCCACCTCCTCCAAGCTTCTTCCCTACTCAAAAAAAAAAAACTTCCACCTTAAACCTCTGCCCAACTACGGCCAGCCCAACTCCAGCCTTGCCAAAGCTTCACTCTCCACCTGAGACTACTCCTTAGGCCTCCAGGGCCTCTTCCAGGTCTGCACCAGCACCCCATCACCTCTATATTCCAAAAACTCCATACCAAGTTGCCGTTCAAGCTTGGTTAGCACATACCATCCACCCAGTTCCTTGGCCCTCCACTGTAGGTGATTCCCAGACCTTCCAGGAGCTTCCCTAACCTTCCTCAGCCCTTGCGCCCTAGCCGTGCACAACCAGCCACCATCTTGTGTGTCCAAGCAGGGTAGGAGTCACCATTTCTTTTTCCATTTTGTAACTATCAGTGTAAGACCCCCTGGTCCTGCTCCAGGGGGTCCCTTATTTATGTTCTTTCATTATTGTTAGCTTCAGCCCAGGACAGGGGCCCCTAGCCTCCTCATAGGCATGAGGAATCCCTAGAAGCTTAGAACTCAGGTTCAGACCCTCTCCTACTACATGAAACTTCCATAGACTCCCTAGAGGACTCTCAGTCCATGAGGAAGCCCTGGTCCAGTCCAGGTTAGAGAAAGTTTATTTTCTGGGCAAATCTAGAAATGGCGGTAGAATAACTACAGCCATTCTTGGCATTCTTCCATTGCAGGCCCTATAACAATGGTTAGCTTGTGCCCTGGTCCAATCCTGGGCCGTAGTTAGGATCCCCAGACCTTTCTCTACTTTCCCTGGTAACCACCCCCTTAACCGTAGTTGAAATGACATAAACTCAACCTTGCTCTAAATGGAGGTAGTCCATCTACCGCCATTTTAGGTTACCAAACACAGTGAGTTTGGACCCACTTTGGACCCATTCCAGACCTTTCCCTATGCCCATAAAAGGTCTAGGACCTTCTTTGCACTTCCCTCTTTTCCCCCGTGGGTTCAGAACCCCATTAGGTTATTCCTAACAAAATCTATGGCCTTGCAAACAAGGTAAAAAAATGCTATTGGAATGGCGATAATCCTATTACCGCCATTACTGATTTTAGAGTTTCTGAGCTTTGCATAAGGCCTAGACTTGGTAGGAGGCCATTCTAGGCCCTGCCATACCCTCTGGGCACCTCTTGACCTTTCTAGACCCTTAACCATGGTTAACCCAGTCATTGATTAACATTTAACTATGGTTAACCAACCATTGACTTTGAAAAAATCTGAAAAATACTGGAAAAATCAAAAATATTCTGAGGAGACCAAAATTATCTACTATTACTATTTTTACCACGGTTAGCACCTCTAACCATGGTAGCCTACCCATTTAACCATGGTTAAGCAACCCTTAACCTTGAAAAAAATCTAAAAAAATCCCAAAAATACTCAAAAAATATAAAATATCAAAAATACAGTTTTTAGACATTTTTAACTGTGGTTAGCAACCCTAACCATGGTTAGTTCGACTTAACCCGGTTAGCAACCCTAACCTTGGTCAAACTTTGCCTTAGCCTACTAGGTTTCTCTCTTTGCCTACCGGGCCTCTTCCCTAGTTTACCGGACTAAATCCAAAGCTTACCGGGCTTGGACCAAGCACTTTACCAACCTCAGCCAACCAAACCTTAGTCTACCGGACTAGGCCATTAGCCACCCTTGGTGTATACACACACACCCCTTAGCCTTGGCATGGGCCCATGTGCCAGAACTATGCTCGGTCTGATCTCACCTTGTGAATACGTAGGCAACCCAACCCGGGTTTGACCCTAGTTTAGCTTTTCTTTCTTAGATTAGTATTACCTTAAAAACTTAGGCATTTGAACAAAATCAACTTTAATTTGGCTTAAACCTATAGAGTAAGGAATCATTACAAAATGAAAGCCTCAGGTGCCAAACACCTTTCCCGGACTTAACCGAACCTCTTACCCTAATCTTAAATTGCAGACCAAGATCTTATCCAACTTTCTGGGGACTTATCCTTTCTGAATGAATAGGTGGCGACTCTAAGCAATTACAAAATCCCGTGAGATTTTATTCAGGGTTCTGAAACCCGTGCTCACAACAGCTTTATACATCCTTTTTTTACTTCATCTTCTTATCTTATTTTATTGTCAAAATAAACAAGGATGAAAAAGTACAGTGAAGAGGGATGACCAATTTACACATTCTTTTTTTATGATATTACTGATCGAATATCATCTTTTGATTGTTTACTTGTTATGTTATCACCATTATTGTTGTTGCTAACATTGTTTTTCTTATATAAATCTCAAAGTTTTGTAGGGATGACTACGTATGGGAAGAAATACCGCCACCGTGAGAGCATCAGTCAGTCTGGGGGTTCTCAACATGAGACTGCGAGCTCTAGCCAGCCTGCGGATCACAGCAGGCTGGCCTACCATCTCAGCAGCAATGCGGGCCATCCCAACAATAGGGTGGGCCAGACCAACATGAGGTTGTTTTGTCATCAATTAATTTAATGATATATCAGTTGATTTAAATAACTTGTGCATTTAACTTGTGTAAATCTGATCAGATTTTATTTACTGTGTTCAGGCCGTTAGCCCTGCAGATGGACTGGGGGAGCAAATAGGGCCCGTCCACCACCACAACCTGGCCAACCCTGCCTCTTAATGGAGGTTAACCAGGTGGGACAACCCACCGGGCCTCACATGGGAAAATTAGCGCGGTTGATAGGGGTTTTGGCAAAGGATGGGGATATTATCCCCATCAGTTACCCGCACTGGCAGCTAGTTCCTAACGCAGTGAAGCATGGCGTGATGGATAAATCACTGGTAAGATAAAAGTTTACCCATTATATATTTTCATTCAATATGCAGAACCTTAAATTTCTTGCCTTGGTACTCTAATCATTGTGATGTAGACGGTATTTGACCTTCCCTCGAGAGCGGAGACGCGAGAATGGGTAGACCATAAATGCGACGCTCTTTGGAAGACTTGGAATAATAGACTATGGGTAGAATGACACAATCCACTGCTCTCACTAGATCATGGCTAGATGACCAGTGTAGATCTTAAGGCCATTCCAGAGCAGTGGAGAGCCATGGTGGCTCATCGAAGGACCAAAGCGGTGGAGGTATGACTTTGAGATCACTTTTATAAATCTCTTTGACGTCTACTTACAAACCTCATATTAATATTTGATGTCCTTATCATGCGTTAGGCTATGAGCCAACAGAACAGGGAAAACAGAGCAAATATTCATATCTCTCATATGGTAAGGACGCGGAGTTTCGCCCAGCATAGGGCGGATGCGGTATGCTTAATTAAGTAGTAATTGTATTATATGAGTGCCTCTATTTTTTTTCATTTCATCTATTATTTATAATATGTTCTAATATTAAATTTTTTTTTTTTTCATGAGGATAACAAGCATGGGATCCGGACGGACAGGAGCCTAACCAGATGCAGGTGTTCCATATAACACATATTCGCCGAGATGGGACATTTGTTGACCAGGCATCAACGGAACTTTGGGTATCCTCTTATAATCTCATTAACTGATTGTTAAGAAATTTCCGTCATTATTCCTATTTTGCTCATAACGGTCTTTTGTGTATGTAGACACAAATGGATGAGGTAGTCAGCCA
This sequence comes from Tetracentron sinense, assembly GCA_015143295.1. Taxonomy (NCBI): domain Eukaryota; kingdom Viridiplantae; phylum Streptophyta; class Magnoliopsida; order Trochodendrales; family Trochodendraceae; genus Tetracentron; species Tetracentron sinense. The sequence continues at coordinate 13,284,880 of CM026562.1, read as the reverse complement.
TCGTCTGGAGGGTACTACTAGTAGCACCGCTCCAAACAAGGTGTTCACCCAGGTCATGGGTCCGGAAACGTATGGGCGGGTTCATACATATGGACTGGGTGTTAAACCCGTCCAATTCTGCGCTCCAGATGCTGACCAGTGGAGGAGTTGGGCAGAAGAATTGGCTGAGCTGAACCAGACTTTGGTGGCTAATACAAATGACATGCGGGCTGAGATGAGTGCTATGAACTCCCAACTGAAGGTGTTTGAGGACTAGATTTCCCATATGCAAGCCTTCTCACATACTCCCTTTGGATCGATACCTTTTCTGGATCCCGATTCTACACTGCTTCCTGATGATCTATGACTTCTTCCCTTTACCGCATTATGACTATGACTTGATTTGCATGATACTCTTACACTTTCTTATTTCTATTATATGTTTATTATTACTGTATGTTTATTATATTACATTGTCACGAAATATGACATAAAACCTTGCTACTTAATCGGTTAAGTTCTTATTATTAGTGTATGTGCGTGTGTGTATGTCATTATCTATTCACATGTTTCTTAATTATATTATGGAGGCTGGGTGTCAGCAAATGATATGAATTTGAATCGATGTGGGTGGATTGGCCAGGTTATTGAATGTGAATGAGTGGTGGGTGGAATAGGTGTGTTATTGAATGTGAATGGGTGTGGGTGTTGTGGAGAGTTCTGAAATGTGAATGGAATGGATGTCGTGAATGTGGATGTACAGGTTTACAGGTGCGTGCAAGAAATATCCTAAATGTGGATGTACAAGTTTACAGGTGTGTGCAGGGTATTTCTTGAATGTGGATTTACAGGTTGATGGAATGAATTTTATTTGAATGGAATTAATATGAAATGGAATGGATGTACACAGGTGCAGGTTTGTTAAAAAAAAAAAGGCAGTAGAGGCGGAAACTTATCTGTCTCTAATGAGTAAAGGTTATCAGTGACGGAACATTTCTGTCCCTAAGTTAATAGTAGTGACAGAATACTATTCATCACTTATTCTTCAATAGAGACGGAAATAGTTCCATCACCTTCGTGCAAAAAAACACTCTGGAGGTGCATGTTAGCATTTCAAAAATTTTGAGGTGTAAGTTAGCAGGGTTTTCGTGGAAATCTATCTAGGGTTTCATGACTGCCGCCCCTATGGTAAGGAGAACTCCTCGGCCACCAGATATTTTCAAGGAGTCTTTTGCATTTGTGGTAGGAAACCCGACCAGATATGGATCTGGGATCATTAATAAGGCTGAGTTCAGTTTTGAATCAATCAAAGAGGTGAAAAAGGCTGTATGCTACCAAGGAGAGCCGACCCTATTCTATTCGAATGAAGAACTTCAGCAATTGGTGGCTGGTTTTCAACATATTCTCATTGCAAAATTCTCATGGGGAAGAGCATCCATTGAACAATTAAAGAGTTATGTTTCGTCTTCTCTCCATACTAAGTTAGCTATTTCAGTGGGGATTATGGATGAGAGGCATATGTTGGTTCGGTTTGAATCTGAAGCGGATTTCATATTAGTATGGTTAAAAGAATTCAGTCATATTGAAGGGCAGCTCGTCAGATTCATAAAGTGGACTCCATTGTTTCAAGCTGATTCTGAAATCTCAGTGATTCCGATCTGGGTGACCTTGCCTGGATAAATTTCTTCAATCCCAAAGATCTGAAATCAATAGGGACCTTGGTGGGTAAAGTGTTGCAAGTGGATGGGCCTACAAAATCTCTATCTAGACCAAGTATGGCATAGATCTGTGTTGAGTTCGATCTTAACAAAGACAAGATTAATAGATTTTGGTTAGGAATGAGTACCTTTGGGCAATGACAACAAATTGTGTATGAGAAAGAGCCTATAATATGTTCTAGATGCAATAAGATTGGTCACAAAAATGACAACCGCAGAAGCTGGGGAAAGACTTCTTTTAGGAAAAATCATGGTACTGACCAAAGAAAAAAAACCAAGAATCGAAGATTGATCAGCAAAAGGTGAAGGCCAAGGTCGTAGATCTGGAAAGAAAAGGTAATCAGGAAACAATAGCTCGTTGGGTGGCGAAGGTATTTGGAAAGGCTAATTTATTAGAAAGTTAGAAGCAGAATAATAATAAGAATTTTGAAAATTTAGAAGAGATCAGAATCTCAGAAGATTTGAATGGCACGGTTGGTCTCAATATGGTAAATCAGTACGAGAATCTCAAAGTTAGTGTGGATACAGAAGATGAGGAAGATGAAAGTATCAGAATTTCTGAAGACAGCGAAGAGGAGATAGATTTGGCAGATCATATGAAGACTCCAAGATCAGTTTCGGCTAAGGTTTTTAAAGACTCAACTGATAAAAGGAGTAATCAAAAGGAGGGAGTTATGGTATTTTCAAGCAAAACTAAATCTGGGATTGGTAGGGACAGTGGTGTTTTGAATAATAGTGGCCAGATTGAAACAACTAGAATAGAGGTGCAATGCGAGATGGGGGCAGGGAGGAAGGTGAAGTTGTGTTGGAAGGTTCGTCATTATCAAAAATATCTGATTCCCATGAAGATTCAATATGACATAAACAACGAGATAGCACTGAAGATCTAGAGATGAAATTACTTGAAGCTGTTAGGTTAGCAAAACCTAGAGTAAAAATCAGATCAAAAGAGAAGGACAACGTCCAAGTTAAGGTGATTATGGAGGAGGGTTGCAGATCAGAAACAAGGAAGGGAAACCAAATTGCATTTCAGAATATGGAGGAATTTATTATCAGTTGCAAAGCGTTCTCTAAGAGAATAGTTGGGTCGGCCTGGTTTAAAAACAACCAAGAGATTTAGTCAGATAAGCTGATTTCAGATTTACCTTCAACCTCTTTGGTTAAAGTAACTAGATCGAAGGCTAAAGCAAGCCTTCAAGCTGAAATCAGTAAAGTCTCTAATGTCTTGTTCTAACATTTGGAATATCAGAGGAGCGGGAAACGCTAATTCCCGTTGGAGATTAAAATCGGTGAATATGGAAAGAAAGGTTTCTGTTGTGGCTATTCTTGATCCGAAAAAGAACTTGAATTTTTTAGATAAATTTGGTAAAAATATTGGGCTTAAAAATCATTTGGCTAACAACGGTGAAGCGAGTAGAATATGAGTATTTTGGGGTGATGAGATTTTGGTGCAATCTATTCAGAGCTCTTCCCAGAGTATTTCTATTTTAATGTCTTATAGAGGAGCGAGCCCTTTCAGATTTTCTTTTGTATATGCTAAGTGCGACAGGGTGGAAAGAAGAGAGCTGTGGGAGGATCTTAGGAACATTAGCGGGGATGTGTTGACTCCTTGGATAATAGGGGGAGACTTTAATGTTATTCGGCACGCATGAGAGAAGAAAGGAGGGAGAAACCCTAATGTTTGTGCTATGGACTAGTTCAATGATATGATATCTCAATGTGGGTTAGTTAATGGAGATTTCTTTGGTAACCGATACACTTGATGTAATGATCGATTAAGAGCTCATTGTATTTGGGCTAGGCTGGATAGAGTCTTATATAATGTTCCTTGGCAAGCTTCCAATATTCAGACTAGTATCACTCACCTGCCTAGAAGTCCCTTAGGTCATGCGCCTCTTCTTATTTCGGCAACGGGAAGATTGAAAGAGAGTCCATCGTCATTCAAATTCCAAAATATGTGGATCAAAGATGAATAATTTCTTGATATAGTGCGAAAGGATTGGATTGCTGAAAAACTAGGTAACCCTCTAACTTTTTTTTTCTTGAAACTTAAATCTTTAAAAGTGGTTCTTTCTGCATGGAACAAAACCAAGTTTGGGAACATATTTCTTCAGCTCCGGGCTTGTGAGAGTAAGGTAGAAGAATTAGAGAACCATATGCAAGATAATTGGACTGAAGAGGGGCACAAGGAATTATGTATTGCCAAGAAAGAGCTGAAAAAATATCTTGATTATGAAGAGATTTATTGGAAGCAGAAATCCAGAGAGCATCGGCTGAAAGAGGGGGATAAGAATACTAAATTTTTCCATGCAGTCTATCAGCATAATCGTAAAAGGAATATGGTGCAAGCTATCAATGACGAAAATGGGAACAATTTAACTTCGGAGGAGGATATGGGCAAAGAAGCAGTTAGGTTCTTCCAAAGAATTTTACTTTCAGAATCAGTGACTGGGGTTGATAATATTATGGATTGCATACCGTCTTTGGTTTCTAATGAAGATAATGAAGGGTTATGTAAGGTGCCTGATTTGCAGGAAATTCATCATGTGGTTTTTGATATGAAGTCTTCAGGAGCACCAGGGCCGGATGGATTTTCGGGTTTATTTTTTCAGCATTGTTGGGAGATAATAAAAGATGACATGGTTAAGGCGATCCATTATTTCTTTGATCAGGGAGTAATTCCTAGAGCCATTAATGCTACTGTTTTGTATTTGATAGCTAAAGTGGAGAATCCTACAACCTTTGGTGATTTTCGTCCTATAAGCTTATGCAATGTTTTATACAAAATTATCACAAAAGTTATAGCCTCCAGGTTGGGTCATATTCTTCCTAAGATAATTTCAGAGGAACAGTCAACATTCGTCAAAGGCAGGAATATTATATATAATATATTTATGGCTCAAGACCTTACTTCCAACATTAACAAAAAAGTCGAAGGAGGTAATGCGGTATTTAAGCTTGATATGGCGAAAGCTAATGATAGAGTTGATTGGAATTTTCTGATTTTGGTTCTTAAGAAATTTGGGTTCAGCAATAAGTTTGTGCAGCTTATTAAAGGGTGTATCTTTGATCCTCTTTTTTCAGTTATTCTCAATGGGAGGATGCGTGGTTTCTTTTAGTCATCGAGGGGCTTAAGACAAGGTGGTCCTTTATCCCCGACATTATTTATTCTAGCAGAAGAGGTATTGAGTCGGGGTTTAAAGGCTATCTTTCAAGACAATAAGGTTGGGTATTTCAGAACTTTGAGACATGCTATACCCATGACTCATCTTCTGTTTGCCGATGATACTCTCATCTTCTGTAATGGTCAGCATAGATCTATCCACCAGTTATTTAAGTTTCTTAAAACTTATGAAGTAGCCTCGGGTCAAAGGATAAACTTTCAGAAAAGTGCAGTGTACATAGCCAAGAATATATCTGCAAGGGCGAAAGAAAGATTGATTAGGAACACAGCATTGCCATTGGCAGTTTTCCGTTCAGGTACCTTGGTATTCCTATTTTCAATGGCCGTATGAAAAAGATTTATTATTGATTATATTATTGATAAATTCAGGAACAAGATGGAAAGGTGGAAAGGAAAAATGTTGTCGAGTGGAGGTAAATTGATTCTTTTAAAGCATGTATTAGCTTTGATGCCGATTCATTCCTTAATGGGATCCAACATCCCTAAAGAGGTGTTGCGCAGGATTGAAAATATGTTTACTTCTTTCTTTTGGAACGATAGGGTAGGGAATAGTAGAGCTCATTGGATTTCGTGGAATAAAATTTCTAAGCCTATTGAGGAGGGAGGGCTGGGTATTTGGAAGCTTTTGGATGTAGCTCATGCTTTCAGGATGAAGATGGCTTGGAAGATTATTACTGAGAAGGGGGTTTCGAGTAAATATTTCAGAAGCAAATATCTGCATAATCACCATCCTTGGATGGTGGTTATTTACTTAAAGGGATCAAAAACCTGGGTAGATATTGCGCTTTGGTTGAAAAGAACCTTACTAAATTGTCAGTGGTTGTTTGACAATAGTAGCAACACAAATTTCTGGTTTAATATTTGGGCAGAGGAGAATCCTTTGATTGAATTGGTGAAGGAATGTCCTAGTTATTTTCCTATGATTAAGGATGTTGTGCATAGAGGAGCTTGGAGAATAGAGGATTTACACCTTTTATCTAGAGAAGGGTTATAGATCATTAACAGGAATTTTGTTACCTTATCTCAACAGGAAGATAAAATTATTTGGAAAAAAGAAAGTTCAGGGAAATTCTCAACCAAATCTAGTTGGGAATGTGTCCGGGAAGTAGCTACCATTGTTAGTTGGGCATCATTTATTTGGCATAAAGATATTCCTTCTAAAATTTCTATTCTTCTTTGGAAAAATTTTCAGAATTTTGTGCCAGTTGATTTGCGGGTGCAATCCAAAGGGATAGCTTCATCTAGCAAGTGCGAATGTTGTTCTTTTACTAATAGAGAATCTCTTTCCCATTTTTGTCGCGACCCAAAATGCCCCCTAAGAGTTAGGGATAATTTAGTTCGTGACCGCCGTGTCAAATCATCCTGTATGACACATAAGGCATACTAAACTTTCTGTCAGAGTGCACAAGTTATACATATAATTAAAATACAATGGAAGAAATTCAAAATAACCAACTCCTATCATTAGGTTCAAGTTTAAACCAATAGAACATAATAAACATTAAGTATGAAGTGGACAAATCCCACTCTTAATACTATCAAAATGTAAGTATACTCTCCCTCGCTCTCTCAACAAAAGTCTAGATCGGGCCACCTATCCCGTGGTCCATCATCCTAGTAGTGGTCCATAGAGGGCTCCGGGTCGTAATACTCCTTTTCTATCCAAGGCTCCGAACCACAGATATCAAAGGGAACTCGTGCATCTGCCGACATCAAAATGTACGGCTGAGTATTGAAACACTCCGTGGGTACCAACCATTAGCCAACAAAGTTATAAACAAGATCATGCATACAGTTTATAGAAATCGTAAAGTGTAAAGTATAAATCAAATGTGCATATTTTCCAAAATCATTGCCTTGTGAGCTTTCGTGTAAAACATATATCCTATGAGGTCTTGCGAGAATCAATAGCTTATGAGTGTGTCTTATGAGTTCTTGTTAGTTCTTATGAGCATGGAGCACTTATGTGTCCTTATGAGATCTATAGAGCATGTGAGATCCTTAGAGCATAGAGCATGTGAGATCCTTAGAGACTTATGAGATCTTAGACATTGAGATCCTTAGAGCATGAGTAACCGATATTAGAAACCAACCCAAAGTTTGGCATAATCACTTATGAGTTCTTGTGTGATTTTCTTAAAACATGTCTTATGAGTTTTGAACATCCAACTTATGAGAAATCCGATTCATGCAAGCTTGTGTACATGTGAGACTTGTGAAACACATAAGAATAAAAGCATACTTAACATAAAAGCCCTTAGAGGCATTAAACCAAACACAAAGAGTGCCTAATAATGGTAGCTTACATACACTTAGAATTTCATCATCCAAGAAACCAAGAACATACTTACAATATGGTTTTCTTTAAAAAGTAAAACAAGGTTAGATAGTAGAAGGTATCTACCTCGGTGAAATTGATGAATTCGATTTCAAAGGCTTGGAACAAGTGAGAACCTCGAGTTCTTAGTTGAAGAACACCAAAGAAGGGAAGATCTTGATCTTCTCTTCAAGCTTGAGCACACCCTAGCTATTTCTCCTTCTTCTCCTCTCAAACTCTCTCAAAAATATGCCCTAAGGGTTTCTGAAACCCTAAGGCATGAGCTGGGGCCTTTTATAGGCAAGGGTGGTGGTTGAAAGACTTAAACACCCTTAATGAAGCAAAACTGCGTATAACTGATCGATCAGTGGTCAGGACCGAGCGATCGGTGGTAGACCAAGCGATCGGTGTTTTGACCGAGAGATTGGTTGAAAACACCTTCTCTGAAAATTTTTCCATACAAATTTTTGGACCAGTCGATAGATATCGATCGATCGCTAGCTGACCGAGCAATCGTTATTATCACCGAGAGATCAGTGCTCCCCTGATTTTGCTGTAAAACCCTTTTTCCACTACTTGGATCTTCTCCATTCCAATTCTAACACCTTGTACACTTAAAACACACTCCCTCATGCTATATATACCTATCAACACATGCACACCATATATCCAAACATTTTTATTAGCATAAAACCCATTAGTGTACATGACTCCACTTTGAGCACTATTCACACACTATTCACTACTTAGTGAAATGAAGATCCGGGGTTCTACAATTTTTTTGCCAAGGTAAATTAGCTTCTAATATTTGGAAAAGAGTTGGGTATGCTTTGAATGTTCAAATTTTTGAAGGAGATTCTATCCAAACAAGGATTATGAGATTTTTTCAAGGTAGTAAGAGAGGTTCAGTTTCAGGTTTCCTTTTCAATGTGATTCCATTATTTGTTTGCTGGGAAATTTGGCTTTTTAGAAATGCTTCTAGATATGACAATTTTAAAAGGCATTTCAAGGAAACTTTGAAGAGAATTAAGGATTGGATTCAAGGGACTACTATGAACTGGGAGTTCACAAAAAATCTAAGTCACTTGGATAGTGAGCTTTGAAATTTCTTCAATATGCATTCCGTTGTACCAAGGTTAAAAAGGCCTATTATTACCAAATGGTTGCGCCCTTTGTCGGGTTGGTTCAAATTTAACACAGATGGAGCAGCTAATAAGGACCCGGAAACTAGTGGGGGAGGTGGTATTATACAAGATTCTAATGGGAAACTAATACTAGCGTTTTATGAATACTATGGCTTGGGGTCTAACACTATTGTGGAAATCAAAGCCATTCATGATGGGTGCTTGTTATGTGAAAAATCTGGTTTATCAAATATTATAGTGGAAAGTGATTCCAAGATTATTATAGATGGGATTAATGGTGTAACGCCCCAAAATTTTAATATAATAAAATTATGGGTTTATTGGTCCTTAATTGGGGTTAATAAGTTAAGTATTTAATTAAATTGTGAAAAGTGAGTTTTACTCGGCATTGAGTTGTACCGATAAAATCTCAGTATTTCTTCTCGAAAATCGCACACAGTGTGTTGGTCGACTACCAGGACCTTCACCTGTCGTATTGGTCCCGTTAGGTATCATATCGCAGGACCGCAGAGTCGTATCATGTAAGAAAATCAAGAAAACGGGAAATTTTCAGATTTCCAAAAATTAAGTGGGACTCAATATTTCTTGGGGATCCTAATAGAAATCCGTGTGGCTGATACCAGCGCGTGTCGGTCGGCCGTGAGAACTAACTTCTATCATTTCGGCAATTAGTTATCTCAAACGAAGAAAATGCGGCCTATTTTGTGTCCGAAATTAGGAAATTAGTGGGTTTTACAGTTTTCTTCCAGACAAAAGTGTAGCTGTCAAAACTCAGTATTTTTCTCTGAAATTTTTACAGTAGGTGTCGAACTACCCCAAGTTCGGTCACCTAAAGTTTCATCACTATCGGATGTTATATAGTAGGATTTTAAATGATATATGCGTGAAAAGTGAGAAAATCCAGTCAAACCAGTCAAAGTGGTTGACTTGGTCAACCTCACTTTTTCCACACCAATGGTCATGTGCTGTTGCACAAGATCTCCCCCCCCCCCACCATCCTTGCCTATAAATAAGAGGCAGACTCATTCTCACGAGAGAAAATTCCATAGCATCAAAGTGCTGGCCCAACTCCAATCTAGAGAGAGAAAGTGAGGAGAGAGAAAGAGGAGAGAGAGAGAAAAGAAGAGAGAAAGAAAGGAGAGTCCACCTTGGGGTTTTTCGATGTTCTCGACGCGTTGGCGACGTCCGATTTTCTCCCCAGTGTCTCGATTGGCATGTATAGAGAGAAAGAGAGAATTCTAGAGAGAGAAAGTGGAGGTTAGAGAGAGAGGCGGTTCACCTAGAGGTTTTCCAGCGTTCTGATCGCATTGACGATGACCATTTCAACATCTGGAGCCTCAAAAGTCATGTAGTAGGTAAAATCCCTCTCCATCTCTTCTCTTTTCCCTTATTTAAGCTACTTTATTTATGTGGAATAGTTTGGTGATATTATGTGTGGATGGAAAAAGGTCGGAGACCTTATGAATGATGTATGGATGGGATGGATGAGAGTAAAAATGGAGCAGAGGGATGGAGCCCTCGGTTTCGGGCTGTTTCTAGCTCGAAATTTAGGCTCAGTGTGATTTACGATAGATCGTAGGGGAAGTGTGATCGACTGCAGGAAGTTATGAGAGCCTGATTGGGCTTCTATATGAGTGATGTGATGTGATTTTGACATTGTAAGGCAATGGTAGGGTCCATTGACCTGATTAAGTTCCTTATCGGAACCACTCTTGTATGATGTGATGTTTGTTTTAAGGCAATGGTAGGTCCATTGGCCTGGTTAAGTTCTCTATCGGAACGAATCTGATATGATGTGATGTTTTAAAGGCATTGGTAGGGTCCATTGGCCTGGTAAAAGTCCCACCTCGGGACAACCTTTGTGTATGATGTGATGTTGTTGGGACATGGTAAAGTGATGGAATGGTCCATCGGTCGGGTAATGTTCCACACCAGAACAATATACCCTCGGACTTGGTCCACGAGCATGAGGGCTTATTCAAGCAAGGCCTGAATAATTGAGGATTTCCTATGGTTAGAAAACCTAACCTACGTGAACTGCTGTCTGTGGTCCCTCTTTGGCTAGGTTCGGAGATGCGGTATCTATTATGAGCCCGGGTTCCTCCATGACTAATAGTCGGGAGAGTTAGGATGACATTGGGCCATGAGCTCAAGGTTGGATTGGGGTCTATGGACCCAGAGATGTATTGAGTTTACGAACTCAATGATGTTACCTTGAGGGGGCATTGGCCTGTGTCGGTAGGTATGCACCCAACAGAGATTGTGATGATATATGATGGTAGCTGTCAGAGGTGTTGTGCCTGACAGAGATTAATGTCAGATGTGTTTTGCCTGACAGGATTTGATGTCAGAGGTGTTGTGCCTGATAGGATTTGATGTCAGAGGTGTTTCCTGGTTATTAGATGGGTGTTCCTGGCATGTCAGATGTGTTATTCCTGGCAGGTCAGATGTGTTCCTAGTAATCAGAGGTGTTTCCTGACAAGGGTGTCATGTCAGAGGTGTTATGCCTGACAGAGTGATATGTCAGATGTGTACTTGATAGACAGGTGTTTCCTGATGGTAAAGTGTTTCCTAGTGGTCAGGTGTTTCCTGTTAGTCAGAGGTGCGTCCCTGGCTTGTCAGATGAGTTTCATTTTCCTGACACGTTGGATGAGTTTCTAGGCTATCAGATGTGTATCCTGGCTGATCAAATGTGTATCTTGGCAATCAGATGGTTTCTTGACAAATGTGGTTGTGTGTGTGTCGGTGTTCCCATAGAGGGAAAATATAAAGTGTCAGAGGTGTGGTTCCTGACAGAGTGTGATATGTCAGAGATGTTGTTCCTGATAGAGTGTGATGTGTCAGAAGTATTGTTCCTGGCAGTTATCGGGTGAAGACCCGAGGATTAATTGGGTTGACATACCCAATGATTGGTTATAATAGGGAGAAGTCCCGATTGGTTGATAAGTGAGTCTGTGGACTTATGGATAGAGGTTGTACACGGGCGAAGGCCTAGTCGATCGAGTCCGTGGACTCAAGGATAAAGTGTGAGCGATTATCTGAAACGATAACCTAGTGTCGTCTGGATAAATTTGACAACTTGGAGGTTGGGAACCTCGAATAGGGTGAGATAGCCCCGAGTGACCTTGGGTCACGAATTACGATATTATTATTCTGCATATTATTACAATATGAGAATTGTATTGTACTACTATATCATTATTGATGAATGTTATTATGTGGAAAATAGTTTAGATGGGCTGTGGATTTTGCTGGGTTCTATGGCTCATTTCTCATTTTATGTCTGCAGATTCTGAAGCGGTTACCGATTGACAAGGAGTTACACTTTAGAGTCTGAAGGTATATCGGTGCAGTTGTGGCGCCAAAAGTTAAGACTACTGCAGCTAGTGAGGTAACACATTTCCTTATGATGGATTATTGTGATGACCAGTTGTTATTGCTTATGTAAGCTCATAAGAAAAGTTTAAAATTCCTGCATTTTCGTGGGTAAAGTCTTTCGCATGCCTGGTTATGACGAACGGACACGCGTCTCGGAACTTGATTCCTTAGGCGCGGGTTCGGGGCGTCACAAATGGTATTTTGGACCCCCCTTGAAAAACGTGGTACTGGTCGAAGGAGATCATTCGTCTCAAGAGCAAGTGTAGTTTTGTGTTTCAGCATACTTACAAAGAAAATAATCAGGTAGCAAACTACCTTTCCAAAGAAGCTTACAGGAAATTGAATAACACCATTATTAGGGACATTAGGGATTGTCCTCAGATTATTAAAGGCATGTTACGCATTGATAGATCTTCTCTTTATAATGTCAAAGGTTAGGTTTTTTTTGGTAGGGGTTTTGGTTTTATGTCCCCCCCCATGCCGTGTATTTGTGTCTAGGGGTTGGGGTTTGCCCTTCCCCCTATTTTGTCTAGTCATTGTGTAGGGGTAAGGTTTTATGTCCCCTCCTATTGGTTGGTTGGTTGTAGGGGTAAGGTTTATGTTCCCCCCATTTTCTTAATTTTAATAACTGGTAGGGGTCCATGCCAAACCCCTCGTTCCTTTTGAGTGGCTTTGAAAAAAAAAAACTAATATATATTTAGAGATGGAAAAATTTACGTCACTAATAAAGTATTAGTGACGGATAAGTTTTTGTCACTAATTTAGTGACGGTAAAATTTCTACCACAAATGCCCTTTCTGTCACTAAACTCGAACTTCAAATAACCAACATTAGTGACGGAAAGATTTTTCCGTCACTAATAACCTTTAGCTACTATTGCATTTGTAATGGATTAGCGATGGATAGTTTTCGGGTGCTGCTATGAGCACACCACTATTTACTGACTGGACACCATTTAAAAAAATAACTTACATTTTTTTTTATAAAATCTATGCGCACCCACACCCCAAATCCCTAAACCCTTACTAAAAACTCTCCTAACAAACCGTCTTCTCCTTTTTATAGAAGTAATCTTCTCATTTTATATCTTCTCATCTCCTTCTATATGCTTTGTGCTTATTTTTCATATTGGTAATCCTACGGAAACAGTTGTTTCACAGTGGTCAGGGCTACCAAGGTACTCTTTCAATAAAATTGGACACGTGGCTACTTATATGGGTAAACCCTAAGGGTGAGTGAATTTAACCACAGTTAATGGGTGTTAAATTTGACACGTGGTAGCTTATATAGCCTCTTTAACTATGGTTAAGCTCAATCTACCTACGGTTAATTATTATTTTTAAGGTTAATATATTTCCTATATTTTTTCTTTTAAAAACCAAGGTTATATGAAAGAACTCTAGAGGTGAGTGACTCTTAACCACTATTAGCGAGAGTTAAAAAGGGACACGTGGGAGGTTGTAGAGGCATGCGCGGGAAAAAAGTATTTCCCTTAAAATGGTGTATAAGTAGAAAATTTATAGGTATTTTTTTACTCTTGGTGTGCTCGTAGAATTTGTTATATTTTAATGGTGTCAAGTTAGTAAGTAATATAAATGGTGTCCAGTCAGTAAATAGTGGTGTGATCGTAGCGTCACCCTAGTTTTCCGTCTCTAATAGTAATAGTGATGGAATTTCCATCACTGCTCGGTAGAAATCTTGTAGTACTTGTGCATCACTAGTGGGGGGCGCGAATCGTTTTAAGAAGAGTGACTTAGTCAATGCCTCATCTCGCATTTGTATGTTCAAGTGCCTACTGTTCTATTAGTGCATCGGCATTGATTCTAGGAGAAAGTTTCCCTATTGCATAATTGGATTAACATTTACAGGTATTTTAATTATTTGACAATACCAGAAGGAAGATCACTTAAAGTGCTTATTGAATTTTAATTTAATTGTTTATACATGGCATGCTTATTTGAGCATAAAGAAACAAGTTGGCAAATACATACACTATAGTTAAAACAATATGGTAATCTTAATTGAGGATAATCTCAATAACTTTATATCTTGTTCAGCTTCGCAAGAACGAATACTGTGGCAGAAGTGACCCCAGGGATGAACACGTCGTTAGAGATTGTCGGCATCATACGTTGCTTAATAAATAGTGCAGCCATGGGAACACCAAAGATATATAATAGTATATCCTTTGCTCCTGTGCCTCCAAACCCAGTGAATAAAACTATATCTTGAATGATTTTTCCAAACTCTTCCTTGGTCAGGGATTTACCCTTGTTTTGATGATGTTCCTTGCAAAAAAAAAATATATACATATATTAAAGTTTCTATTTGAATAATGCTTTCATGGAAAATTCAAATAAAATGCATAAGTATATATATATATTTTTGGCACAGTCTAGGGTTAGGGGGTTAGTATCTCCTCAATTCAAAGTGTGGGGAAACACAACAACGCCCACCTGCTCGGGACTCGAACCCGGATTCACCCTCCTAAGGAGGGGATACACTACCACTGGGCTAGTCCCATGGTCCCAATTTTTTTATCAGATATCATCATCTTTAGCCTTAAGGTAAACAATAGGAAACAACTACCTCAATGGAAACTAATATTATTTTGAATTCATACGGACTCTTTTTTTACTTAAAATTATTAGTTTGTAATTGTATATTAGTGTTTTAAAACCCGGACTGACCCGACTAGTTGGACGGGTTGACACGGGACACAGACCCCTCGTCGGCTTGGTTCGAAACCCCTATTGATAAAATGCATGCATGTCTAACTCAGGATGAACCAGTTCGGACCGATTGACCAGACATGACCCATGTAACCCGGACAATCTTCTTTATACTGTTTGGGTCATTGCCAAAGTCAAATATAAATTTTCTAAAATCTATAGAGGGATAGCCCAAACTAGGACTTCTATGTTCTTAAAGGGAGCCCAAGATCAAAATTGACATATTAAAATTAATAGTATTAAACACAATAAATTAGAGAAAAATAAGTGATTTAGAACAAAAACCCATACCCTATGTTTGGTTGTCGAGAAAATAAGTAAAACATGGAAAAGAAAAGAAAATTGTACAAAATATAACTAAAATTTTTATTATTAACCTAAAATTTTATTTTCTTTTGCACTATTTTTTCATTCATGTTTTCAGCTATTTTTTCAGCAAACAGACATAGCAATAGAGAAAAAGAACAACTTCTATGTACGTAGGAAGAAAGTGAAGGAGAGGGATCGAGTTTATACTTGGTTAGCTTTGTTTTTAAAAAAAAATTATATTTGTATTCTAAAATTGTTGCTAATATTCTTATATTAGTATTAATTATATTTGTGGAATCACTTGACACAACTGGGCCAACTCTCTCCCTTGACAGGGTCAGTGTCTGATCCGATTTTTAGAATATTGTTGTATATGCATTCAAGGTTGGCTACTATTCACCCAGTTGGTGAACTATGCCTTATTTTAGTAAATATAATTTTTAATAATATCATCTATAAGTGGACCCACTAAAAGTTTTTCATTGTAAGTATAATTTCTACTAATAATCCTCATCTCACTCTTACGAATCGGTATCGGTATCGGTATCAGTAGCGTAATTATTTTCTAATTATCATCTCAAAATAAATCAAGGTAAAGTAATTCAAGAAGAATCTCTATCTTGACAATTATTTCTGAAAAGTCTCAAACTCTTCCAATTTATATTTTAATTATCTCCTCAATACTTTCTAAATCCAATAGGATATGCTCCGGTTGATGTCGGATGAGTTTCATCCAGGAATTACACTATTCTGCTATGTGTCCCATTAATCAACCTTAGTTATGTTAGCATTAACCCTAGGATCAATACTAACCTAATTAGGGTTTCAATAAAATAAATGCATAAAGTTGACAAAAAAAACTTGTTTTTGATAGAAATAGGGACACTTGGCACAATGGTATGATTGCTAGATGAAACTCATCTGGCATCAACTGGAGAGGACCCGACTTCTTTCTAAATAAGTAGGTGCTAAGTAGTTCACTAATAAATAATAAAAATCTAATACTTGAGTTTAAGATTTTTCATTTTTGTGGAATAGATTTAAGAAGTAGACAATTTCTTTTAGAATAGAAGCTCTAATTTAGGTTAGGAAATTCTTTCTAATTTTTTTAAAAAAAACTATAGCATATTTTCAGGGTTAATACTGACTAATTAAGTTGATTAAACATATATCACTATGATGCATTAACTTAGACTCAACCGGACAGCTTGCAACCACAGTCCGGGATTAAATGTGACAATATCTTATTTTATTACCCAATTGACACTAACCCATGAGTCCAAAACCTCAACCTTATCCTGCTATAATTAAAATGAGTCTATGTTAGGTACACTTGTAATTGTGGATATACATACAAACACGCAATAAAAAGGGATGGTCCTTACTTCGAATGCTTTCTTAAGAGTTTCGGTGCTTGGTACGCGCAATTGTGTGTAGCCAAGTCTTTTATTGATTTCTCTGTCAAGAAGAAAGAAATTAATTAAGCCATGCATAATCGGGCCATTTAGGTTAGGCAATGTCAAGTTTATGAACTGATGATCCATGGTTCCACACTTGGTCTAAATTAACCAAATCCCCAAACCCGAGACCCATACAACAGATGCAGTACCCACAACCCACAACGGAGACAAGCTATGGAGACCGGTGCGGTCAAGAACTGGACCCGTATGATGTTCTTTTAGTGCATTAAGTATTAGCGCCTTTTATCGAAAAAAAAAAAGAAAGAAAAAAACACCATTTAGGGCAACCCTAGGGATTAATTGTGATTTTGGTAGGTTGAAAATGCACACAAAATTGTGATATTTAGTAAAAGTCATGACCCGGATCAGTCTCTATAGCATATTTTTGGAAGTGCTAGCCTTGATGGATGGAGGGCTCCTTCAATCTAGAATGGTTAAGTGAAAACACTTCGAGTGCAAGACCCACTCAAAAATGTTTCGTATTTAATCCAAGTGTTAAGGTTGCGCTTAGAATTGATTATTTCGATAGTAAAAATTTACAAAATAATCATTAGAAATACAATCACAAGAAAATGGTTGATGAATAAATAAAAACGTTTTGATAACATGCTGATTTTGTGCAGATTAAATATGAAACTTTTGATTATGCAGGGACAATGAGAAGAGAAGAAACCAGGGTTTTGAATCCTAATTTTGATTTAGGTTCCGTTTGTTTGCATGTAAATGGTTTATAAATCATTTGCGATATAAAAGCATTTACCATAAAAGTTAAAATTTTCGCTTGTTTTTTAGATTTTGATTGGTTGCATTCTTGAAAATAAGGAAAAAAATTTCTTATGCTACTTACTTGTGTTTGGAGTAAAGGAACATTGAAAATATCATGTAAGAGTTATATTTTTCTAATTCGAATAAAAAATACTATTTTTATAAATTTTTAGTTAAATAATTATCGTTATATAGATTACATTTGAAGATGAGTATTTTTATCATTTTAGAAAATACATGTAAATGTGTATTTTTTCATTTGAGAAAATAAATGTGGAGATTTTTATTAATTTTTTAAAAAAATGCCTATAGAGTGGTATATTTGTCATTTTAAAAAATACATGTGAAGAATGATATTTTTATAGTCTTGAAAAATATATGTGAAGAGGCGTATTATTGTCATTTTAAAAATATAGTTGAAGAATATATTTTGTTGTTTTGAAAAAATAAGAGTGGAGAGTGGAGAGGGATATTCTTGTTATTTTAAAAAAATCTATGTGAAAGAAGAATATTTTTGTCATTTTAGAAAATACATGGAACGAGGTGTAGGGGCGCATTTCTGTCATCTTAAATGTGACCAGTGAAATTTGACCTTTTGATAAATATATATATGACGAGAGGAATTTTTGTCATTTTAAAAATATATTTAAAATAATTTATGTGAAAATAAAATACAAACAAAATTTTAAAATGTAGATCATTTTTTTTGCAAAAGTTGATCATTTTCATAAAATATTTACTTACAAAATAATTTACAGACAAACAAAATAACATGCGAAAAATGACATTTTTATGGATTTGATTTGTTTTTTTCCTATTTTATATCGTAACAAATAGAGCATTAAATGAAATTATAAACGGCTCTTAGACGCTTAAGATACAACTGGTTAAAATGATATTAATTTTCTAAAAGTAATTAAAACATTTGTTCAAACAGGTTTATTGGAAAAAAATTAATCACTTTCTAACGGTTAAATTAGAAAAAAGAATTCAATGCCACACACCCAATTACCTGGTATTTCCATATGGACTATGTTGACATGACATGGAAAGGAGATAGGCTGGTTTTGCTAGTATTATTATGAGACTAATTTTGAGGCAAAGCTCAGCGAAAAAATGAGCTCTCCTTCTTAATGTTTGACGGTGGCACTTTTTATTTATGAAGAGAGGTCGGGGCAGGTTTGCAAAACTTTTTCCATAATTACAAAATTGTCACTGTCATAACTAAAATAATATTTCGCTTCAACACCATGAAGCAGAGCTTCGCTTTGTATTGAAACTTTATATTAACTATGAACAGGATCTCTGATTGAAAGCAACCCAAAAAAACCTTATGACAACTTTAATTACATATGCAAAGAAGAGTATTTTCTATCACTATTTTTGATAATTCCTAAAATACCCTTGTTGAAGACTTTTGATTAATTACTCCGATTATCTGTCCAATCAAAGCTCTTGTTCATAGTAAATCTCAATTATATATTATATTATATATGATTTGTATATTCATTGCCCTATCTATGACCACAAGTTTAGAGAAGTACTCGACGGTTTGGCATACTGCACGGTAGAAGTCGGTGGAACTGAATTCTGTAGAGGTAATTTCTTTATCCTTGGCAGCAGGGTCTCCAAATATGTTGTTGTAGCATTCATCTATTATGGGACTGATTTCTTTGGCCTTCCTTTCATCTCCTCCTATTCCAACAAATAATCAACAACATTCATAAATTCCGAGATTTCCTTAGGGCTGGTGTGGCAGGTAACCAATGTAAGGTCCTATACCTACCGGACCCGACCTAGTCCTCCCTAAGAAAATGACGAGATTAAATCACAGCCAATTGTGATTGAACTCGGAGAGAGTTCAATTACACCCACAAGCCAACATGTGTCCCTTTTAACCTTAATTAACTGTGGATAAGATTCACTAACCATTAGAATTCAACAATATAACCTTACTTTTTAGGAAAAAAATATTTAACTCTAGTTAAATTTTTTTTTACTCTTATAGTTAATATTTTTTTAAAATATTTCTTTATAAAAACTAAAGTTATATTATTGAACCCAAAGGTTTGGTGAATCTTAACCACAATTAATAGGGGCTAAAAGGGACATGTGTTGGCATGTGGGTGCGATTGAACTCTCCTCGAGTTCGATCACGAAAATGACATACTAAGAAGATAGCCATAAGAACCATAGGACTTTGTGCGGATGACCCCAAATGGATGGCAAGAGGCGAACCTCCACTTCCTTAGGTGGTCCCTTGCCAACTGAGATAATTGAAGCTATCCTAGGAAATGACAATAAAAGCAAGTCTTATGAACTACAGATAGAGAGAGAGAGTTGTATCACCAGTTAGTTTGTTCATGGATTGTCCCATACTTCCTTCTCTTCTTCTGAGGAGGTTGCAATACGATTTGGGTGGTGAGATACATAGACTTAAAATGAACTCTTTATCCATGTCGCTAAGATGCTTGCCGGGTGGGGAAGAATATATTGCATTTCTTTTACCATAAGCAAAGCTTTGGAGAAGGCATTGCCCGAATAAGGAGGAGAACTTTATTGGGGTACTTGTAATCAAAGTAAGGAAGAAATTCATCTGACATAGAAGAAATTCTAGTCTAATGGTTAATTAGCCTAAAAAGTGAGATTTAGGAAGTTCCTAAGCGTCTATGCAACACACTGTATGTCTAACCATGTGGTTGTTGATCAGAAACCGTTCAAGTGCTAGGCCACATTTAGGACTTACACTCTTGGAAAGAATTCGCCCAAGCCTTCAGAGGGCTTAATTTGTCTTGGCTCAAGTCCTAATTTCGGGGCCTAAGCAAGGCTTGAGCTTAAAAGAAGATTTAAAAAAACACATTTTTGTCACAATATTTAGTGAATTTGTTTTCCCTAAATCACTACCCACCTGTCAACCTGACATCAATCCTTCTCCTTTAGTGGCACTTGGTACTGCCAATACAACTGAAAGAGCAATACAATGATGTTAAATTATTTTTTAACAGAATAAAATTAAATTTTTGAAAAGATGGAAAAACGTTCAGATGACGACGTGTACGATCTTAGTATGTTAGCTATTAGAAGAATAATTAATTTGAAATATTTATGATCTAATAATCTAAGAAAATGGTCAAGCAAGTTTGAAACTTGGACTCATTCATCACTTGTACCAACACCAAGATAATAGCACAACCCATAGATATATTGCAATTTATGAAGCTCGTCTATTTTTCTGTGTGAAATTCACCTACACCATATACATGATTTTTTTTTATAAGGTCACTTAGTGGGATTGAGAGGTTTGATTATTAATAAGATAAAACAATGGGGAGACATAAAACCTTACCTCTACCATAACACAAATACAATGAATGGACTTACAAATGAACAATTCTAAGATAACATGTACCTATAGAGATGATTCCGCTATATAATTTGAACAAGTACCATAAAATGAATAGAAGCTTGCAATCAGCTTTCTAGTATGGTCTTGAATAATGCCACCTCCACTTACGGGTTACCTAGATGCGTCATCCATGTTTAACTTGAGTCTTCCTTGAAGGGAACAGAGCCATTTAACATGGGTAACATGAGAAATTCTTCTCTTGGGAGGAACCACTGAGGTAATAGGGGAAAGGTCGAGCCTTTTCCTACTAGAATAAGTGGCAATCTTAATAAACTATCTTTTGATTTTACCGATAGTAATGTTTGTAGAATTCCGCGCATTACTAAATCTTTGAGAGCATCTTTCTTTCCAAATTTTCAAATAATAACAGTTGTAAGTTGAAGAAATTAACAAGTTATTGTGACATCTATCAGAGGCTCAAAATCATCTCATTAAAAGGCACCGAATGTTGTCACTAGGCAGGGGGATGATTGAACAAAGTCTGCCAAAAAGCCTCCAAATTGGACTTGCAATATCACTCTAAAGAAGAAGGTGATTCAAATATTCCAAATCACCTGGATTACAACAAGAACACGTGCTAAAGAGGGGAATACCAATGGATTGAACCTTTGACTCAATGGGAATAACACCATACATAACCTACACCATATACATGATCATCTACAAAGAAATCAAATAAACACTCTATATATGGTCATCTACGAAGAAATCAAACAAATAGTCATTAAAATATATAGTAATATTTGATTCATGAACAACATCGAAGTTGTTATGATTTTGTTCTTGCACGACATTCCATGCATGAGTCCCATTGAAGTCGTTAGCCTCTCCTCAAATTAGAAATATAATATGAGATTCATCAAAACCGTAACACTCTCCTCGATCTGTTATGATATAATATTAATATGTGATTCATGAACAACATCACAACTAGTAAAGAAGAATAAAAAAAAATATGTGAAAAGAGAGGGTGATCGTAATCCTTACGTAGGGTGTATATCACGAGATTACTACCATGCCTCTATATGTAACTCGGCAAAAGAGTGTAAAATGGGCTGCAACCCTAGCTAGTTGGTAGTGTTAGTATATGTTCATTGGTAAGTGGTCAAAAGCCTAGCATTTTAGCTGGGCCAAACGGTAGGCTTTTTAACTATCACACCAACTCGTGGCTTCGGCTCCACGGTAACAAACTCTCCTTCCTTGTAGTCCTCGATCTCGCAAGGTCGATCTCCACCGTAGTGGCTTCGGCTCCTCATCGACCAAGGTTTTCTCAAAGTAATGCAATACCACATTCTTGCAAGATTGATTTACGTTGCAATGGATCTATATTTCTCCGACCACAAAAACCACGATCCTTCTTGAATCGATCTCTATCTAAAACGGCTTTGGCACACACTAACCAAGATACTCACAAGGAGTTTTAAGGGGATTTAAATCTAAACACCAACTAGAGCGATCTCACGAACTGTGAGAATCATATATGCAAGTATAGGATAGATCAGATTGAACTTGCAACTCTAACTTAGAACATGCGAAAGGGCTCAATGGGATGATCCAATAAAATTCTGGAAACCCTAATAGGAGCTTGGGTGTCGCGATCCAAAATATTCCTTAGAAGTTTAGGATACTTTTGGCTCGTAACATAAATCATATCATACCATCCTGTGAAATACACAAGGTAACATTTAGCGGAAACTGAAAATTTCTATAAAGCGAACACTCCCCGCTTTTCAAAATACAAAACACTCTCTCACACCTCTTAGAAATAATACAGATAGGGCCACCTATCTGGTGCTCTATCCTCAAGCGAGTGATCCATCGTAGGCTCAAGCTTGTAGTACTCCTCATCGACCCAAGTCTCAAGAAGATGTGTCTTAGCAGGACCTGCTGAAGTCAACAATTTGGCTGAGTTTAGAATACTCAACTTATACAAACCACTAGATCATATGTCATAATTTCACATGCTTCACATAAACAATTCATAGGATACACATGCACTGAAACACAGAAGGAAACCTCTTTTCAAATACACATATATGTGCGATGCGATACAAAAAAATCACTTATCTTTCAAAATTATTCTTCTTTTATTTTATTTTATTTTATCTCTTTTACTTTATACATGGAACTTTCACTTGCTTTACACATGACTTTTATGGGAGTGTACACATGACTTGACTAATGCTCTACCTAGAGTGGTAGAAGTCTATTAGCATTCACATACACATGGAGCATGCCTAATGCTCTATCTAGAGTGATAGAAGTCCATTAACATCTTTATCCATCTCCCATGCAGTGGATATGTCGCGCCCCAAAATACCCCCTAGGAGTTAAGGGATACTTTAGGTGTGACTATGTGTACCTGTCAAACCATCCTAAGGTAACATGGCTAACACAATACAATAAGAAAAATAATCAAAGTGCGGAAACTAAACATAAATGCGGAAGCTAAACATAAATACAGAAGTGTGAACTAACTTTTTATTTTCTTCTAAAGGTCAAGTAGTATTCCAAGTTAACATATACACAACACATATCCAATTCTAAGGTGGACAGGCACACCTATCAAATATCAAAATACATAAAAGACTCTCTCGTACTCTCCCCTCAACAGTAGTCGAGGTATGGCCAGATGTCAAGGTCTCAGTCAGCCTGAGACTGTAGTGGAATAGACGACTCTCTCTCCTCTATGTACTCTTCCTCGACCCAAGGCTCCGGGTCGAGAGCTCCCTCAGTACCTGCCGACATGAAAGTACGGCTGAGCATGGAATACTCAGCGAGTACAAGCTTCTAGCTAACCATAACAATAATAAAATACAACAAAAGTAATACAATACAGAGCAGTATGAGGAACATCACAAAGGAAACAATATTAAGCATGGTACAATACAATTATCTTGACGTGCGTACATGAATGCGAAAACTCCGATAAAACTCATGCTTGGAAATTCATCTCATGTCTCGGTATGGCTTGAGAAAATCATATATGCATGCATGCATGAATGCCTTGTCATCATCTTGTAAACTTCCATCTTGTAACTTGTGAGCCAGAGGTTAGCCCCTGAATCTCCCTGAGCTGCCAACCTCCTTGATATCTGGTTTTCTTGTGAGCCAGAGGCTAGTACCCGAATGTCCCTGGGCTACCAACCTCCTTGACGTATGCTTGATTTTAGTTACTTGTTTAGTTTTCTTGTGAGCCAGAGGCTAGTACCCGAATGTCCCTAGGCTACCAACCTCCTTGACAATAAGTGATTTCAGTTTTCTTGTGAGCCAGAGGCTAGTACCCGAATGTCCCTAGGCTACCAACCTCCTTGACAATAAGTGATTTCAGTTTTCTTGTGAGCCAGAGGCTAGTACCCGAATGTCCCTGGGCTACCAACCTCCTTGACATGCAATGTTTTCTTGTTGATTATTATATGCGCTTGCTCTTGAAATCTCGGGTCATGCAACATGCGTGCTCGTGTAAGTGACAATAGTGACAATCATGGGAACACATGTAACAAGAGGAATATCGCATCACATTTCAATTCATAGTATAACATGCAAGCATTTAGGGGATCAACATAGCATTTGGTCAAATCATCATTTATAAGAGTAGTTACATAGGGCTTACATCCATTTCCTTATTTAAATTCATTTATTCTTGGTTTAAGAATTTTATCAGACATCCAGTGTGCAACATTTCTAGTAGTTTTTCTTTACCCTTTTTAACGCATATTTTCCATCAATTGTCATGGTATGTTCATTATTTATAGAATGCCCATCCCCCGTTTTCCATTTCACACATCACATCCACATCCAACGGCATCCAATCGCCACCATCCACATCCCATTTACACATTCGAATCTTTTTCTTATTTTATTTATATTTAGTAGAGATGTTACATTTCATAGGAAAGGAAAACATAATAGCAAGAATCACATTTCACCATAGAAAACCTAGATAATTGCTAGGGGAAGTTAGTAGGGTGTACTAACCTTGAATCAAGGCTTGATCTTGGGTGGAAACCTTGATTGGAGCTCCAACTTGCAAGAAAAAGGACTCTTGCTTGAAGAAGGCTTGATTGAGGAGGAAACTCTCTTGAAAATAGTTTGGAGAATGCTGCCCTTGCTTGAGAGAGACTCCCCCAAGAGCTTGAGGCTTGGCTTTGAGAGATCTAAGCTTTGGAAAAATTCTTGGGTAGCCCAACTCTTGATTTCTTCTCAAGAGCAAAACCTTAGGTTGAGAAATCTCCTTCTCCTCTCTCTTTATCTCCCAATTACTCTAAGTATAGTGAATGAAGCCCTAAGGCTCGGGCAAAGCCTTATAGGAAAGGGTTTAACCCCCAAAAGACGAAATAGCCCTTACTGAAATTTCTGCAAAAACATGAAGACCAAGCGATCGGTGGTTATGACCTATCGATCGGTTGCCTACCGAGCGATCGATGTTATTGACTGAGCGACCGTCAAAAACATGCTCTCCGGAAAATTTTCCCATACAAAAATTTTGACTAGTCTATAGCCTTCGATCGATCGGTTTGGGCCGATCGATCGCTACTAATGACCGAGCGATCGGTGCTCTGTAGGTCCCGACTGTTTTGACCATATCTTTTGACTCGCTCGTCGAATTTCGACGATTCAACTTGCGTTGGGTTCGTCTTTCGAAAAGGAACATTTTTGACATTTCAGAATTTCTAATTTCTCCCTTATTTATTAATTAGACTACGAGAAAGGTCAATTAGCTACGAAAGTACCATTCATTAAATATAGAAAAGTCTGGGGTGCTACAGGATATCTTTACATGTAGTTTACCAAGAATAAATGCCCAATGCTCTACCTAGAGTGGTAGAAGTCCATTTTCATTCTTCTTCACTTGAGATCATATGCCCATTGCTCTACCTAGGTTGGTAGAAGTCAATTTGCATACTCTCATTACACTTATCTTGTTTAACATCATTTCACTTTACTCTTTTTCAATACACGTACACGTGAGAAATCTGATCAAGCAATACACGTGGTTCATGAGCAATTGTGAGTGAACATGATACACAATTGGAAACACATAAACACATGACACTTGCTTTTCTACTTCATTTGAAACTACTCAATAGACTATCACATGGAGTAACACACTTGAATTCATCATCACATGGCTTTCCTCATTCATTCATAGTATAGAATACATCACAATTGAATTAGTAGTATTCTCTACTAATCTATCTCAAAACAGAGGAATTTCCATCAAGAATTCAAATTGAGATTATGAGAACAAAAGCTAGTAGAGTATATCTACCTTTCCTAGATCGAGTCTCTTCGATCTGAGAGCTTGAGAATTACTTTGGGTAGGAAACCCAAGCTTTAGAACACTAAAGAAGTGAAGTTCGAACTTCTGAAATCAATGATCAAGCCTCAATTTGATCTTGGAAGAACATTTTGAGAATCACAGCTTTTTTCCCTTTCTTCTTTTTCAATTTATCTCTCAAATTTAATCTCAGGGTTTAGTAAACCCTAAGCCACGAATTCTCCTTTTATTTATAGGCCAAGGGTTGCCAAAACCCTTAAAAGCCCTTAGAAAATATCTCACATAGGTCGGTTTGCACTATTCCAGGTCGGTTTGGGTGTTTCTAGGTAGAATTCGTCGACGAGTTTGGGTTCCTCGATGGAATTCGTCGACGAATTTGAGTTATGGACTTTCTGTCCGAAAAACGACAGAAGAACTCTTCAACAAGTTCTTCTCCCCCGATTGAATTCGTCGATGAGATGGTGCTCTATTTTTCCTATTTTTTTCACTTTAGATGCTTTTCCCTTTGTTCCTTAACACTTTTAAACATGCCCAAAGGGTCCTTATAACCTTGAACCACATAACAACAAAAGGATGGTGAGACCAAACCCACATTATCATCAAAACTAAAGGCTTTAGGCTTTTTGCAAAAATTGTGCCAATGGCACTATTCACCAGAATAGTGAAATACAGTTCCGGGGTTCTACATGTTAGACATGATGCTCAGAAAAGTCATTTAGATTAATAGAGATATCTTCTTTATCTATTGTGTATTCATTATGGGTAATTGACCATGATCATGAGATGATCTATACGATATGAGATATCGACAAAGGTCCATAGGATATATTGTAGGAAAGCTATGTGATGGGATTATCACAGACAGATATAGCTTTCCAGTTCCTTATACCTTATATAGTCACAGCTATGGGTGAAGCTAGGCACTTCACTTATATGGCTGCCACAATGCTAAGATGTTCTCAATGATTGAGATGTAGTTTTATCTCAAACTATTGTAGTGGAGACTACACATCAGCATATGGGTGCTTAAATGTACACTGACTGATTGCATGCAATGAGAGACCTCTTGCATAAACATACTATCAGATAGTTGGTCTCTCATTCACATTGAACAGTTTCAATGATCCTTAGATCTGATGAGTTCATTTATAACTGAATAGTAATCTGACTGTTTTGATTCCACTAAAGCATTCTCTACCTTAGGGACTACGATATGGTGACAATTGGATAGTCAAAAAGGTGTTCGAGTCATGATGAATTTCAAACATGAAATCCATGCTCATTAAATTGAGAGATTATCCAAGTTCCGGGTAAGATAGTCGATTACGCTTAAATCCTGCGCAGGTGATTTTGAAACAAAATAAGTTTGAAATATATTTTTATTAAAATATATTATACTTATGAAAAGCTTTTCTCAAAATGTTTTACATGAGGAAAAGTTTCTTACGGCTTAATCAGAAGTCTTGGAAACCCGGATGATGTGCAATGGGTATGAGTTAGATAGTATAATAATCTCGAAAGCCCATTAGGGATAATGTTATTGGAAGGATCAATTGAATTAAAAAGTTCGTGAGGCGGGATCCTTAATGGTTAATGTTCTTACACTGGGATTCAATTGCAACATGGATATCTCACATCACTTGCAATTCCGATGTAATTCCTATTTAGGGTCAATGTGATAACATTGGGTAAGCCAGGGTTAGAATGTCCCAGAGCAATCTGTGGAGATGCTCACATAAGAAATAAAAGCTCATATAATTGATTAAATGTTAATTAATTAATTAAATGATTAAATGTTAATCTTTAATAAAATAGATTAAATGTTAATCTATGGTTTAAATTAAAGGATAATTTATAATTATTTAATTAACATTAAATAAGGGGAAATGGTTTTGAACCATATCCATAAACCCATAAAATAAACCCATAAAATATGGACCTTATTAGTGGGCCCAAGCCCATGGAATAAAACCCATGGGTGGGGCGCCCACTTGTTGTTTCCTAATTGGACTAGGATAATGTTACTTAATTAATTAATGTTTATTAATTCCTAAATTTATGGGATTAGATTCCAATCTTGGTAAACAAGAATTAAATAAGAAAAAGAAGGAGTTTTATTAAAACTTGGAGACCAAGCATCATAGGCTCACGCCCCCCTAAAGCTCAAGCCCACCCCATTGTGGGCTTTCCTTATTGGATAAGGTTTCTTATTAATTAGGAGTTAGTTAGGTTGTTGGGATTCCTAGAATCTAGGAATTAGTTACACCCCCTTTAATTATGGAATCCTTTTGGGAAAAGGAATCTCAAATTAGAATGTTTGTAACAACTAATTAATTATAAATTAATTAGAAGTCAATTTTTAGAAACTCTCTTTAATAGGGAGGTTTCCTAATTGGTGTAGGATTTGAATTGTTCAAATTTTATAAAATCCCCAACACTCAAACCATGAGAGATATCTTTTTCTCTCTCAAAATTTCTCATCTAAAAAACCGTGAGCTTCAAGGGACTTCCCCCTTGGATTTTTGTGAGCCCCACCTTTTTGGTGTTTTCAAGTTTTAAAGGCTTAGGGTTTTTGAACCCTTAGTGTTTGAGTGATAGAAAGTCTATACTGACAACTTCTTCTTCTTCTCTTTGATTTTTCAAGACTAAGAAAAGATTCAAAGGCTTCGCGGAGATAGCGAAAAACAAGGATTGAGCTTCAAGTATTTCTTCGAGAAATCTCTACAAAGAGTTCTGACGGTTCAAGTTGGTTTTTGCTTCACTGGTGAACATCATTCACCGAGATAATATTAATAAAACATGTAGATATAATTATTTGTATTCTATGGTATAAAATCCTCGGGATCTAGTTTTCTGCATAATTTTTTATTTGGATTCCCTTCACTACATTGGGAGCCTCAACTCTCTGTCTCAAAAACCCTAATTCATATTAAGGATCAATGCCTTTTATAGACAAACTAAAAAGCAAAAATAGAAGTTTCTAAAAAATTGTTTCCAGCACATTTGGTTCGAATCACTTAAAGCATACCTTCTGGAATTTTTCGCATACATTATTTTTTAAGCAGGGTCGAACCAAAACAAGGGGGTTTGAACTAAAATGTTAGTTTTCACCCGAGAACGGTTTTTTTCAACCTTTGGAACTTTTGTCTAGCCACCTAGGGTATGTAGCATGTTGTCTAAGTCAATTTCACCTAGGTATGATGTTCTCTAAGTATCTTATAATTCCTAAACGAAGTGATTGAATCTTCGGACTTCTTCTTCACTAGTCTTCAATCACTTGAACACTTTGGACTGAGACATACTAGACACTGTGTTGACCTTAGAACGGGAAAATGAGAAAAATGGGGAAAAAAAAAATTAGTTTATTACCAAAAAGTACACCGTTGAATCAGTGGAACTGGGAACCGGCCACTCTGCCGGTTCGGGCCCGGTCGGGTTCTGAAAACAGTGGAAAAAGCAAACACTCTCTCCACTTAAGCTGGGACCCTGTCTATCCTTGCCGGTCACTGTTGTTGGACGTGGTGGTGCTTTTGAATACTGGAAGAGCCATCTTTATCGCCATTGAATGATGAGGAGCATTCATCATCTGGAAAAAGATGAACAATAACTTGGAATCAACAGGGTTTGATTTCATGAAGGCCATGATCAACTCTACTCCCACTGAAGGATTGCATGTCAGATTTGGACTATTGGTAATCGCCATCGCCATGTGCTTTCTTTTTTATTTTTAGACTATTGGTATGTAAGCTGATAATCGTTTATGTTATTGCTTGTGTGGGATCGAAGAATTAGAAACACGACTATCTGATTTAAACATTGTTTAATCTTATATTGATCAAAATTACCGCTTAGCTAAACATTTTTTTTTGGAAGAATCTCAAATTTTTAAATGTTTTTTTAGAGTTTTTATCTTGGATCTTGGTTGATTTTCATGCAATGTAGAGGATTTATGTTAGGAACATGTTTAACGGACTGCGCATTCTGCTATGTAGCGGAATGCACGGTCGTCATTGGTCGGTCCACACCCCTCTTTTTAACACCCACTAATCAGTGATTAAGATTCACTCACCCCTATTGGTATGTTACCTGGGTATCGCGATTTGGGTCTTACTGTAGAACCCCAGAACTTTTTGTATATGCCTTGGACTGTGTGTCAAGGCATGATGCCTTGTAATCTCCAATTTCATGAAATAAGAACTTGAAACTTTGAGAATTGTTTCAAGAATACTATAATTAATTAAATAAATTATTTAACAATGTCTATAAGCCTTGAAAGGGTCCTAGTCATGTTTAAAAGAGGTCAAAAGGGAAGTAGTATAAGTCCAAGTAGTAGGAATGGGTGAAAGATGGACTTGGTGTCAAACCCTGTAGAGAACCGATCGCTCAGTCACGAGAGCGATCGATCGGTCCATAACCGATCAATCGGTAGCTATCGATTGATGCATTTTTTTGTATGGGGAAAAATTTCAGAGAGCATGTTTTTAACCGATCGCTCGGTCAAGAATACCGATCGCTCGGTAGGTGACCGATCACTCGGTATTAACCACCGATCGATCGGTGTATCGCGTTTTGCAGAATTTCATTAAGGGCTTTTTCGTCTTTAGGGTGTTATATCCTTACCTATTAAGGCTTGCTCGAGCCTTGGGTTCCCACACACTCCACTTAGCAGCATTTTGAGAGAAGGGAGAGAGGAGATTCTAACCTAGGGTTTCCACTTGAGAAGGAATCAAGAGTTCAAGAACCCTAGATCTCACCTCAAGGCTTGGATTCTTCAAATCCAACTCCAAGCAAGTGAAGGACAAGTTCCCAAGCTAGGGCAGCGACTCCACGCACGTTTTGGAAGGATTCCTTTCCTTTTCAAGGTCGGTACCATATGCTACCCTCCGTAGCTCATATTCTCTCTTTCCTTACCCTTTTTTCTTGTTTTCCCTGTAAGGTATGAACATAATAAAGATGGATTGTGTGTGAGAATGGATGTTGGGCGATGGATGCCTTGTGGATGTGTTGTGATGAATGAAATGGGAAGGGTATTGTACCAATAATGAATACACATGTATGTTGTGAACATAAACCCATCTAGAAAAGCATGGTATAGGCTTTAACCAATAAGGTACACACCACATGTTTGATGAAATGCCAAGGTGAAGAAAATGAATTGTAAACCAAGAGATGCATGCTTAAAAGCGTATGAAATTTTAAGTGAAAGCATGTACACGATTTCACGAGCATGGCATGCATGACATGGTTTACCGGTGTTTTCAAGAATAAGGGTTTTAGAGGTAGGACATATCTTACGATATGTTTTGTCTTGCTTTTGACAAGAACAAGCATTGCACATGAGGGAGTTTACACTTCCCTCCCTTCAAGATTGAAAGAGGGGTCTCCCCTCCCTCACAAGTTGCATATCATTGAAAGAGAGGTCTCCCCTCCCTCGCAAGTGCATCTCATGTAATGAGGGGTCTCCCCTCCCTCGTAAGTGTACCTCACAAGTTGCATAAGCATGTTTAAATTCCAAGCAAGCACGCATGACATGCATGACTGACATCGACACACATGACACGACAAGTCAAGCAAGACAGAACATGACAAGACAAGTTTTCAAATACGACAAGAGTGTTTTCAAGTCACGTCAGCACACAATGATTTCAAGAGTTTTTCTGACTTTTATATGATGCAAGCATGAAATATAAACTGCTACTTTCCTGTTATTATATGAACTGCTTCCTGCTTATTATGTCATACTATACTATGACTGTTTGGTTAGTATATTCGTCACCACTGAGTATTTCATGCTCAGCCGTTACTTCTCATGTCGCTAGGTGATATTGAGTGGTGGCTCCTTTGACATCTGCGCTCCTGGCCCATGGGTGGAGGAGAGTATGTTGAGGAACCTGTGGAGGAACCTCCGGTAGAGGGCTACTACTAGGTAGTAGATTCTAAGTGATTGTGGGTGAGATTGAGAGATTATATCATGTATTTTGGCGAGCATGTCCGCACTTTCTTTTGTTTCATTTTGTACAAAACTTGGATCATGTATATATACTTAGAGGTTTGGTTAGTCTTTCGCTGTACTATGTTAAGTTAATGCTTCCGTATTATGTCCTCTTTGTATATGCTCCAGGTATTTTTTGCAGGTTGGTTTGTCAAGCAAGTCATGTAGTCATGATAAGTCATCCAAAATTCACTCTAACTCCTAGGGTGGGTTTGGATTGCGACACTTACTATGTGTGCTCTTAAGGGATGATATTGAATGGACCCAAAGATGTGTTGGACATATATGCCCTCGAAAGCCTATAAGAGACTTTTCTATGTTGATTAGACAAACATCATATTCACACAACCAACTATAATAGGTATTTATATTAATTACTGTCTCTATTGAGAAGACATAAAGTTCCATAGGTAAACATTGTAGGAAAATCATGCAAAGTTGCGAGGAGATATGATTTTTTGGTGCCTGGAAGCCTAATATTGTTTGAAGCTTCTAGAGTATTGGTTGGACGTCGTACTTCATCATGGCTTGCACATGTTAGTTCTATGAGATAGTGTGATGAATCTCATTCACAGAGAGTGGTGACTCTTGACTAACTGTGAGTATATGTAGCAAGTACATAATACTGAACGGGGTCACTAGTGGATACCCTATAGAATACACTGTCAGATTGTATTAGGGTTATCTATTTGACAAATTATCCTTAGACCTGAGAGTTAATATCTTCTCAAATATTTGTCTATATGGCTTTGATGGTGCCAATCGGCAATGTCCAATACACAGGACTAACTCTAGGTACGTTGGGTCATGTACATAATGTTTGGAGAAGTGTGTAAACACTCAATAAGAAATCCACAACTCCTTAATTGGAGATAATGATATCAAGGTGATACTTGTTGAACTGAACTGTTAAATTCAGTACTGGTGCTTTCGGTAAAATGGTGTTTATCGAAGTTGATATTTTCATATGGAAAAGTATATATAAATATTATATGTCAGTTCTTTTCTAATGGTTTCTTCAAAAGTGTTTTGGAGGTTCAGTTGAATGAAAAAGTAATCATGAGAAAGGGTTCTATTCATAAGCTAGGGACTAGACAGTGGAATTGTTCCAATCCCGGAAGCTTACAAGTGATATCGGAATGTGGAAGGATTTATTTGTAAATATATTGTGAGATGCTACTTACAAGCAATTCTCTAATTTCTGGAGGTAAATCACATTGTGTTAATGGACATTAATTGTGATTGATGGAATCTAAGGATATAGATAAAATTCTATAATCATAATGGAGTGTAGGAAAAGTGTTTCCTAGTAACAATGCTTAACCTAAAGGTTGAGTACTTGGTCCCACAACCGGAAATAGGAGATCCTTTAGATCCCACACACAAGGACTTTCATAAAGTTTTAATTTAATTTATAATTAAATTAATTAATTCTCTAAGTAATCACTATAGGGTATAAGTGAAGCTCTAAAAATGTGGAATCACATTAGATGTGAAAAACCAAATGGGTAGGACCCATTGGGGAATATGATAAAAGATCAATTAAAGTGACCTAATAGGGTTTAGAACCCTAGGGGCGTGTAAGGGGGCCCACCTAGGTGGGACGCCACTTCATGGAGGGAATGATAATTGTTATTATTTTTAATTAGTTTCTAATAACTAATATCCTTATTGGATAAGGTTATTTAGTTAGTTAGAGTTAGTACTAATTAAAGATTCCTTGTTGGACAAAGATTTTATTAGTTTCTTGCTAATCAAGGAATCCTAATTGGATTAGGATAAGGATATGATTAGTTAGTTACTAATGGATAAGATTAGTTTCTATTTTGATTAATCCTAATTAATTATGGAGAATCAAAAAGGAAACTAATTGAGGATATCCTAGTTGGATTAGGATAAGGTCAAATCCAAGATGGATCTATAAATATGGGAGGATGTCCACCATTGTGGGAGTAATTAAAAATTCTAGAATTTTTTTTATCTCTCTCTCCGCTCCTCATAAACTCACGCCCCTCTCTCTCCTTTTCTTGGAGTGTACGGTTAGCCCCTTCCCCCTTTATTCTTGTTCTCCTTGTGTTCTAGTTCTGAATATCAAGAAGAGATCAGGACCCATTTTGAAGAATAAAGATTGGATCTTTATTCAAGATTCCTAGAGCTGGAAATTTGGAAGGGCCATTAGCTTCCATTAGAGAAAGCTTTAAAGGAAAAAGAAGGTTCGTGTGAATCGGACAGGAGACTTGACACTGGTGAAGTTTTGCGAGTACTATTCTAACGTGGATTTGACTTTACAATTTCAAAGTCGCAAAGGTGAATGTTATTCCTACCTTCATTGGAATAAAATCAATTAGAATTTTAGTCAGATCTTATGATTCGATGTATGCCCCCCAGAACTGTGTTTCTAAAATTAAAAAGAGGCATTACTTTCAAGATGGATAGCTGCATATTTGCGTCTTCATGGAGCAGTCAACTCCCTTCGTTCACTTGTATATAACTACCATTATCACCATAAGATTCCATGGTTGTTTGTGGTGCACAAGTGTATGCCTCTTTGCTTTTGTAGTAAACCATAGAGATGCTCAAGCATCTTAGGTCCTCTCCTTATCATGATTTAATTTTGGGGCTCGTTTGAACAGATGCTAGACTAGTGAAATAGGCTGCAAAACTTTGATGAGTAAAAAATACCACCTTATACCAGGTTGTTTTTTTTTTTTTTTTTGGTAAACTCAATCATACCACAAGGCAATGACTGAAGGCAAAGACAAGGGAATACTCACACCACCCAAGCAGACACACACACACACCACATGCAGACTCACACACACACACACACATGCAGACTCTCACACACACACACACCACATGCAGCCCAAAATATAGTTGACACCAATTGAAAATGCCAAGTGCAACAATTCCTTGTTTCTAGGCTCACTATCTTGGGACCTATTTGTGTATCCTTTTGCTATATTTATACATTCTCTTATTTACCGATTTAAAAAAATGCCAAGTGAAATTTGGGGTAAATCCAAACTACCTTTTAATAATTAATAACTGGAAATGGATTAAAATCAAATGAAGCAAGGAAAAAAATCATTTAATCTTTTTAACAAAATAAATATTTTTTGTAATGGAGGGTGTCCCAACTTTGACTAGGAAGGACTAGCCCCTTCAGATGGACACAATCACCCGCAAACAATGTGCATCGGATAAGCTTAGGAGGAGTTGAACTCGAGACCTTGGGGATCTCTCCCTAAACCTTGGGCAATGTACTTCCATTAATGGGCCACAACACATTACGCCTGCAGCATCTCTAACCCCTTGAAGAAATCATGGTTATCGAAGTGTCGCTTTTAGTAGCAAATTATGTTATTTTGTTTTACCTAGGGGAAATAATTAGTCAAGCTTCATAAGGTACCCAAAGGTTCTTTGGTTAAGTGATCTTTCAAGTTTCAACCTATATTCATCACCATCACCATATGGGGTGACTTCAGAACTGTTTAATATGTCCCCAAGTCTTGGGTGAATCTTCATTATGAGTAGTTTCATTACTGTATTTGGTGATCATTTTCGTACTGAGTATTTCTAGATTCTCTATTCAACATGAACTGTATACTTTCTTTTGTGTATGTAGTGAGTCCACATTTTATTTGTGGCAAGCCTCTTCTTCATAGGTATTTTGGTCTATTTCCAATATCTGTGCTTCTCTTAATTTAAGGCTGTATGCTATGCTATTAGGTCCTTACATATGAAGCTTTTGTATGCTTTGCAGACATTCTTACCCGTTAACATGATGGAGACTTGCTGCATTTCAAGCTTTTCAGCCAATTTAGTCACTGGTCATAGAGCATCACATATTGGGTTGTGGAAAAACTCAGGTTACTAGATTTTTACCTTTTGAGATATTAACTGGCCATTGTTACTAGAGGGTGACCACGCAAGTTAAGTGGCGACTACGGATGGGTGAATCTTGGTGCATTGGCGTGTCATCTCTGAGTCGTGATATTTGGCATTTTCAACCAGCTCACTGAGATAATGGATGTTTTCATCTACGGAATTGTGGTGACTAATTTAGCCAATAGGGGAGTCAATCTCCCTCAATTTCCTTTCTAAATGCCATATTCTCTTGCCATAGGTAAGTCTATGATGTCACAGTTGATATCCTACTCTTGGGATGATTGCCGCAAACATACTATCTCATATTATTGTAACTCCTAATAGCCAAGGTTGTTAAATCGTAATTGAATCGCAAAATCGTTTTACGGTCGATTCGATTCAAATTGGGATTCAAATCGTAAATCGTAAGATTCAATCCATTTAAAAAAAAATTGTTAAAAAAAAATGCTCAAAATTACTTAATAAATCAGAAAAATAAA
Organism: Tetracentron sinense; assembly: GCA_015143295.1. Lineage (NCBI taxonomy): Eukaryota > Viridiplantae > Streptophyta > Magnoliopsida > Trochodendrales > Trochodendraceae > Tetracentron > Tetracentron sinense. The sequence continues at coordinate 13,248,844 of CM026562.1, read as the reverse complement.
ATAATTTATTATCCAAAAGATTTCATTCATATGTATTGATAAAAGAAAGTAATAAACATTTCATTGCACATAATATAAAAAACGTAAAAGAACTCCATAAAATAGAAAAAAAAAAACCAATATTTTTAAAGATAAATCAACAAAAATAAACTCATATAATCATGTTGTATGAGATAAATTATCAAAAGACTTGTACAAATAAAAATACTAATAAAATAAACTATCAAGTATTCCCAAAATCCAACTCTATCAATTTTTTTTTGTCGTTCACAGTATGTCAACAACAGAGAGAAAACCCAAATAGGGGTTTTGGCATGTCCGTAACAGGGATTTTCTTGTTTTTTCTCTCTTCTCAAAAAACATAAAGTACCTGTAGAAAATCAAAAGAATAAAAAATATTTTTTAAGTATTGATCCGTAAAAGGGGTTTCGTGCTTGAATCGCCTAAATCATTTGAATCGTACGATTTGAATTGCAAATCGTAATCAGAATCACAAATTAAATGAAATTTACCCAATTAAGATTTTCACCTCCAATTTGAATCATTTTGCTTGGGATTCAAATCGAATCGTAGGATTTGAATTGTAAATCACAAAAATTTAACAACCATGCTAATAGCAACTTCGTTCTAGAATAACTTTTTCGTGCAACTCTATAACCATGAGCATTTAGTTTTATCTTGTGTATTGTATCTTTCCAATTGAGAGCTAACAATTTTTGACTTCATTATACCGGTTAGCAACCCCAGTTAGTAAGTTAGTGAGTTAGGTTAGAACTAATGGTGATGCCACACCCCTCAACTCGAACTTGAGTCCTCTTACGAATGAGAGATACATCCTACCGCTGGACCAAAGCCAGGAAGCGTAATTGAGAGCTAACTTGTTTCATCATTCAAATAGTTTCCACTCCTCATTCTACCTCTGATGATTTGACCACTGGGTTTCTCTTGGAGTCTACTATCTTCCACACTTTACAGGTACATGCAAATTTTTGGTTTTTTTTTTTTAAGTGACAACTTATGGAGCAGAAGATAGGATGATATAGGAAGTGGTTAGCAATTAGAGTTAGCTATTTAGTTCGGCCAATGGGTCGATTAGTTCCTTAGCTTCTTTGACTCGTTCTTTGATTGCTGTAATGGAGGATTGTAGTGTGGAAGTTGTGATTGATAAATTGAATATCAGATCATTTTTAGAGATACATATAAGAAGAATCATAAATTTGAAAGATCCATTTCACTTAAAAATCTGAAACAATGTGATTTCTTTATGTTATACCATTTGCTATTGGAGAAAGAAAATGAAATTTAATGCCGTGGCCAGAAGGTTTCATTGGTGTTAGACAGCAGCTATCAAAAGGAACTCTTCAAAGTTGCTGAGTATTTAGAATGTTGCACTGTGGTTATGGAAGGCAAACAGTCGAAAACATTTTAACTGTAATTTTCAAAATACCCCTATGAAGGCATATTTTGGGATGCTTTAGTTGACTCTTCAACCGGAGCTCCTGTTCATAGTTAATCTCGTCTGGGAATTATGTAAGTTTATCGCAGAGAAGGTATACATTATAGTCCTAAACACCTCTTGGTACTATTTTTAAGAAAATACTTGACACTGAAATTTCATAACCATATATTGAATGATTAATTGCAGAATACATATTGTACGATCAAGTCCAAGACATATGAGCATGACGAATCAGGAGGTTGATAAATTGAAGTTATCTTTTCAAACTCTTCCCGTACAATTTTTTACCCTTGGGGGGATACATTTTCCTTGTAGTCATGTGATATGTTGGGGCTTTTAATCATTGTTTGCTTTTTCCCTTTCTGTTCCCTTTTGGTTTCCTTTTTGTGAACCTTCAACTGTATGGTCCTCCTTTTCTAGTTTATATATATTATGTTTACCGATAAAAAAAAATTACCCTCATTTCTTGATCCCGATAGCACCAACATCACATCAGCACAGTAAATCTGCACTCCAACTGCTAAGTATAAACTATTTAAACTTTGCAACATTTTAGGGAAGCAAAGACCAAAGATACATCCTTTGTTAATATTGAGGAGAAATATAAAATTAAAAGAAAGAAATTTTGAATTATTACATTTAATCAATTTTGTAATAATTGTGTAAAAAGGCTTGCACGTGCACAACCTAACTAGTTTCCAATTACATTTCCTCGGTATGACTTTTGGCAGGTGTATTCCGTTAAATAAAGAAATTCATGGGAGTATTGGTGCTGAGTCTGAGAAGATTGTTGAGGGGCTTATGATCAACTCAATTAGTGTACCAGGTCTAGTGTTACCAGAGGTATGACATTGTGCAAATTGCAAATTGTGTTTGTAAGTATAGTTCTACTTGTGATCATGATTTGGTTTAGGCTTCAAATAATATTTTTTTGTTTGTACTGAAAAATAAGGCTTTCATCTGTTTGATTGGCTATTAAAAGTTAACCTTTATTGTGGATTTCCTATGCTAGTATTTTTAAGGTTTGTGGCAGTTGGGCACCTAGAAAATACATAGCATGGTTTAATTGTGTCTTAGTGTAGATTGCATTCTCCTCTGTGATCACGTTGTTGCGCTTGCTGAATTTAGTTTACTGAAATTTGAATTTGAGCTTATATATATATATATATTACCCTTATTATAAAAGAGAACATAACAGGGGCAGTTAACCAAATGTGTTCTCATATCTTTTGAAGTAATTCCGTATTTGTCCCAATCATATATTAATTTGAGAGGAGTTCTAGCCCTACTCTCAGGGCATTCCTATTTTCACCCTGAGCCAACCATTTGTTCATTTTCATTGTTAACGTACATACTTTTTAAGTGATTGTAAGGCTTTAACAATGAAAATGGACAAATGGTTGGTTCAGGAGGAAAGTAGGAATGCCCTGAGAGTATGGCTAGCACTCCTCTTTATTTGATAATGGTTCCCTTCGTTCCAGATGCTTCCACCATGTTCCTCCTCTTTTTGATACTACTTATCCTTCTTCCCTCACTCAGCCAACACACAGATGACGTAGTTCCAGATGTTACACACTGTCTTAGTTCATTCTCATTCGGTGATTGGTAAGCTTTTTCGGCCCTTTATCTCTCTGGCTCTCTTTGCTCTACGTTGCTAGCTCATGATCAATTGTGTTTTTTCCCTAGTTACCAGAGTGAGAAGTAAAAACGAGAAGCGGGAAGCGAGACTCAAAAAAACCTTAAGCGAGAAATGAGATATACGCTCCTTATTCTCATTATGTTATTTATGGTTAGTTATACCTTTGATTTTATCTTACATGAGATTTTTGTGGAAAAGTAGGTGCCTAAGGTTTCAAACCGACGATACTTGCTTAGAGCCTACACCATAGGTTATAGACTGTGGTCTACCACATCACTTCACACATACAAGCTCCCTTTGACTACTAGATGAGATGTGATGAAAGCAAGCTTCTTAGGAAGCGAGTCTATTTAAGGAAGCGAGTTTGGGAAACGAGCTTCCCACCTTTTTACATAGCTGCCTTACAAGTATGGTTTTTTTAAAAACAAATTTTTCAAAAAAATTATTTCTATGCTTAGCAGAGGAAATTGTCGTAATGTACACGATTTTTTGGTATAAAAGCTTAGGAAACGGTGGGTTATGTGAGGTTTTTATATTGTTACATTGATAGTAGGGCGCAGGGAAAATGTTAAGGTTGTTGGATTTCTTTTTCTTTCGTCCACTCCTTTTTCTCCTTATTCATGGAGCTTATTAGGCTGGTTTCTTTGATGTGTAGATGAACCATAAATGTCTGATGTCCCCACAGACTCGAATGTCTGGCAGGATCTTACAGAGTGGCAAGAGAAACACGAGACTCTCGTAGATGGCAATGGGGTTCTCTTGGTTGATACCGTAGCTACACAGGATCAGATCCCACCCAAAGAGAGGCCAAAACGAGAGATCCGAAGACCAACTCCTTTCCTTGATTGAATGGTCCTTTAATTACCATCTTTAGTTAGTTCAGTTATTGTATCTAGTTAGTGGTCCTTTTTGTCTTATTTAGTTAATGGTCTAGATTTGTTATGAGCAAATCCAAGGGCATGGTGTAAAGAGGGATGTATCCTTTATATACGTCAAGAATGAATGAACATAGCCCTTTTGGGGCATAAGAGAATGAGCAGTGATTAGCATACCTGGGAAATGGATTTTAAAATCCAAGGTTGGACCTCATTGGTCTATGCCTCCCACTCTTAAATACCCAACACAATTGATGGGTATTTAAGAGGGGGGGAATGAACCAATGAGGTCCAACCTTGGATTTTACAATCCATTTCCCAAGTACGTTAACTATTTCCCTAAGCTGTTAACAATCTAAATGAAGGTCTCCAATTATGTTCAAGGGCTTCGTATAGGATGGCCTCAATAGAGCTTAAGGAATTGAAAGAGTAAATCGAAGAGTTGCAACAACTGGGTTTCATCTGACCAAGTGTGTCACCATGGGGAGCTCCGGTATTCTTCGTGAAAAAGAAGAATGATGGGTCGATGAGGATGTGCATCGATTACAGGTAGTTGAACAAGGTCACGATTAAGAATCGTTATCTTTTGCCACAGATAGACGACTTGTTTGACCAACTGAAGGGAGCAAATTTTTTCTCAAAGATTGATCTTCGATTGGGTTATCATCAGTTGAAGATCAAGGCCGAAGATGTTCCAAAGATTGCTTTTAGGACTTGGTACGAGCACTACGAGTTCCTTGTCATGCCTTTTGGGTTGACGAATCTACCGACGGCGTTCATGAATTTGATGAACCAGGTGTTTAGACCTTGTCTCGATCAATGTGTTGTGGTGTTTATCGACGACATCTTGGTGTATTCCCAGGCATGGGAGGATCACAATTGAGACCTTCGCCTTACTCTTGAGACGCTTCGAGAGCATAGACTATATGCCCAGTTGAGTAAGTGTGACTTCTGGTTAGAAAAAGTGGCATTCCTTGGCCACATAGTATTTACGAAGGGTATTTAGGTTGATCGGCAAAGATAGAGACAGTGATGAGTTGGGAGAGACCCAAGAGTGTTATAGAGATACATAGCTTCCTCGTTTTGGCATGCTACTATCAGAGATTTGTAGAGGGATTATCCAGTTTAGCGGCACCGCTCACATATCTTACTAGGAAAAGTGTCAAGTTTAGTTAGAGCAATAAGTGCGAGAATAGCTTCATGGAGTTGAAAAAGCGGCTCACTACGGCTCCCGTTCTCATAGTGCCATCCGGGAGTTACGGTTTTGCGGTATATAGTGATGCCTCGCACGTTGGATTATGATGTGTTCTGATGTAGCGCAGGAATGTAATTGCCTATGCTTTAAAGCATTTGAAAGATCACGAAAAGAACTATCCTACGCACGATTTGGAGTTGGCCACACTAGTGTTTACATTGAAGATATGACAACACTATCTTTATGGGGAATAGTTTGATGTGTTTATGGATCACAAAAGTCTGAAGTACCTGTTTTCCCAGAAAGAGTTGAACTTGAGGCAACGGATCGAGATGGATGAAGTTCTTGAAGGACTATAAATGCTCCATTCAATATCACCTAGGTAAGGCGAATGTGGTGGCAGATGCTCTTAGCAGAGAGCCTCCTGGACTTTTGGCTCGCATGATGGTGCAAGAGTGAAAGTTGTTGGAAGATGTGTCTAACCTCGACATCAGTTTCAGCCTTCCTACCTATGGGTCGGTGATGGCTAATATCACCGTTAGGCCTTACATCTTGGTCCGGATCTGAGAGTTATAAAGATCGGATGCTAAGTTACTTGCTTATCGAGACAAGTCAATTAGCAGTGGTAGCGAGGAATTCGCCTTAAAGGATAATGAGACTATCACATTCAAAGGAAAAATATGTGTTCCAGCCAATGAGGAGCTTAGACGAGAAATCTTGAACAAAGCTCACCGGTCCAAGTATATCATACACCCTGGGGGTACAAAGATGTATCAGAACCTCAAATGACATTTCCGGTGTCGGAACATAAAGAGGGAAGTGGCAGAGTATATGTCTCGGTGCTTGGTGTGCCAACAGGTCAAGGCCGAGCATATGAGGCCAATATGTCTTTTGTAGCCCCTCCCTATTCCCGAGTGGAAATGAGAAAACATTTGTATGGACTTCATTGTGGGGTTGCCACAGACAACTAGGAACTCCGATGCTATTTGGGTGGTGGTTGACCGTCGGACGAAGTCCGCTAATTTCTTGCCTTATCAGACTACTTTTAACTCGAACCAGTTAGTTGCATTGTACATCAACGAGGTGGTTCGGTTGCACGGGGTGCCAGTGAGCATTTTTTTAGATAGGGATCCTAGATTCACTTCTAGGTTCTAGAAAAGCTTACAGAGTGCCATGGGTTCCCGTTTGGACTTTAGCATGACCTTTCATCCACAGACTGATGGGCAAACTGAGAGGGTAAACCAAGTGATAGAGGAGATGCTCCGGGCATGCATGCTAGACTTTAAGGGCAATTAGGAGGATCACTTGCCTTTGGTTGAGTTCGCTTACAACAATAGCTATCAGGCAAGCATCCAAATGGCACATTTTGAGGCCTTGTATGGGAGAAGTTGTAGATCTCCTCTATACTGGGATGAAGTTGGTGAAAGGAAAGTGTTGGGTCTTGAGTTGATTGAGCAGACCACAGACAGCGTCAAGATTATCAGGAAAGATTGAAGGTTGCACAAGATCGACAAAAGAGCTATACCGACATCCGTAGGAGAGATCTTGAATTTCTTGTTGGCGATTTTGTATTCGTCAAGATTTCACCGACAAAGGGTGTTATGAGGTTCGGGAAGAGGGGCAAGCTCAGTCCTAGGTATGTGGGTCTATTTGAGATCATCACCAGAGTTGGTGAGGTGGCTTATAGATTTGCTCTACCACACCATATGACGGTGGTCCACAATGTATTTCACATTTTCATGCTCTGGAAATATATCCTGGATCCATCCCATGTCATCGAGCTTAATCTGTTAGAGATTCGAGAGGATCTCACATTAGTAGAACAACCAGTTCAGGTCTTGGATAGGTGAGATCAAGTCTTGCGCAACAAGACCATTCCATTGGTCCTATTGAGATGACAACACCACTCTGCAGAAGAGGCTACATGGGAACGTGAGGAAGAAGTGAAAGAAAAATATCCTCATCTGTTTGTTTAATTCTTTGATAAGTTGATGTATTTTGGTTTTCTTGTATCTCGTTGTATCGTCCTAATTTTGGGGACGAAATTTTTGTAAGGGGGGAGGATGTAGAACCTTGGAACTTTTGTACGTGGTTGGTGAAATATACTTTAATGGCCGAAGGACCTTCCACGTATCTTGAATTTGTAATTAATGAGAAATGGTTAGTAACAAACTAGGTATGGTATATGAAGGGGGTTAGTGCCCTAAGGAGGATAGAAACAAGGTTGGAAACACTCCAAAGGGTCTAAAGGGGTCAAAAAAAAGGAGAAAATGGGGTTTACGATCGATCCCAGGTAAGGTGCAATCGATCGCAGTCAGAGGAAAAACTGAGAAAACATTCGGGTAATCTTGCGATCGATCGCAGGTGGAGTGCGATCGATCGCATGCAGTGAAAAAATTTACAGAAGTTCTCAGGTCTATGTACGATAGATCACCTCCAGGTTGATCGATCATACTGGGATCTGCGATCGATTGCAGTTGGTGTGCGATCGATCGCACGCGGTTGCCGAATTTCAGAATTTAGGGTTTTAATCCCTTGGGCTATAAGCCATTTGAGGGTTTTTGGAGTTAACCTAAACTTAAGAGGGATTGGAGAAGAGGAGAATGGAGATTAGGGAAATTCCAAAAGGGGTTTTGGATTGAAGATCAAGTGGAGGACAAATCAAGGTTTGGATCTTCCCCATCAAAGCTTGGATCATCTTCTTCAAGAAGGATCTTCCTCCTTAAGGTGGTATCTCTTCCATCAAGTTTTGGGATTCTAAAATCAAGGGTTTTCTTCAATCAAGGAGTTGATCCTCAAAAGGTTAGTACACCCTTTTAGTTGGCTTAGTAATCACATAGGCTTTCTTTAAGAAATGCATGTTGGATTTTGAGTTGCATGCTCCTTGTTTTGAATCTATCATGTATCCTAAATTGTATAAATTAAAGGAAATGGTTATGGATGTGTGGAATGTGTGGATGGTTGAGGCGAATTTGGATGCCATGGAGAATGTGGATGATTGTTGTATGACAAAAAATGGGGAAGGGCAATGTACTCATAAAATACGCACTCAAGGTGTTTGATGAAATGTTTGACAAAGAAAAATGAATTAAATGCCTATAGAAATGTTGAATGTCATGTGTTTGATGAAATGCATGTATGAAATTTAAACCCTAGACTATGAAAATATGATTTAGGGATTTTCCCCAATTTGGTTGTTTTGCTAGCATGCTCTATATGTTTCCTAAAATTTCACATGTCTATAGCAAAGTTTGAAATGTCATGTGATGTTCTTTTAATTGTTTCATATCACTATGATGCACACCAATTGTCACGCACAACCGAATTTTCTAGTATATGTACAAGAAACACAACCAAGAACAAGACAAGTGATTTACGACACAAATGATAAAGCCGAACTTTTGGTCAGTTAAGGATATGACATACCTAAGGATATGCCATATTTGGCTTTAAGAAAACAAGACAAACATGATAATGCCGAACATTGTGCCAGTCAAGGGTGTTGGTGTACCTTTTCTATTATTGCTGAAGGGTATTCTACATATCCGGCTCACAAGTTGCTTTCAAGAATTCGCTGAAGGGTATTTACATACCCGACTCACAAGTCGTTACAAGGACACTAACATCTGGCTCACAAGATAAGCAAGGCAAGGCAAGACAAGACAAGTACGACATGACAAGTAAGATAAGACACACATGATTCTCACGAGACAAAAACAAGACAAGAATGAGTTTTAAACACGACAAACAAGTTTGAAAAAATAAAAAAGATATTTTTAAGAATAAGTTATGAATTATGAACACGGGTTTTATATGAAGTTTTCGCATGTAGTCTCATGCATGTCATGTTATCATGTTCATTTAAATTGAAATATTGAATTGAATGATGTTATTACTATTGTTAGCTAGTAGCTTGTACTCGCTGAGTATTCCATACTCAGTCGTACCTATTGATGTCGACAGGTACCCAGTGTGACATATGTGCTCCGGGTCCTTGGATCGAGGAAGATTATGGTGAGGAGGAGCCTCATGTGGATCCTATGGTAAAGCCTCAGGTGGAGGCAAGAGACTTAGATAGCTAGCCTTACCCGGATGACTATTGAGAGAGAGAGTCTTATGATTTTGTATTTTGATAGGTGGGCATGTCCACCTTTACTTGTCATGTTTTGTATATGAACTTGAAAAGACCATGTATAGAAAAGGAAAAAGTAGTTTACGCTTCGGCATTGATTTAGCTTCCGCACTCTGTTTCATGTCTCCATTATACTATGTTATGCCTTGTTTGGTTACAAAATGGTTTGCCAGGCTATGTATAGTCACACATAAAGTCTCACCTAACTCATAGGGGGGATTTTGAGGTACGACACAAAAGAGAATACAAAAGGGTTTCTTACGCCTAGAACAGGGCTGTCTCGGCTTGAGCATTTGCTGATCTTGCTTAAGCATTTCTTCTCTTATTCTTTGGTAGCTTTGTCCTTGTATGTGTGTAGTGTGATTTTCAGGTTGGGTCTGCTTCAGATTGCATCACTCGTTCTCTCAACAGTCCATGTAGTTCTCATTTGTTTACATAAATCTAGGTTAGCAAATACAACGAGGCTTGGCTTGGGTATAAAATGTTTGACCATCTAATAATAATAATAATTATTATTATTATTTTTTTAGTGGGCTCCATAGGGCCAGATATCATATACCTACTTACATTAATAGAGTCAGCCGATCAAAAGTTAGGTGGGGCAGTGGAGCAGTTGCAACTCTTACCCACGGGGATTAGATCACAAACCTCCCCCTAAGGAGGCCACACCTCCTATGGATTAACTCCAAGAACTTGCGGAACTTTAAATGTGGATTATACAAATCCACCTATGGTCCATTTTTCATTGCAAATACTCCTCGTTACACTTCAATTTGAATAATGCATCTAGGTTAGTGGTGTCTAGTTAGGAAATATGATGCACTTACTCCTCACTATCTTTTCCATTACAAGTACACAATGGCATATAACTCACACTATACGTGCAATTGGAATCCTTTGTCTCCAAAATAAAAAACCAAAGACACTGAAATCTAAGGGTTCCATGAAGGAAGAACAGTTGGCTTAAGCTTTCAAGGGCAAATGTTTACATGGATTTCATAAGGGAATTTATCTATCAGCAGAGAGTAGAAGCTTCATCATAGGCTGCAGTCCACAAAACCATTCTCAAAATCTCCGCGGAGGTAATACTGTAATACCATCTTTACATATACGTAGTTTGCTTACCACCCAACAAAATCTCTTTTCAAAAACTCAAAACACATATTCTCCAAGATTTTCTTCCCAGATGATCATCTCCACAGTTTCAAAAATCAGACATTCTGTATAAAACTGCTTCTGGGTCTTCAGTATTTCTTCCCTATCCCACAATTGACACAATCCATATTGCATTTTTCTTATTAAAAGATGGGTTTAATTTTATTTAAAATATATAAATTGTAGTTTTTTTTTTACTTTTCTTTGATAATTTGGGTTTGAAAATTATATATATATATATATATATATATATATATATTAAAGGATTGATTTAAATTGATAAATAGAATTAAGTTGACACATCATTATGGCTATATTTTTCATGGCATAATTTCTAATTTTAAAAAAAAGAAATAAATTATTTTTATGTATAGACTAATTCAGTTACTTTATATTGCAGGGAAGTAGTTATGCAAAGCTAGCTTGCAAATTTACCTTCTATAATTGGGCTCTGTGAGCATCAATTCACCATTCCTCTGTTTCTTCTATTTAATAGTGGATTTAAAATATTTTTTATTTTTATTTTGAAAAAAGTCCTGAATTGGGTTAATGTAGATTCAAGTCTTGTGCCACCATTATACACAGAACAAAACCATTTTCCAAAAACTCAAACATAGATTCTCGGAGATTTTCTTCCCAGATGATCGTCTCCAAAAACAGACATTCTTCGGAGCATCTCCAACCGGGCTCTATAACTCTAAATATAGAGACTTGGTTGAAAAATCCAACTCCAACTGGGCTCTATAACTCTAAATATTTAGAGGCCGGCCTCTATATTGCTACAGTGAGTCTCTATGTTTAGAGATCAGGAGAGAAGATAGAGATGGCCTCTATAACCCTATTCATGTTCTTACAATACCACTTGTGTCCTCTTTTTGTCTTTCAATCTTTATTAAAATGCCGATTGTGTCCTTTTACCTTTTGACACAGCCTTAACCGTGATTAAGATTCATCCACCCATCCTTGGTTTGTTTTAAATATTAATTATTTTTTTAATTAAAAATTGTTTTTAATATTAAAAAACTCAAAAACAGTTTTTTAATTTTAAAAAATGAATTAATATTTAAAAAAAAAACCAAGGATGGGTAGGTGAATCTTAACCACGGTTAAGGGGTGTCAAAAGGGACACATGGCGACCGTGGGGAAGAAATCATATGACAATTATTTTGTAAAATAATAAATGAATAGTGTTATAGAGTAGGAATAGTGATTTAGAGTTGAACACGGTTGGAGCCAAAGACTCAAAAGTGGGGCCCATCTCCTCTAAAGACAGAGGAGATGCCGAAATAGAGGCGAGATATAGAGTTTTGGGTTGGAGATGCTCTCATAAAGTTGCTTCTCGGTCTTCAGTAATATTGCTTCCCTATCAATGGGATCTAATCACAGTTTCACCCTTATTAGGTCTGATGTCATCTTTGGACTCACCATTGCAAGCTTGGCAATCCCACAGTCGAGACGAACCATATTGCATTTTCTTTTTCTTTTTAATTCAGTTACTTCTAATGCAGGGAATTAGTTATGTGAAACTTGCAAATTTACCTCCTATTAATTGGCCTTTGTGGTATCAATTCATACTCCCTCTGTTTCTTCTATTCAATAGTGGATTTAAATGTTATTTACATTTTTTTGGAAAAAATCCTTTATTGGGTTTATGTAGATTCAAGTTTTGTGTTACCATTGATATACTGTCCTTGAGAGTTCTAGACATCTTGTATGTGTCCAAATTTTAGTTACTTCTTTTGTTGTTTCGATTATCTATTATAGTATTATGGAAAAATAACACTTATCTTGGAATATATTACAAATGTAAAACATTTATAACTCATGGGTACAAAGCAATTATCATTCTATCCATAATTGAGTTCCCTGAATAACTAAATAACCAAATTAAATATGCAAGAGAAAGGGAAACTGTGGCCTATGGGAAGATGTCCATTGTTGTTGTGCTTGCTCTTATGTGAAGATGGATAGTTCTTTACCAGTTAATTCTCCATACATCAATTTCTTGACCCTGACTCTCATATTATAGTCTTATAGAGGAGGATGAAAGATGATGTATATGTTGTATTTGGTTCCTTTTTATGGTTAAAGGTTTGATCAAATATTGGCTTATCAAGGAAGATGAAAGTAAAACAGGAAAGTGTTTTACAGTAGTTGATGATAATCTACTGTTGGTGATTTAGTAAAAGATGTCAGCAACTTGAATAAGATGATGAGAAGCCAAACGTCTTTGCAATTATTTGTTAGAATCCAAATTCATGTCATGGATTGATGACTGGACATCCTTTGTATTTCAATTTGTATATGAACAAAATCTTAAATGCAGCTTTTGCTTGACTCTTAAATTAAATATTTTACTCCACCGTGATCCTTATATTTCCTGCGACAAACATTTATCATTGTTTCTATCTTAATTGTGATGAAAACTCTTGTAAAAAAACAAAAAAAAAATTCACAATCTCTCCCGCGATTTATAAGGGATTCTATCATGGTTCTATTGAGCACCATCATTATTCTTGGAAATCCAACTGTGATGAATAAGCATATTTTTAGTAGTGGACGTAGAGAATTTAGATCTATGGGTATAAGACGTGCAAAGTGTCTACGATCTCAATAGAGTTGCTAGTTGAGCAGAGATAATATCCTTTCTGTCAAGGGGCCAAATTTGGTGCTGTAACCGAGATGGCCTAATCAAAAATCCCAAATACACATGCCTAAGCCTGGCCTATTGACAGCCCTACTATTATGTGTTGTTTTCCTCGCTCGTTTAAAACAAAGGCTTGCAAACATATCCCATTCTCCTATTGCTTATACAATTGGCTAAGAATATAAATGATCATTTTGTTTAGGTATCGGATTTTTTAAATACCACAAACTTTTCTGGATTTAGTTGTCTGTTCATCAAAAAAAACTTTCATAGATTTTTCTCTTTCCAAATTTTGATAGTTACATGTTACTAGTTTTTAGCAATTTAAGTTTATTAAATCTAGGTTCTCAGCTGAAAAACTTATACAAATTACAAGCCCCACACAACCCAACTTGACCTATTATCAACTCAAGATGATCTTAGGCACCTAGAGTTGAAACTTGAAAGTAGGGTTAGTTTGAGTCATGAACAAACTGTTGCTTTGGTTCTGCTGGGTTGGGCCCTAACTAGACCCAATATACCGAAGTCGCAGATCTTATACCCACACGGCCACACATAAAGAAAAACGGAAGAGTGTTAAGCATACTCCCTAGAATGGTTGTTTAGGAGATCTTCATTTTCTCAAGTATCTGGATCTTAGCACGCAAATACTAAAGCATAAAATGAAGGAATGGAAGCAATATGTGTTTCATTGACTCAATCAACAAAAAAATCACTCCTACTGTGATTTGAGCTAAAAAATGCAGAACTTAACCACTAAAATAGAAAATATGTATGCTTGGTTATTGAAATGCAAAACAAAAAAGAAAAAAAAAAGAAGCTTACATGTGGCTGTGCATTGGGGAAGGAGGAGGCTACAGTTGGTTGGCTTGCTGGGGATCTCGTGGAGGGATGAACTTTGCTATGAGAGAGCTAGAGAGAGAGGGAGGAAGGTGAGAAGGGCGAGGGTGGGCTATATTCACGGAGCTAGAGAGAGAGAGACCGGTGAGAGAGAAATCGGAGAGAGAGAGACGGGCGAGTTGGGGGATTTTGGGAAGAAAGTGCGGTAACAGCCCTAATTTACAAGGTTTTTCCAGGCGGTTTACTTTAAACCGCAGGTAAAATGTAATAATTCCACCAGTGGTTTACTTAAGAACCGCCTGTAATAATAATATTTTGCCGGTGGTTATTGAGAAACCGACGCTATAGGTTATAATTTCCCTGCTATTATTTACCTTATCGCGGGAACTATATATTTTGGGGCAATTTTGGAAAAACCCGCTAGTATAAAATCACATGTAGTGTCGTTATCCTAGAACTACCGGTAAAATAATTTATTACGGGGTTAATTGTAATCGCCAGTAAAAGCCCTCCCTCAATTTTGTAGTGTCTCTTAACAAGTTGAGGACATTTGTAAAGTTGAAGATGCACCAAAGCCAATGCAGGATGGAGTCAAGTTAGTGCACGAGTCTTTGGAGGAAGTTAATCTCGAGTAGTCATTTAGTGATCCCCGCCCTATTTTATAAGTTCAAATTTATTTGTATTCGAGAAAATTGAAATAATAAATTTGTTTAAATAGTATAAAGAAGTATTCTCGTGGAACTATGACGAATTGCTTAGTTTTGAACCAAAGTTAGTAACTCATAAGTTAAATATTGAGTTAGGGTACCTTTCAGTAAAGTAAACGCCAAGGCAGTGCTGCCTTGAAATAGAAGATCAAATCAAGACCGAAGTAAAAAGATTGTGAAAAGGTGGGTTTCTTAAGCCCCTACAACACCCAACTTGGATAGCTAACATTGTATCTGTTAAGACGAAAAATAATCAAATCAGGATTTGTGTAGACTTTAGGGATCTTAACAAGGCTTGTGCAAAGGATGAGTTTTTCCTCCCAAATATGGATGTGTTGGTCAATGCCACGGTGGGGCATGATGCATTTTCCTTTATGGATGGCTACAATGGTTATAACCAGATTAAGATGTGACGGGGCTGATGCAAAGAAGATCACATTCAGAATTGTAATTGAAAACTTTTACTACACGGTAATGCCATTGGGTTGAAGAATGCTAGAGCTACCTACAGAGAGGGCTATGATAGCCATCTTCCATAATATGTCCCACAACTTGGTGGAAGATTATATAGATGGTCTGGTCATCAAGTCAAGGCAGGGAGAATAGCATTCCACATATGTGAGAAAAGTACTTGAGAGATGCATAGAGTTTCAGTTGAAGATGAACCATCTCAAATGTGTATTTGGAGTGTCAGCAGAAAAAATCGTGGACTTTGTTGTGAACAGGCATGGTATTGACATCGATTCCTGCAAGGCAAATGCAGTGTCCACTATGGCAGTTCCTTCATCAATGAAAGAATTGAAGAGTTTCATGAGAAAAGTCTCTTATCTAAGGCATTTAATTCCTACTTTAGCAGAAATGATTTCACATTTTATGCCACTTCTAAAGAAGGTAGTGAAATTTAGGTGGAATGATGCATGTCGACAGGCTTTCAGCCACCTTCAAAAGTTAATGAGTTCAACCAAGACCATGATGGCTCCCATTCCCCAGAAGCCTCTATTGTTGTACCTAGCATCAACAGAGTGTGCTATTTGAGTGCTTTTGGATAAAAAAGATGCTAGAGGCATGAAAAGTTCCAATATACTATCTTAGCAAAATTTTGAGGGATGCAGAGCTCAAATATCCCAAAGTTGAAAGGGCTTGCCTATCCTTGGTCTATGCAGTAAAATTCAGACATTACCTATTGGCTCACAAAGTTATCCTCGTCACCAAATCTGACCTATAAAGTATCTCATGTCCAAGCTAGCTCTGTCAAGAGGTGTTGTAAAGTGGTTATTATCCCTTTCAGTGTTTGATGTCTCTTGCCTTACCCCAAAGCTATTAAGGGTCAAGCAGTGGCAGACCTTTTGGCCAGCTTCTCTTGGAGTGCTGACATTGCCCACAATGAATAATTGCCTGGAGATGTTCCTGAGGCAATGATGGTAGATTCCTCTGAAGAGAGGATTTTACACTTTATTGATTCTCACACGGCAAACTCTTCAGGGGCTAGTGTAGTTCTCAAGGCGCCTAGTGGTGATGTTTCCAAATTGGATTACTTATTCTAATAATGTTGTAGAATATGAAACCTTTCTTATAAGACTTTCCATTGCTCAAGAGATGGGAATAAAACATCTAAAGGTCATAGGGGGCTCAAACTTAGTTGTTAGACAGATGCATAGGGTTTTCAATGTGAAGGGTATTGGCATGGCACATTACAGGGAAGTGGCTCAGTATTTACTAAAGAACTTCAATGCTATAGAGTTTGGCCACAAAGGAAGAATTGGAAACAAGCATACTGACGCCCTGGCCATTATGAGATCTCACCTAGCCTTTGAAGGTGATTCAACTCAGGTCACAATTACAAGGTGCACAGTACCTGTTCCTCGGATGGAGATAGTTCCCCTAGAGGAATATGCAGATGAATATTAGAGAATCCCTGTTGGGAATGATCTCAGTCACCTTAATGATCCTCCCATCACACTTTTAAAGAGGTTGAAGATTTTTCTACATTGGAATGGAGTATTGTACTTTTGAGGGTCAGATGGTGAATTAATGAGGAGCATTGGTCCCAAGGAAGCCCAGTCTTAGATCCAATGTGATCATGATAGAATATGTGGCCAAGATAACAGAATCAGTCTATACAAAAGGTTACAATGCTTTGGCCCTTACTAGTTCGCCACGGAGAGGGATGCTATTCAGAAGAATAGTCTCAATTGTTAGTTGATCCCAGATAAGGAAGAATGTTTGATTACTAGTGAAGGAGACTGTAGTGAGCCTTATATTGAGTATTTTATGAGCGGGGATATTGCCTGTGAATCCAAAGGAGATGTTCAAATTCGACAAGAAAGTTGTTAGATTTTGTTTCGAAGAAGGCCAATTACTCAGAAGTGGTTTCAGTGGTATTAATTTGAAAGAAGTACATGGAGGTGATTGTGATGTGCACCAAGGAAAGAAGAAGTTATACGAGCAGTTGATTTGGCCTTGGGTATATTGGCCTACTATGGAGGCAGATTATGCATCGCATGTGTAGAGGTGTCATCAGGGGAACTGCGGCTCATGCTCCAGCCTAAGCCTTGTAGTTTGTTTTCACGCCTTGGGCTTTCCATACGTAGGGATGGATTTAGTTGGGGCCATTAGTCCCCCCTCTAGTGGATATGTTTGGATTCTAGTAGCTACTGAGTATTTTACCAAGTGGGTTGAGGTCATTCTTCTTAGAAAAGCCACTGGGCCCACTATGGCTAACTTCATCAAGGAAAATATTATTTACCTCTTTAGAATTCCTAGAGAAATAGTCTCAAACAATAGAACTCCTTTTGTAAACTTTAATGTCAGAGAGTTCCTAAACAAGTATGACATCATGCGCAGAAGATCAACTCCATATTGTCCTAAAGGAAATAGGCAAGATGAAGTGACTCACAAGACATTACTAAAGGTAATTAAGAAGATGGTGGAGGATTCTCACTAGTAATGGAGTGAGAAACTTCCTTTGGCGCTTTGGGCCTATAGAGCATCTACCATGGCTGCTAATTATTTGATACCTCTCTTCAGTCTATGGGTCTGAGGCAGTGGTTCCTATAGAACTCAAGATCCCTTCAAGATTGAAGGTTTTGAGAGTGAAAAAGTTAAAGCACGATGAGGGCAAATTTGCTCAAGTTGAAACATGAGATGAAAGAAGGCATGCAGCTTCAAACAGAGCTAATACATATCAGTTAAGGGCAACTAAGGCTTATGGCAAAATGGTTTGGCACTGAACCTTTAATGAAGGAGACTTAGTTCTCAAGGCTGCAATTCACGTTAGAAATGGTACCTCTGCCCCCAAGTTTATCTTAATTGGGAAGGCCCTATATTGTTAGAAAAAGTGTCGAGAGTGGGTTTTGTTTTTTATCTGCGCCTTCAAGAGATACAAACTACAACACAAATGAAGAGGAAGATTACAATAAGTCAAAAGCAAGTCCTTGTTCCTTGTACAACGCTAATTTATCGTATGAACCCCTAAGGCGAGAATAGTTGAAGTGCTCTGCCTTCATCTGATCCTTTATTTCTCTACATTTCTCTCTTGTTTTAATTAATTCTTCCTCAGCCTCTTCTAATTGCGCCATGAATCTTTTAATAGCATTGAGAGTCTCTTTGGCATGTGCTTCTAATTCACTCAACTTTGCCAACCTCTTCGCATGCTGCATCTCCGCCACCTTGAACTCTTCAGACAGTCTGAGAATGGTCTTCAAATCTTGGATGTAATCCTTCAACCAATCTACTATGGTATTGAACTGTTCCACCTCAAGCAAGTCCTCTTCCCATTCAATGATCAAGGCGTTGTCCAAAGTGTTGGTATCTGTTTCCTTCATTCTTTTGATCACTTGGCATACAACTGAGATTAGCACCGCTCTAATTTGAGAGTTCTTAATGTTGCATGAGGACATAATATTCCCGTGTCTCCTAAGGATGGCTTTCCATGTCACCTTATGATCCTCTAAAATCGGATGCTTGGACACCAGCTCCTCAATCTCAGCTTCTGACAGCATCGAAGGATTGAAAGGTGAAATTGAAGCTAAAGTTGGAGGAGAGGAAATGATTGTAGATTCATCCAAAGGCAGAGTAGTGGGAGAATCCACCATCAGGTCAGAGGTTCTTTCTTCTTGTATAACTGATGTGGGAACCTCTTCCCTTTCTTCTTCTTTTCCTTGAGTTGGAGGGAGAACCTCTTCAACATTTGGATAAATCTTTATCCTATTCTCAGTGTCTGTTCATAAGATGTAAGTGCTTAGTTTGAAATCAGAAAAATTAAGTAGGGTTAATGTTGAAATTGACAAATTATTTACCTTCTTTTATAGGAGATGGAGTTTCCTCTTGTTCTTTCACCACCATAGGGGTCAAGATAGACTCAAGAACTCCTTGGATAGTTTTAGTAGGAGAGGGCTTCGCCGTTTGCTCATCCACTCCATGTGCAGTCTCCACTTTTGTTTCAAAGTTCACATATTAATTAAGAAATAAAAGACTTAATATGCATTTTGATGACTAAAACATAGTATATTCATATCTTGCATCAAAGTGTCTTCAGAGCATGGTTGTTAAATTCTTGCGATTTGCGATTCAAATCCTACGATTCGATTCGAATCCCAAACAAAACGATTCAAATCGGAGGTGAAAATCTTAATTAGGTTGATTTGCGATTTTGATTACGATTTGCGATTTAAATCGTACGATTCATGCGATTTGAGCACGAAATCCCTTTTACGGACCAATACTTAAACAATATTTTTTATTTTTTTGATTTTTTAAATGTACTTTATATCTTTTAAGAAGAGGGAAGAAATAGGAAAACTCCTGTTACGAACATGCCAAACCCTTATTTGGGTTTTCTCTCTGTTATTGACATGTTGTGAAACGGGAAAAAAAATAGAAAAAAAAAAGAAGAAATGAGGAAGAAGAAAGACAATGGAGTTGGATTTTGGGAAAACTTGATAATTTTCTTTATCAGTCTTTTTAATTGTCCAAGTCTTTTGATACATGATCTCATACAACATAATTGTATGAGTTTACTTTCTTTGATTTATCATTAATAATATTGATTTGTTTTTTTTTTCATTTTATGAAGTTCATTCGCATTTTTTATAGTGTATGTAATGAAATATTTATTACTTTCTTTTATCAATAGATTTGAATGAAATCTTTTAGATAATAGATTATTCTATTTTTCTGATTTATTAAGTAATTTTTTGTATTTTTTAAATAATTTTTTTAAAAATGGATTGAATCTTACGATTGACGATTTGAATCCCGATTTGAATCGAATCGATCGTAAAACGATTTTACGATTCGATTAGGATTTATTAACCTTGCTTCAGAGGGCTTAATCTCCACAGCGGGCATTGCTTGCATAGTTTCTTCTATGATTTCCTCCACGGTGGAGATTGATGCTTTGAATGGTACTAAAGGTGTGCCTTCATCTACCAGACCACCTTCAAGCCTAGCTTGCTATACAGTTGTCTCTATGGATTGCACAAGAGGTAAATTCATTTTGGATTTTGTTTAAGATAAAAGTCTGAAAATTAAAATTTTGAAGAATTAAAGTTACCTGATGGATCAGATTGAGTCTCGTGGTTAGAGGCCACCATGGGCTTTAACCCTTTAACAGTTTCCACTGTTGTGGTGGTGACCGGTGTTGCTACTTCTGATGCTTTATCTGAATAGAATGAAAATAGATATTAGTACAATAAACAACTAAAATATGTCTCTCTCGAGTCAAAACCTTTTAGGAAACTTTGGAGTTTTACCTTGCAGCCCTGGTTGAGCCTTAGTGTCAGCATCTGGCATGAGTTTTATTACCTTTTCTTTTTTTTCCACCGTCGTGGTGGTAGCTGGTGTTGTTTCCTTGATTGATTCATCTGCCATAAGAATTGATTAGGTCCGTATAAACATTTAAGTGAAATAGATAAGTAGAGACAAGATGACTTTCATAAACTTTAAGGAACCTTTGGCGAATTGAGAGTCAGCATCTGCCATAGGTTTTACCCCTTCAGTTTCTTCCACCGTTGTGGTGGCAGCTGGTGCTATTTCCTTTGATTCATCTGCCATAAGAATGGAATTGGAAAGTGCAAATACTTAAGAGAAATAGATATGTAGAGACAAGATGCCTTTCAAAAGAGGAATCTTTGGAGAATTGACTTTACCTTGTAGCCCTAGTTTGGGCTTAGAGTCAGCATCCGCTAGAGGTTTTACCCCTTTGGTTTTTTCCACTGTTGTGGTGGTAGCTGGTGCTGTTTCCTTTGATTCATCTGCCATAAGAATGGAATTGGAAAGTGCAAATACTTAAGAGAAATAGATATTTAGAGACAAGATGCTATTCAGAAGAGGAATCTTTGGAGAATTGACTTTACCTTGTAGCCCTAGTTTGGGGTCAGAGTCAGCATCCGCTAGAGGTTTTACCCCTTCGGTTTCTTCCATCGTTGTGGTGGCAGCTGGTGCTATTTCCTTTGATTCATCTGCCATAAGAATGAAATTGGAAAGTGCAAATACTTAAGAGAAATAGATATGTAGAGACAAGATGCCTTTCAGAAGAGGAATCTTTGGAGAATTGACTTTACCTTGTAGCCCTAGTTTGGGCTTAGAGTCAGCATCCGCCAGAGGTTTTACCCCTTCGGTTTCTTCCACCATTTTGGTGGCAGCTGGTGTTATTTCCTTTGATTCATCTACCATAAGAATGAAATTGGAAAGTGCAAATACTTAAAAGAAATAGATATGTAGAGACAAGATGCCTTTCAGAAGAGGAATATTTGGGGAATTGACTTTACCTTGTAGCCCTAGTTTGAGCATAGAGTCAGCATCTGCCAGAGGTTTTACCCCTTCAGTTTCTTCCACCGTTGTGGTGGCAGCTGGTGCTATTTCCTTTGATTCATCTGCCATAAGAATGGAATTGGAAGGTGCAAATACTTAAGAGAAATAGATATGTAGAGACAAGATGCCTTTCAGAAGAGGAATCTTTGGAGAATTGACTTTACCTTGTAGCCCTAGTTTGGGCTTAGAGTCAGCATCTGCCAGAGGTTTTACCCCTTCGATTTCTTCCACCGTTGTGGTGGCAGCTGGTGCTATTTCCTTTGATTCATCTGCCATAAGAATGGAATTGGAAAGTGCAAATACTTAAGAGAAATAGATATGTAGAGACAAGATGCCTTTCAGAAGAGGAATATTTGGGGAATTGACTTTACCTTGTAGCCCTAGTTTGAGCATAGAGTCAGCATCTGCCAGAGGTTTTACCCCTTCAGTTTCTTCCACCGTTGTGGTGGCAGCTGGTGCTATTTCCTTTGATTCATCTGCCATAAGAATGGAATTGGAAGGTGCAAATACTTAAGAGAAATAGATATGTAGAGACAAGATGCCTTTCAGAAGAGGAATCTTTGGAGAATTGACTTTACCTTGTAGCCCTAGTTTGGGCTTAGAGTCAGCATCTGCCAGAGGTTTTACCCCTTCGGTTTCTTCCACCGTTGTGGTGGCAGCTGGTGCTATTTCCTTTGATTCATCTGCCATAAGAATGGAATTGGAAAGTGCAAATACTTAAGAGAAATAGATATGTAGAGACAAGATGCCTTTCCGAAGAAGAATCTTTGGAGAATTGACTTTACCTTGTAGCCCTAGTTTGGGCTTAGAGTCAGCATCCGCTAGAGGTTTTACCCCTACGGTTTCTTCCATCGTTGTGGTGGCAGCTGGTGCTATTTCCTTTGATTCATCTACCATAAGAATGGAATTGGAAGGTGCAAATACTTAAGAGAAATAGATATGTAGAGACAAGATGCCTTTCGGAAGAGGAATCTTTGGAGAATTGACTTTACCTTGTAGCCCTAGTTTGGGCTTAGAGTCGACATCCGCCAGAGGTTTTACCCCTTCGGTTTCTTCCACTGTTGTGGTGGCAGCTGATGCTATTTCCTTTGATTCATCTGCCATAAGAATGGAATTGGAAAGTGCAAATACTTAAGCGAAATAGATATGTAGAGACAAGATGTCCTTTCACTCTCCTACTGGCTCCCTTAGTGTCTAGCTCTAGCCCTCAGATATGGTTGAGCCTTCTCATTTCCCTTCTTTTCCTTAGCCTCCTGACCTCTCTCCTTATCATGGACTCTTCAGGGTGGTCAACATGCTTCCTCTTGGCAATATATTTTATTTTCTCTTCTTTCTACTTTCAGGGAATTCTTGATTGACTGCTTTCAGAGTATCTGCTAGAGTTGTAGGTGGAGGAAAGGTGGAGTGCCTTTGGAATGAAAAAGGGGGGATAGAAGTCTTGGATGATTGTTGGTGCTAGTGATGAAGCTTCAAGCCCAACATGAAAAATTTTCTCTATGTCCTGGCTTGTAGATGTCTCAGCAGCAAGGGCAGGCAATGGCGTGGAAGGCTCTTGAGAAAAGTTGATGGTCCACCTCAGAGGAGGTGGACTATACACGCAAATTTCGAGCATCCCAAATGGAGGAGACACATGAATTTTTGTGTGAAAATCCCTCACTAATTTGGCTGAGGTTGATTGCTTTTAGTGGGGGACAATTTTTCCGATCCGGATTATCAATTACCTTCTCCTATAGGAGAAGAACCTCTAATTAAGAAGAGAAGAGTACTTAATCTGAATGAAATTCTATATTTTTATTTAAAGGTCGTGTCCAATCCCCATGTAGGCATTAAAAATGCCTAAGTGAGGCCTTGGCAGAGAAGGGCGGCCATTTGAGGGCTCACCTTGTGTTATCCATAGCCTTGGCTATTGAAGGAGTCTTCTTTAAGGTCGAGTTCTATTGTTAGAAAATAATGGGGGAGCTCTATGTTTTAGAGGCCTTCTGTGTGATCTCTTCTTGTTCTTGCATTAGCCCCAAGGCGACTCTAGTACATAGAGTGATCCATATATTAGCCCATATGTGTAGCTATCCCTGGAGCAATCAATGGATCAACTTGTATATGAAGGGATCAGTAGGCCACCATGAAAGTGGAGCAACCCTTAGGTCGGCACGTATATAAACCAATCCATGGTTAACTTGTATATGGAGAGACCTATAGAGTAGCCCGCTAAATCTAGTCCCTGTTTGGAGGGCCCAGTTCATGAAGGCTCCCCTTTTGGGCATAGGGATTGCAGTATCATTTCGAAACTCTTCTATCTCACCCACCAACAAAACCAATACTTTTTGAGTGTTTTAGGGGGTCATCTCTTGTCATAAGACTCTGCAACCAATGGTCATGAGTAAATTTGGGTAGGATGTCCCCCAAAGAACAGCTCTTCTTTTGAGGAACTAGGTGATCCTACAGCCAAGTTGGGTTGCAGGCTCTCTAAATCAACATGCTTGTTGAGGGTATGCCAATATGCATTCTCTTTATGGGCTTAAGTAGAGTGCATTTTTTGGGTTGACCCGTAGTAGAGTGAAGGAGCCACCCTACATGGTGTATACCAAGTTAGGTGCCCTTCTTGTGGTCTCCCGTTTCTGGGGTAACCATCGCTCCCTTTAGTCCCTTTGTTGTTGGGGGTAAAGATGTTGCCTTTTTTTTTGGTGATGATCAAGGCAGGCGCATCTCAAGCTCCGGCCCTGAAGGCTAGGCTATCTTCTCATATCTCTCATTGGTCTCTTTGTTGACGCCTCGTTGTGACCAAATAGAGGCAGTCTCAGCAAGGCGGCATCAACGTCTTCAAGAGTAGGTGTCATTTCACCCCATGCTGTGAGGAAGGTGTTCAAATGGGCTGGCATTCCATCTGCTCATAAGCAGAAGGATGGCTGGCCTCTGAGTCACTCTTAATCTCTAGCTGCATTGTCATTTCTATCGCCTTGAAGATGTTGCCAGCATGCAATGCAGGGCGTGACTTGGGTGAGACTGATGGAATGCCTCTGAGATTTTACGGTGTGTAGACGTGTGACTGTTCTATCTTCATTTGATTAATCGGCCTAATGACTTGTCTTGTTTTCATTCGCTATGCCTTAGAGAGCAGATGATGAACCGTCTCTTAGATCTCTGTCATGGTGAATTGGTTTTGATCATATACAACCAAAATTTGAACCGGGAAGACTTTTTTTCTTTTCTTTTTGTGCCATTGAAGCTACCTTGGTTTCTTTTGCCGTCTTCACATGCAGGGGGCTATTGTTGATACATGAAAATAAGGTTGCTACGTGTCATTACTATAAAACTCACTTAGATCACAAGGCTTTGCCACTTGTGTTGGCAGCTAGATTCTTATACTTATCGTGCCGCTGTGATCTTATCTATCTTTAGAATAGACCGTTCAGATCTATGGGTATTGCATGATTGGATATCCTATGGGTATTGAAAAAAAATCCTATTTCTATGGCGTCAACCTCTCTTTTGATTGCTGATATTGACTCTGCGGCAATTGCACGATTTCCCGAATGCCTGATTCTTCCTAGAGTAAGTCCTCGGCTAAGGCATCCCATCTAAAAACCCTTGGCTGGTTCCTAAGGGGGGTGGTTTGTCTTTATTCAATACCTGGATTTACCTAATGAACAGGCTTCTTCAAGGCGTATGATCTGCCTTGGTGAAGTTTCATGTTATCTCTTGGAGGAAGATTTGAGGGTACAAGGAGTGATCTAGTAGTGGCGGGGCCACCCTAGTGTCCCTACCACTAACCTAGGAATATTCTTACTAAGGCATGTGATCACGATGACTTACGTAGGTTGAGATGACATTTCTATTGGATCAACCGTGATGAATTCTGTTGACTTTGGCAAATCTGTTATCATCTCTAACATAATTGTCAACATTTCTAACAAAACAAGAAATAAAATATAGAGGGTACCCCCTTTATTTAACTCTTGTCTTCTTCCTTAGCCCTCTTGATCTCCATTGTGCTAAGTTCAAGCTCCGGGTACGGTCTAGTTCAATGGATTTAGGTCAGGTCAACAACAGAGATTCCAGCAAACCAATCCTATCAACACCAGGGTAGTCGCCGACCGATTTTTTTAGCCTTCTTTTCCTCTCCTATTCCATCAAATAATCAACAACATTGATAAATTCTGAATTTCCGTAGGGCTGGTGTGGCATGTTACCGATATATGGTCCCATACCTAGAGGTCCTGACTAGGTCCTCCCTAAGAGCATACTAAGAAGATAATTGAAGCTAGGACTTTGCTAGTGAGACCGCAAAGGGCCGAGACCTCTGAGACCGTGCATGCATGCACGGGATTTCAAGTGGGGCCCACGTTCACATGGTAGGCCCCACCTGCAATCCCGTGCATCCATGCACGGTCTTGGAGGTCTCGGCCCTTTTGCGGTCTCACTAGCATTTTCCTTGAAGCTAATTCTAGAAAATGACAATAAAGGCAAGTCTTATGAATGAATAAATAAGTAAATAAATATATATATATATAGAGAGAGAGAGAGAGATTTGAATCACCAGTTGCTGGTTTGCTAATGGGAGGTCCCAAGTAAGGATCAGGACTTTGCAATGTGGTTTGGATTGGTCTGCTATGGGAGTGTCCCATACTTCTCTCTTCGTGAGGATGTTGCAATGTGATTTGGATGGTGAGATACACAAAGGCCTAAAAAAGAGCTCTTTATATACTGGTTTATCCATGTAGGAAGAGGCTTGCCGGGTGGGGGAAAGAATATATTGCATTTCTTTTACCAGAAGCAAAGCTTGGGAGATGTCTTTGCTTGAACAAGGAGGAGAACATTATGGGTACTTGTTTGAAATTAAAGTAAGGAAGAAATTCATCTGACGTATACTAAATCAATGGTTAATTAGCCCCTTTAATAAAAATTTTAAAGTATAAAAAATACGGTTAAAATACGGTTAGGCCACAAACTTGGTTAGCTTATGTGTTAGTATTTGTTTCTTAGTGGGTTAGAGAGCCTAGAATTTGAAACAGGGCTAAACGGTGTGTATGTCAACCATCACGTCACAATTTATGGAAATGGATCTCGGACCATCCACATGGAGGATACACACATTACCACTGGCACAAGCAAACATGTGTAATGGTTAATTAGCCTTAAAAAGTGAAATTTAGCGGATTCCTAAGTGTCTATGCAACACAATGTATGTCTAAGCCAATTGGCCGTTGATGGAGACCCTTCAAGTTCCAGGCCACTTTTTGGATTCTCTATAAATCCAAAATTTTATACTCTTGAAAAGAATTCAAAGGGAAGCTAAGGCTTGTCCCATTGGTGAGTGTTGTCTCTTGACCACTCTGTCGAACGGGTTCAGTCCCTGGAGCGTGCTTCAGTTGTAATATCAGCCTAGACAGGTAAGTAGCCGTACTAACACTAACCACTGACTCTTCATCAGCCCCGTGGGGCCCTCAAAGAAAAAAAAAACAGGGATTTATTTTCATGCAGAGCTCCTTTGTACACACCGGGTGGCAAATGTGTAATTACATTTGCCACCCCTATGTGTACAACGGAGCTCCGCACCGTGCAGAGCTCCGCATGATATTTAAACTGAAAAAAAAAATTCAAATCTTCTTGTATGTGTCAGTGTCTTATCCAATTATTTAGATCGGCAACACGAGTCCTATTTTACTATTTTAATTCATACAGATTCATGTCATATAGTTTGACAAAGTTTTCACAGCGACTGCTAATTTGAAACTACCCTTTTAGGATATTTTGACACAACCCTTTTATTTAGGTTTGGTATCGGCAAATGTAGCGTGTAAAAGGAATTGCAATATCCAATGCTTATGAAAAAAAAATAATGTAAAAGCATTGACAACCAAAATAAAAAAATTGTAGCAGCATTGTGGTTGATCTAGGCTGTAAAGTAGAAAGTAGCACATAGGATCTGCTACAACCCATTTTTGCACCACTTTAGATGGTACCAACCATTCGACATATTTTAGGTTAAAATTTTTCAAATTTTTGTTTTAAAAAGAAAATAAAATTAAAAAAAGTGCAACCAAACGAGGCAGGTAAGGTTCTTCTTGGTATGGTAGCAGTGGTGGGGAGGGGCCATGGCCCTCCCATTTTTTTTAAAAAAGTTTCTTATATTGTAGGTTTAATTTTAAAAAATACATAATATCTAAATTTTATACTAGTGGTCCCCAAACAAAATTTGTATTTTTTATATGTATAATATAAAATGGTTGATTCTTACAAGTCCGTATGTCCCTTCTAACCCTCATTAACCACAATTAAAATTTGTTAACCCAGGAGTTAAATATTTTTCTAGAAATAAAAGGTATATGTATAAACTTTAGGGATGAGTAAATCTTAACCACAGTTAATAGGTGTTAAAAGGGACACATGTCAAGTAGGAGAGGCGCACATTCCACCCAATGCTACATGTTGTGGGCGGTGAAATCTCACTGTCTACAAAGAGGGTAGATAGTGCATCTGCCCGCACCAGATCACCGCCCATGAAATGGATGGTTAATCTTCTCACGTGTCAAAGGGATGTGCGTCAGTTGGCTAATGGTTGTCTTGCCACCAACTCGCCAGCAATTAATGCTGGCAGCAGGTCAATAATGCTCCTTTGACTCACTTTCTATCAATTTTTATGAGACTGACACGTGTCTAGGGTCTGTCCTCACAGACAGACCTAGTTAAAACCCTTGCAGATTAACTCTTTGAATCAGTTCGTAGATAGACTTCACAAGTCAGTTCTATGGGCTAGCTAAAAGCTAGCCCTTACTTGACTTGGTCCGTAGCCAAGATAGTTGTGGAACTAATCAGACCATGGGTTAAACCCATGGTCCACCTTTTTTTGGCCCACAGACTAACCAAAGCTAATCCCCTTTTAGTGGCATGGTCTGCGGTCCAAATAGATTGTGGACTGAGTCAGCATTCCCTAGCTAGCAGTCAGGTACTACCTGCCACATGACAGAGAATCCCTGACAAAGAAGGATCAATTGCTAACTTTTGGGGATCCCCAGATAAGGATCCTCTCTTGCTCCCTAATAAAAGGATGTCACATAGCAGCCCATTCCAAAGAACAGAGTAATCTCCTCTCCTTTTTTTGAAGGTAAGAATTTCCCTCCTTTCTAAGGAAAGATCTTATCTTCCCATGTTTTCCAAAAGGGAAACCAAGATGGAATTCTCCAAAGAGGAGGACTCTTGTACGTTCTAGGTTTCACAAGATAAGTGAAATCAATTGTCTTAGACAGATGTCTCTCTCTAAGGAGAATAAATCCCTTTTGACCTCCCCAAAAAATAGAAAATCAATCGAGAGACCAATGATGAGTCTCCCAAAAGTATAAAAGAAAGTTTCTCATAAGAAACCCCTAAAACACAATAAACACATAAGAAAGATAATAGAGAGTAACAAAAAAAGGGCTTTCTTATCTTTTGAATAAAGGAATACAACAACTTCAAAAAGAAGAAGAAGAAGACTCCATTGATGGAGAATATTAACATGGCCACATTTCTTCTTTCTTCTCTTTTCTTAATACAAAGACCTCAATGAAGCACCTTGTAACGCTTACGTGAGAATTAGACATCCCCTTTGAATAAATAAAATATTTTATTCAAATCTGTGTTCTTTTCTTATTTTTATTCTTAATCAAAGGTTCTTCCTCAAATCGGGAATGTGATTAATAGTTCGGGTTTACCCGGATTAAAAGGATAATCTACTACAAAAAATAATAAACTCCACACAACAGTGGAGACAATTTGAGATGCAATGAAATTTGCAGGTTACACACGTGTGGGAAAAAACAATCTCCATAATATAAAAATATCACTTCCAATGGCTTATATTGATTTTGGAAAATATGAGAGTTACGTTCACCCGCGATATAATTAATTATATATATATATATAATGACTCTATCAAAATGGAGGACCCTTATTTTTAGATTCCTGAGAAGAGGACCCCAGGGTCCTCTTCTATACAGATTGCAGTGTCCCTGTGTCCCTTTTAACACTCCTTATACCATGGTTAAGCTTAATTAAATTTAAATTAAATTTTTTTTTTATTTTTCTAAAAATCATGGTTAAATTGCTTAACCCTTCCCTTGGTTTTATTGTTACTGGACTTTTGTTAGAATGCAACATTAACGGATTTTTTTTACCACGATGGAACCATTACTCCCAAAAAAATTCTCAGGGCTGCCCGAACCCCCTTGGCCCCAATGTCCCATACCCTAATCACATTAATTTTCTTGATATGTGTATTTTGGTCACCCAAGGAAAAATTCTTGACTCCGCCTCACTATAGTGGTTTTTTCATATTGGCGGGGGTCACTGCATTAGGACAAATCTTGCAGAGCCAAAATATTTGGTTTTGTAATGTATACCTCGTGAGTGTCTCATTACCACATCACCTCCCCCTCTAGGTTATGGCCCCTAACCATCCCTCCTTGAGGAGTGCCCTTCATTGAATGAGGTCTTGGAATCAAAGTAATAAGGCCCTCAATTGAGGCTATAACGTCTTATTTTTTTATTAACTTGTCAAAGGGATAACAACAACAAGTGTTGCACTGATAGTGAGTGTTTATTTATTTATTTAAAATCTCCTTATAGGGCTTAGTGGACTAGAATTTTCTCTGGCTAGGGCCAAAATATTTCCTCTCCAACTAAACACGTGTCCCTTTTAACTGTTGTTAAGATTCTAGAAAGGCTTTTTTCTAAAGTTGTGAGGTCAGATCCCAGGGTAACTTCAGACTGTATACCCTTGGAACTTCCATTGCACGGTAAGGATAATTTGGGTTTAACTAGGTGTTATGCATGTGTTAGGGTTTAAGTTAAAGCAAGGGGAGAGGTCTAAGGGTGTTGGAAAAACATTTAAGTGTTTAAGTGTAAACAACAAGTCAAAGTGGCCAAAAACAGAGCAAACCGGTCGACTGCTGGCCAAACCAGTCGACCGCTTCCAAGACCGGTCAACCGCTCATCGCACTAAATGTCTATGGGGTTTTGTTCATATAGTGTGCACCAAACTGGTTGACCGCTCGGACCACTGGTCGACTGCCCTTCTTCCGGTCTATTGCTAATGCCTCCGGTCGACCACTTTGATGTGTTTTGTGCCTTAGCCGACCTACTGAGATATGTTTAAGGGTATTTGGGGTTTTGACAACCCCTTTACCTATAAATAGAACCCAATTCGTGGGTTTGGGGTTTATCAAATTCTAAGAGAGATTTTTGAGAGAAAAAGAGAGAGAAGCTAGGATTTGGAAAGGGGGTTGTGCTAGGATCAAGGGTGAAGCCAGTTTTCACTGCAAGAGACTTTCTCAAGCACTAGACCGAGGGGATTCGGTCTTGAAAGGTAGATACGCTCTACTAACTAGTCTTGTTATAGGTCATCAATAGATAATAGGGTTTTGTGTATGATTCTTTAATGAAATCAGGTGGTATCGATTATGTTTATGCATGCTATTGCTATGGATGAAGTAATTTGGATATTATCATGATACTTGAGGATTTTTATGTTTATCATATAGCTCACTAATGATGTATGAACACATACGCTTGCATGATCGAGTTTTTTTTTTATAAATCTGAGTATTGAAAAGAAGGGTTTTATCAGAAAGTAAGTTTAGATGTATGGTTTTGATGAAACATGATTAAATTATGATTAATTCTATGTTAAAAAGTAAAGATGAAAAGCATGTTCTTGGTGAAATAGAAGATGTGTAAGCTAAGTATGTGTATGTTATTGCCATAACTGAGATATGAAAAAACATGTGCTATGCTACTTGGGACTTTATTGCCACTATGTCATTCACAAAGAATATATGAACACATGTTTTGCATGTAAGAGGATTCTCATAAGTACGGGGTATCCGAAAAGTCACAAGTAAAGCTCATAAGGAAAGATGCTAGTATGTCCGTCAATTTTCATAGTTCAAGTACTAGTAAAGTAAAAGATGTTAGTATATCCGTCAATTTCATAGTTCAGGTACTAGTTAAGTAAGGTAAAAGATGCTAGTACGTCAGTCTATTTCATATTTCGGGTGCTAGTCAAGTAAAGTAAAAGATGCTAGTATGTCTGTCTATTTCCTAGTTCGGGTACTAGTTAAGTAAGGTAAAAGATGCTAGTATATTCCGTCTATTTCATAGTTCAGGTACTAGTCAAGTGAAGTAAAAGTAAAGAAAGATGCTAGTATGTTCCGTCAATTTCATAGTTCGGGTACTAGTCAAGTGAAGTAAAAGCAAAGAAAGATGCTAGTGTGTTCCGTTCATTTCATAGTTCGGGTACTAGTTAAGTAAAGTGAAGGTAATGAAGATACTAGTATGTTCCATCAATTTTATAATTTGGGTACTAGTTAAGTAAAGTAAAAGAAATGAAGATGCTAGTATGTTTCGTCCAACCATAATTCGGGTACTAGTTAAGTATTGAAAGTATGTTCCCTTGATAAGACTCTTGTAAAAGTTTTGTTTCAAAGAAAGCTGATAAAGTATTGATTCTGATTAAAGTATGCACATGTGATAATTGAAAGTATGGTTTTCATACTCTAGTTTTAAAGTATGCTTTATTCCGCTTTGTTTTGCTTGACATATGAGTATGTTATTATTGATGTTCATAAAAATTGCTAGTTGGTGGTTTATATACGCTGAGCGATTTAATGCTTAGTCGAACTGTTATTTTTGGCAGGTACACGTTTGATAGCTGTGCTCTAGAACCATGAGTCGAGGAGGATTACGTGAAGGAGGAACCTGCCTTGGATCATCCTATGGAGAGAGGATCCTGGATAGGCAACCCTATTATCAGTTTTGAGTGATGAGAGGGAGAGATGTATATTTTGTTGAGAGAAGATATTCACTCTTTATTTCTAGTATTGTAAACACTTGGAATACGGTTATGTTATAAGAAATTTTCAGCTTCCGCTATTAGCATGCCTTGTATGTTTTTACAGGATGGTATGATATGATAAGTCACGAGTCAAAGTCTCATAACTCATAGGTGGGATTTTAGGTCGCGACACAGATATTGAAGCTTGTTCTAACGAAAGGATGCCAATTCCTTTTTCTGAGGGAGAGATAGATAGAGAGAGAGAAGTGCACGCCCGCCTCAGCCCGGCCCGCGTTAGAGGGGAAGATTAGAAAAGTGGGAAAAGCCCTTGAGTAGTAAGGCACAAATCCTTAAGATTAAAGAATATAATTTTTTAACCATATGGGTTAAAATTTTTAACCAGACTTAAAGATTGTTAGAGGCTGAGTTAATTGCTTGGCCAGTTTATTTTACTTTGGCCTCAGCCAGTCACAGGGCTAGCATTCCTCTTGGTGTTTTGATTGCATATTTGACCCATTTTCACTTGGGGAAAGCCAGATATTTGCTTGTGTAGTGCCAAATGATGTTCCTAATTTTCATGAGTATGTTGCCCACTCCTAAACGACCCCTACACTTATGAGCGTATGAGTGTGGGTAAGTGCTCTCACATCATTGCCCATTTATCAAATAAGATAAGAGAAGGTATGTGATGAAATGTTAAAGTTAGAACTAGAGCAGGAATTGAGCGAATTTGAAGCATATATCCAAATTTGTATTCGATTACATATTTGACTATTCAAATCCGATTAAATATCCAACCAATAGTGAATAGAGTTTTTTTTTTTTTTTTGACTTTGCTTAAAATAATCGAATTTAGAAAATTTTACTAATTATTTGATTATTTAAAAAAAATTAAAAGCAAAAATATTTTAAATATATAAATTTTATTCAAAGAATAATAAACTAATATTGTATCCTAATGTATATTCACAATAATAATTTAATATATCTTAAAAATATATAGAAAGTATATATTAATGAGACTATTTCAATTTTATAAATTTACAATATATTATGTATATATAAAAATATTATATAATATGTCAATTATTTATCGAATTGGATCTATTTGAGAATAATACGATATCTATTGACACCCCTAATTAGAACCCTCTCAAGGTCCAAAATCCCCGTAATTAAAACGAATTTGAGAAAATGCATTTTCATCAGGCGAGAGGCGTACCTGGCTTATCAGTTAGTGCAATTAGCTCTCAGCGATAGCATTCAAAGGCTTCTTTTTCAGCTCCTAATCCAAATGTTTTTTGAATGAAATATCTTGTTAACCAAAAAAAAAAGTGCACTTAAAGGACATCGGTTGGGTACTTAGACTTCGCAAAGGTGTATAAGGGTCCACAACTCCTCCTTCATTAGTCAGACCTTTTGGAGTGAGTGCATAGGTTTACTCTTATGGCACCTTGGTAGTTACCTTAAGGTTGATTGTGTGTGTTTAGTGTTCCCTTACCTATATCTCCAAAAAAGGACACGTCTTGCATTCTTGCATGACATATTGCAATGGGAGTTACAAGGGTGAGTTCGGATCTTGTTCAGTTGTGATTAAACTCTCCTGAGTTCAATTACTCTCACAAAGTTCCTTTAGGCTCCGTTCTTTTAGTGAAATATTTAAAAATCTGGAACATTAATATTTTGAAACAAGATGCAAGTGTGTGGTAGGAAAGGAGAGAGAGTTTCTAACTCTTACTTAATGGTATCTTAGATTTATTGGATTCAATTTAATTAGAAGTTCCGCGTGAATGGAACTTAAAACATCCAAGGATAGAATTTGAAGGTTCCATATTTGTAGAACTTTTGCACTTTATAGAATAATATAGTTTTAGACATTAAGTAAAATTAGGCATGAAATTATGAAAGTTTTAGACTTTAAAAATTCCACCAAAAGAACGTACCCTTAACTACTATTTTAACTCTAGTTAAGAAATTTAGATTATTCAACTTTAAAGGTTGATGATTCTTAACCACCGTGTTGATTTGTGAGTGCAATTAAACTCTGTGTGTTCAATGGCGATACGATATAATCCTTCAAGTGACTTTCACACGCATTTTTGCGCTCGCCACTAGCACATTAAAACAAAGTTAATTGGTCTTGTAACCATCACATCCGGGTGACTTCGTCGAAGGTCCTGCTGCCCCGAGCCTACCTCAATCAGTTAAGTGATCTAAGAGGAATGCTAGGGATACTTGCATTTCTAAACCGGTCCTTTTAGATAATTGAACAAAGGATTTTATGTGAGGCCTGCTAGCCCTATTCCTATGCATTCCCTCTAACAATTCTCCTTACTTTCAGCCAAAACCCAACACATAGCGTGTGTTAATTTTCAATTGAGAGTAGGAATTTTGAGAACATATTAGCATTCCTCCATGACAAGGGGTGGAGCCTGGAAATTTTTTTTTTCATAGGATGGGATTGGGATATGGGGCTTTGGGATTCGGGTTGTAGCCCCCGATTTTTTCTTTTTTTGTAATGGATCCATCAAGGTTATAAAATTCATTAATATAACATTTCCATTAGGGAAATGCTGAGACCGTCTAGGGTGGAGACCACCCCGAGATCATTCCCAACAACATGAGGATTCAAAAAAATTTTTAAACGATCAGGGGTGGTCTCCACCCTGGACAGTCTCAATAGCATTTCCCTTCTAATAAATGTCCACAAAAAAGAAAAAAAGGTCTCCTCTTTTGATAAATCTATTATATATAGATATATATAATTAATTATATTTTTATATTATGAAGATTGTTTTTTCCATGTGTATTCCACTGGGTGAAACGTGCGCACCTCCCTTGCTTGACACATGTCCATTTTAACACTCATTAATTGTGGTTAAGATTCAATCACCCCTAGGGTTTATACATCTACAATTAGTATTTTGAAATAAATAAATAAATCTTGAGTTATTAAATTTTAGCTATGGTTAAAGAGGGTTAAAAGGGCGCATGGATAGCTAAAGGGGCAATTCCTTTATATTGCGCATACAAATAAAAGTACCAATTTTTATTTTAAGGGAGGGGAGGGGGGGTCATGCCCCCTAGCTCAGCCCCTATCCATGACCTACACATCATCTTGGGGTATCCCTATGTCATGACCCCAAATCGTATACACAATATTGAAGGGAATCCAGATAAAATTTTTTATGCGGAAACTAGATCTCGAAGATCTTTACATCAAAGAAAGCAAATAATACTAACTACATGTTTAGAGAATTACCTCGGTGAATGATGTTCACCGATGAAACAAAAACTAACTCGAACCGTCAGAACTCTTTGTAGAGATTTCTCAAAGAAATACTCTAAGCTTGATCTTTATTCTTCGCTATCCCCGCGAAGCTTTTGAATCTTTACTTGGTCTTCAAGAAACAAAGAGAAGAAGATGGATGGTTGATGTAGACTTTCTATTACCCAAAACCCTAGGGTTCAAAACCCTAAGCTTTAAAAACCCAACTTGGAGCAGCCCTTGTAGCTCACGAAAATCCAAGAGATAATTCTCTTGGGGCTCACGGTTTTGGAGAGGAGAGGATTAATGAGTGATTCCTCCCACACGGTTTGGGGTTGGGCTATTTATAGGATTTGGATCATATCCTAATCCTAATGCATTTAGAAGTTATCCCTTTAGGAGTTACTAATTTAATAGACTCCTAATTAATTCATAATTAATTAGCTGTTATAAACTTTCTAATTTGGGATTCCTTTTCCTAAAATGATTTCTAAATTAAAGGGATATAACTAACTCCTACTTTGTAAGGATCCAACCAACTCCCTACATAATAGGGATCCTAATCCAATTAAGAAACTTCCAAAAGGGGGCATGAGCTATAGGGGGGGGGGGGGGGGGGGGCCATAGGGAGTCTTGCACTCCAAGTTTTGACTAAAGTCAAATCTTTATCTCTTAGTTTCTTGTTTACCAAGATTGGAATCTAATTTCATAAAATGAGGATTAAATAAACAATAATTATTTAACTAACAAACTCCCTATCCAATAGGGATTCTCCAATGGGCGCCCACCCTAGGGAACCAATCCAATGGGCTTAGGCCCAACTAGAAGGTCCACTCTAGTAGGGTTTTATGGATATGGGTCAAACTCATTTCCCCTTATATTGGGTTAGTTAAATAATAATTTATTATTATCCTTTAATTTAAATTAACAATTAATTTAAACCATAGATTCACTTTTAATCTATTTAATTAATGATTAACTTTTAATCACTTAAATAATTGATTAACATTTAATCAATTATTGAGCTTGTATTTCTTATGTGAGCATCTCCATAGATTGCTCTGGGACATTCTTACCCTGGCTTACCCAATGTTATCCCATTGACCCTAAACAGGAATTACATCGGAATTGCAAGTGACGTGAGATATCCATATTGCAATTGAATCTCAGTGTAAGAACATTAACATTTATGATCCCACCACATAAACTTTTTAATTCAATTGATCATTCCAATTACATTATCCCTAATGGGTCTTCGAGATTAATATACTATCTAACTTATAACTCATTGCACATCATCCGGGTTTCTAAGACATTTGATTAAGCCATGAGAAACAATTTTTCATGTAAAACATTTTGAGAAAAACCTTTTTATAAGTATAATATATTTTAATAAAAATATATTTCAAACTTGTTTGATTTCAAAATCACCTGCGCAGGATTTAAGCTTAATCGACTGTCTTACTAGGAACTTGGATAATCTCTCAAATTAATGAGCATGGATTTCTTGTTTGAAATTCATCATGACTCGAACAGCTTTCTGACTATCCAACAGTCACCGTATCATAGTCCCTAAGGTAGAGAGTACTTTGGTGGAATCAAAACAATCAAATTACTGCTCAGTTATAAATGAACTCTTCAAATCTAAGGATCATTGAAACTGTTCAATGTGAATGAGAGACCAACTATCTAATAGTATGTTTATGCAAGAGGTTTCTCATTACATGCAATCAGTCAGTGTACATTTAAGCACCCATATGTTGATGTATAGTTTCCACTACAATAGTTTGAGATAAAACTACATCTCAACCATTGAGAACATCTTAGTATTGTGGCAGCCATATAAGTGAAGTGTCCAGCT
This sequence comes from Tetracentron sinense, assembly GCA_015143295.1. Classification (NCBI taxonomy): domain Eukaryota; kingdom Viridiplantae; phylum Streptophyta; class Magnoliopsida; order Trochodendrales; family Trochodendraceae; genus Tetracentron; species Tetracentron sinense. Next base: position 13,211,446 of record CM026562.1, on the reverse strand, counting down.
TCACCCATAGCTGTGACTATATAAAGTAGAAGGAACTGGAAAGCTATATTTGCCTGTGATAATCCCATCACATAGCTTTCCTACAATATATTCTATAGACCTTTGTCAATATCTCATATCGTATAGATCATCTCATGATCATGGTCAATTACCCATAATGAATACACAATAGATAAAAGAAAATGTCTCTATTAATCTAATTAATAAGAATCTTACAATCTAAATGACTTTTCTGGGCATCATGTCTAACAAATATACCTTATATTTGTATAGATTCAGAGATGTGAATCTGGAACATATCACAATAATGAATAAAATTCATCACATAAAAATTACATTTCAAATGTACATAATGAGCAACACCAAAAGTTTGACAATTAAAATAATATCTCGAAATCCTTTAAAAGTTCTCACCACAAGTTTTCCTTCTCTCTTAATTAAAACAAATAGGACAGTTCTCCACTAGCTACTTGCTCTTGGAGACTCCCTATATACTTCAGGTAACTCCTAAAAATTAACAACATAGCAAGAGTGAACAATAAGCTCAACAAAATAAACACAACCATCACGCACATGCATACACAAGTTATAATCCCAGTTCTTCAATGTAAATTATAACCATTCAAGTATCAACATTTTTCTTCATTTTGAATTACTTGGTATACGTCATTGCCCTTAGGGATCACACCAGCTCACCCTAATGACCATTAAATAGAAAACCTGGGCTTGTATGGAAAGGCACCCAGATAATCACTCTTTGTGATCTTACATAATTCAACTACTCTGTGGTTTGAGATCATACGTAACTGCACTTAATTGGAAATTGAGTTCGTACTTAATTGTACTCAATTCACCAATTATTGGGATCATACATAATTGTCCTCATTTCACCATTGTAGGTGATCGGTACTAATTGTTACACATTTATGCATCTTAAACTACATTTGTTGATCCCTTTAAGCCCATTTTTCCACTATAATACTTCACTTGGGTGTGTTTATTATTTTCAGGTTCATGCGAGGAAAAGAAGACTAAAATAATAATTTACAACCTTTAAAGTTTCTTGTAAATTGCTACCGAGCAAAGATCCGATCTAAAGAGAAGTTAGAAATGCAAATCAACCTTTGTTCAGTGTACCGGGCATAACTCATTGACCATAGCTCTGATTTAGGCCGATAATATATCAAATCGACCAGCTCGAAAAGCTCTACAACTTCTGTCAAGAAAATTTGGTCAAATTCCAAACTCACCAATCGATCGGTGCCCTTTTGGCCGATCGATCGGTGGACGCTGTTTTGGATATTTGTAAACTCGTGAAAATTTGATTTTTAAGCTCATTTTGGATGTTTCAAAAGCTATATTTCATGGACACTCTCTATATATAATAAAAAGCCTCCTACCATGCAAAAGGTTCTAATGGTTCCGGAGCGGTGGAAAACCTCAATTAATGGGACCCTAACAAGTTCATAAATTATTATCATTCTCTGCTTAGTAATTTCTTTACTATGATGTCCCATACCTCCATAGCGAAGAAGTTACTAAGCTATACAATTTATAAAACAACCCTGAATAGTTAATGTAGGCATGCATGACAATTTATCAAATGTAAATCAATCCTGAGCAGTTAATTTAGGCATGCATAACAATTCCTTATCATGAAAACATTATAAGACATTGATGGAGATTAACATGGATTTATTGTCCATAACATGATATTAAAAGTACTAAGTATGGCAAACATAGACATATGTGGGTGAATCATACATCAATTTTCTAAGTTCTAATTCAAAACAAAGAAATTATCAAAATTCTATAACAACCGCTCAAGCGGGGCTGACTGCCACTCGAGTGCTGTCGACCAGAAACCTCCCCTCGCAACCTGAGGCCAAACTGCTCGAGCGGTGGAAAACCTCTGCTTGAGCGGAAGTCGACAATATCAAACCACTCAAGCGGTGCAACACACCTCCGCTCGAGCGCAAGTAATGAAACTTAAGTTAAAAATCCTGATTCTCACTCAAACTCCCCAAATCCATTCTGAATTCAACATAGTTGATTTTTAAATGATCACATACATGCTATAATTATAAAAAAACAGTGCTAAACACAAATTTAATGGTTTATAATGTGTTCACTTGCCTTTACCCTAGAAATTAAGGGCTTCTTCAAAGAGAATCCAACCAAAAGGGGTTTGCCTCGAAGGATCGGTCTCCCCACGATGAAAGCTCAAGCCTCGAACCCCGGATTTGCCTTCCAAGCTTGAACAATACCCCCCCAAACCCTAGAGCCTCCTCTTTTTTCTCCAAAAGCTCTCTTAGATTAGGTTTTTCAAAAGTGAGAAAATTAGGTTTCTCTTTCTATTTATACTCTCCATTATTTATGCTTTTACTTAATTACCCCTACTAATAGTGTTTAACTCCAATTCTTAGTTAACCCTCATGATAGATAGTTGCTCATGGCCAAACACATACTAGCAATATTTCCAAAGCACCCTTAAACTAGGAATTTACAAAAATACCCTTAGGAGCAAAAATGGAAATTTAGAATCACTAGATTCTATCCTCCTTACTAATAATTTTTTCCTCGAAATTTAACATACCTCAATCAAAAAAGATGTGGATATTTCTTCGTCATTTCCAACTCTAACTCACACAAAGCTTCATCTTTGTCATGAGGGTTCTACTGAACTTTCACTAATGAAATGGACTTTGCCCGAAGTTGCTTCATCATCCGGTCTAAGACACAAACTGACTCCTCCATACAAGAAGCATCATGCCTAAGCTCCAAGGCATTGAAATCAATGTTTTGCGATTCTTCCCTCATGAATTTTCTCAACATAGGCACTTTGAAAACATTATGCACACTTGACAAACTGGGTGGTAAAGCAAGCCTGTAAGTCACTATCCCAATTTTATCCAATCTCGAATGGTCCGATGAATCTAGGTGACAACTTCCCATTTTTCTTTCTAAATCTCATTACACCCTTCATAGGTGAAACCTTTTGAGAAGAACATGATCACCCACTACTAATTCTGTAACGCCCCGAAATACCCCCTAGGAGTTTAGAGATATTTTAGGTGTCACACTACGTACCTATCAAATCATCCTGTAATGCACAAGATAAAATACAGTACTAACAACGATAATCAGAGCGCGGAAGCTAACATATATGCGGAAGCGTAAACAAACTTTCATTTCTTCTGATGATCCAAAATAGTATTCCAAGTTAACATAAATACAAGACATGTCTAAGTCTAAGGTGGACAGGCCCACCTATCAAAATATCAAAATACACAAGACCCTCTCATACTCTCCCCTCAACAGTAGTCGAGGTATGGCCACACATCGTGGTCTCGGTCCGCCTGAAACTGTAATGGAATAGCCGGCTCTCTCTCTTCTATATACTCTTCCTCGACCCAAGGCTCCGGGTCGAGGGCTCCCTCAGTACCTGCCGACATGAAAGTACGGCTGAGCATGGAATACTCAGCGAGTACAAGCTACTAGCAGACCATAACAATAATAAAAACACACAATAGTAATATCATACAAGTAGTAATAGAAACATCACAAAAGAAACAGTATAAGGCATGATACAATACAAGCATTCTGACGTGCGTACATGAATGCGAAAACGCCGATAAAACTCATGCTTGAAAACCCCTGTCATGTCCCGGTATGCCTCGTAGAAATCATGTATGCGTGCATGCATGAATGCATGATCATCATCTTGTAAACCTCCATCTCGTAACTTGTGAGCCAGAGGCTAGCACCCGAATCTCCCTGGGCTGCCAACCTCCTTGATATGCAATGCACTTGTGAGCCAGAGGCTAGCACCCGAATGTCCCTGGGCTACCAACCTCCTTGTTATGAAATGCATGGTTTTCTTGTGAGCCAGAGGTTAGTACCCGAATGTCCCTGGGCTACCAACCTCCTTGATATGCAATGCACTTGTGAGCCAGAGGCTAGCACCCGAATGTCCCTGGGCTACCAACCTCCTTGTTATGAAATGCATGGTTTTCTTGTGAGCCAGAGGTTAGTACCCGAATGTCCCTGGGCTACCAACCTCCTTGATATGCAATGCACTTGTGAGCCAGAGGCTAGCACCCGAATGTCCCTGGGCTACCAACCTCCTTGTTATGAAATGCATGGTTTTCTTGTGAGCCAGAGGTTAGTACCCGAATCCTCCCTGGGCTACCAACCTCCTTGACATGCAATATTTTCTTGTTGTTTATTATATGCACATGCTCTTGAAATCTCGGTTCATGCTATCATGCGTGCTCGTGTACGTGTCCATAGTGACAATCATGATAATGAGAATAACCAAGATATGACATTACAATTCAATTCATGATATGAACATAGGTAACATAAGTAGTTTGCATAACATTTGATCAATTTATCGTTTATAAGAACGCATGCAAAAACCCATTTCCATATTCTTCCTTTAGATCATTTATTTATATTTTAGGCATTTTGTCAAACACAGCACATGCAATGTTTCTTAATGATTCATCGTGTTCTTTTTAGCGCATATCTTCCATCCAAACATCAAGGTAAGTTCATTATTGGTAAAGTACCCATCCACCATTTCCATCACACACATCACACCACATACATCTCGGCATCCAATCGCCACATCAACACCCACACACATCCATACCCTTTTCTTATCTTATTTAGGTTCATTGGAGATGATACATTTCATATGGGAGGCAAACATAATAGCATAAATCACATTTCATAAGGAAAACCTAGATTTATTGCTAGGGTAAGTTAGTAGGGTGTACTAACCTTAGATCAAGGCTTGATCCTTGGTAGAAACCTTGATTGAAGCTCCAACTTGAAAGAAGAACACCTTTGCTTGAAGGAGACTTGAGTTGGGGAAGAAACCCCTTTCAAAAACGACCGTGAGGTGCTGCCCTAGCTTGGGGAACGCTCTCCACGAGTGCTTGAGCCGTGATCTTGGAGAAAAATCGGACTTGAAGTGATCGAGGGTCTCAAAACCCCTTTGATTCTTCTCCAAAAGCAAAACCCTAGCTTAGGAAACCCTTTCTCCTCTCTTCTAATCCCCCAAATCCTCTAAGTGTTGAGAATGAGCCCTAAAGGCTCGGGTTAAACTCTTAAGGTAAGAGTGAACCGACCAAAAGACCATAATACCCTTACTGAAATTTTTGCAAAAACACGAGTGCCAAACACGTTGAGCTGTGAATAGTGCCGAACACGTTGTGCTGTGAATAGTGCCGAACACGTTGTGCTGTGAATAGCGCCAAACACGTTGTGCTGTGAATAGCGCCGAACACGTTGTGCTGTGAATAGTGCCAAACACGTTGTGCTGTGAATAGTGCCGAACACGTTGTGCTGTGAATAGTGCTGAACACGTTGTGTTGTGAATAGTGCCGAGCACGTTGTGCTGTGAATAGTGCCGAACACGTTGTGCTGTGAATAGTGCCGAGTACGTTGTGCTGTGAATAGCGCCAAGCACGTTGTGCTGTGAATAGTGCCGAACACATTGTGCTGTGAATAGTGCCGAGTACGTTGTGCTGTGAAGGGTGCCGAACCCGTTGTCACGTTGTGTTGTGCATAGTGCTGAGCTCGTTGTCCGTTGTCTTATGTACAACGTGCCCGTTGTGAGCTGTACAACGTACACGTTGTCCGCTGCACGACGTACCCGTTGTCTGTTGCACGACGTACCCGTTGTCTGTTGCACAACGGATGCACAACGTATACGTTATCAGAGCTAGAGCTACGTTATCAGAGTTACGTCCTTAGTGCCTTCCGAGCTACGTCCTTAGTGCCTTCCGAGCTACGTCCTCAGTGCCTTCCGAGCTACGATTGCCTGCAGGTCCAGACTGTTTTGGCCATATTTTTTGACTCGTTCGTCCGATTTTGATGATTCAACTTGCGTTGGGTTCGTACTTCGAAAATGAACATTTCTGACGTTTTGGAATTTCCAATTTCTCCCTTATTTATTAATTAGACTACAAAAACGGCCAATTAGCTACGAAGGTGCTATTCATTAAGGATGAAAAAGTCCGGGGTGCTACAAATTCCGAACTTCTCCTATGCATGTTTGCATAACTATTTTGCCACAATATGCAACCGTTCTCTAATCACAACTACCTTCTCTGTAGTATCACAAACCAATTTGGGTTCAAGCAAACCACTATCCCCCACCTCTGCCCAAGAAATCGACGATCGACAAGGCCTACCATATAGTGCCTCAAAGGTGCTATACCAATACTGGCATAGTAGCTATTATTATATGCAAACTCTACTAATGATAGGTGATCCTCCCAACCACCTTTGAAATCCAAGATACAAGCCCAAAGCATATCTTCCATCACTTGTGTTAGCCTCAAGGTTACAACTCTAAGTACCCTTAATAGTTTTGATGATAACACAATAATGGAATGATCTTTATGGTACTAACATTTCCATTTAGAATGTGTACTTTCAGAGAAAAAGAGTATTAAGATCATCATTCAAGTGATGGAGTATTGAAAAGATCAAACTCTCAAGAAAATCAAGTCAAAAGTCCAAACATAAGTCATTTCAAAGAAAATGTTTCAAGGACTCAAGCCAATTCATGAAGACACATAAAAAATGAAGCACCATAAATTCAGAAAGAAGATCAACACTCAAAGTAGTCTAGTGTTATCCTTGAGAGTGTCTAGGACCTTGTAAAAGTCCTCAAGATATTGGAACATGATTGCTCAAAGTATACCTAGATAGACCCTAGGATACTTAGAATAGTTTGGACATCATTCTAAGGGCCTAAAAATGATTAAAAATGATGATTTTTGAATGCCTATGGACCATACAATAATTCTCATCCTTTTGGTCTTATAGAGATGAGTTCTCTATAATATTTCAGAGAACTCGTCGACAAGTGGAAGAGACTCGTTGACGAGTGGGATGACAATAAATCTCATTTGCTTACTATTTTCACTCGACGACGACTCCAGTACTTTCCAGACTCACTCATCGACGAGTGCTTGCGGGAACTGAGTGTAACGGCTAGTTTTCAACTGCTATTTCGCATTACATGTTCCCCCAATGGCCATATTTGATTGCTCAACTATAAATAAATAATATTTATGAACAAACAACAAGATTCTAATACTATTCATTCATTCATTGATTATTCTATCAGTTCCAGCAATCAAAACTCTGTTTTTCATTGAATACCTAGAATCCCAATCCCTCTTTGTAAGAGCATTCAATTCCAATCATCTTTGAGTGATTATTAAATTTGTATTCCATTCTTATCTAGCTCAGTAAGGAGCTTTCAATTTCGGATTTTATATCCAACAAATCTTTGTAAAAGCTAAAGTCAAGAATCGAGGATTCTTGCACCAGTTGAGAAGAAGTTCTTAGTGTATCCAAGAGAGGCATTCTCTTGAAGAGGTTTTATCCTGAGCCTACGAAAAGGATTGTAAATGCTTACTCTTTGCACGTAAAGAAGAGTATGATTTGTGGAATCATGAGAAAATCCTTAAAGCGGGAAGCTTAAAGCCGAGGACGTAGGCAAGTTGCTGAACCCCAATATCAAATCCTTGTGTCGTATTCTTTATCTGTCCCTCTCTCTATTTATCTTGTTATTACTTGTAGCATTAGTGATTAACTTTTAAATTATGCATAATCACTTAGATAATTTTTTAAATTGCCATTGACCCTAATCACTCCCCCTCTAGGGTCCATTAGCTGGGCAACAATTGGTATCAGAGCCTAGTACTCTGCTATTTAGACTTAACCATCTTAGAGTTAAAGATCTTTTATGGCAAACATCTTTGCTACTACCTTAGGAGAGAGCCAATCGACCACCCCTCCTCCATTGTTTAATGGAGAAAATTATAACTATTGGAAAATTAGGATGATGTCTTACATTCAAGCTCTTGACTATAAATGTTGGAGAGTCATAGTCAAAGGTCCACATTTTCCCACTAAAGTAGTTAATGATGTTGTAATTCCTAAAGTTGAGGAAGAGTGAAATGAGGCTGATATTAAACTCATCCAGATAAATGCTAAGACTATTAGCAATTTATACTGTGCTCTTAGCCCCCAAGAGTTTAATAGACTCTTTGAATGTGATTCAGTAAAAGGGATATGGGATAAGCTTCAAGTTACATATGAAGGAACCAACCAAGTAAAGGAAGAAAAAAATTAGTATGTTGGTTCACAAATATGAACTTTTCAAAATGAAAGAAGATGAATCTATTAATGAAATGTTCACTAGGTTTACTAATATCTTGAATGGACTAAAGACACTTAGTAAAGTTTATTCTAGTGCAGAATATCTAAGAAAAGTGTTGCGGTCATTGCCAAAGGAATGGTCTCCCAAAGTGACAGCCATTCAAGAAGAAAAGGACTTGACCAAGGTCCAAATGGATGAACTTCTTGGGTCATTGATGACTCATGAAGGGACATCAAGAAGATGAGCCAAAGCACAAGAAAGGACTTGCTCTCAAGTAATCTCATCAAGAAGAAGAAAGTGAGAAGAGGAAAGTGAGGAGGATGAAGACATAGCCTTCATGGCTAGAAAATTTAAGAAGTTCCTTAAAAACAAGAGGAACTTCAAGAAGAAGTCTTTCAATAAAAAAGTCACCAAGGAGGTATCTAAAGGTGAATCAAGCAAAAAGGAACCGATCATTTGCTACAAGTGCAAAAAACTGAGACACATCAAGACGGAGTGTCCTCAACTCAAAAAAAGCAAAAGGTTCCGGAAAAAAGCTATGAAAGCTACTTGGGACGACTCCGAGGAAAGAGGATCGGAAGCTTCTAGCGATGAAGAGATGACAAACTTGTGCATCATGACCAATGTGAAGTTATGGATGCTTTTGATGAGTTATACTTAGTATTTAAAAGAATTACTTCAATGAATAAATCTTTCAAAAAGGTCATTCATACTCTTACAAATTCTTGTGAATCTTTACAAAATGAAAATGCCTCCTTAGAAAATGAAAATGAAATTTTGAAAGAAAAATTAAAAGAATTTCAAAATTCATCCCAAGGCTCATCTTGTGAGTGTAAAGAACTTCAAGCTAAAGTAAAAGATTTGACTAAAATAGCTCACACTTTGTCTACGGGTGGAAAGAACCTAGAGAAACTTTTGGGCCAACAAAGATGTGTCATTAGTAAGTTCGGACTGGGTATAATCCCTTTAGAAAACAAAAGGAGTACCAAAACTTTTTCTCAAAATCAACTAATGTTTTAAACCCACTGTCTAATGCATTCTTTACTTTTAATGAAAAGATATTGATGAAGAAAGTTTGAGTCTCAAAGGGATCATTCACTCCAAGGACCATTCATAAAGAACCAAACATGGTTTGGGTTCCAAAAGGAACTTACCCTCCCAAGACCAATCAAAAATCAGTTTGGGTACCAACCAAAATTTTGTGGGTACTGGGAGGAACATATATTGGAGTTACTTAAATCTTATCTTGTAAGTATGTTTGAAGTTTAACTCCTCCAAGTCAAGATGGTTCTTGGATAGTGGATGCTCAAGGCATATGTCGGGGAATAAAAAACTTTTCATCTCAATCACTCCTAAAGATGGAGGGCATGTGACCTTCGGGGATAGTACAAAAGGGAAGATCATCAGAATAGGTAACGTTGGTAAGGACAATACTACTTTCATTGAAAATGTTTTATTTGTAGATGATCTTAAACATAATCTAATAACTATTAGTCAATTGTGTGATAAAGGTTTAAATGTGTCTTTTAAATCTAATGTTTGCATTATTAAAGACAAAGACAACATTAATACTATGTTTATTGCTCATAGATATGAAAATGTGTAAACCATAGACTTTGGTGAATTAACCTCTCAAAACCTAATGTGCTTTTCGGCTATAAATAAAACTAGTTAGTTATGACATAGAAGGTTAGGTCATGTAAGTATGGATTTATCATCTAAATTGTCTAAACATGATCTTGTAAAAGGTTTGCCAAAAACCAAGTTTTCAAAAGAATAAATTTGTAATGCTTGCCAACTAGGAAAACAAATTAAGTCATCTTTTAAAAAGAAATTAGAAATATCAACTTCTAAGCCTTTGGAATTATTACATATGGATTTGTTTGAGCCAAATAACGTTGCTAGCTTAGGTGGTAAGCTTTATGTATTTGTTATTGTTGATGATTACTTTAGATTCACTTGGGTGCTATTTCTATCTCATAAAAGTGAAGTACATGCCTTGTTTGAAAAATTTTGTAAAAGAATTCAAAATGAAAAAAGCTACTCAATTAATAATATTAGAAGTGATAGAGGTGGAGAATTCAAGAATAAAGAACTTGAATCTTTTTGTGAAGAAAATGGATTCAATCATAACTTCTCCACCCCTAGAACTCCTCAACAAAATAGGGTAGTTGAAAAAAAGACTAGATCTTTACAAGAAATGGATAGAACATTACTAAATGTACATAACTACCTAGTTATTTTTGGGCTAATGCCATTAAAACTTCTTGTTATGTAATCAATAGGGTTGTTATTAGAAACAAATTGAATAAAACCCCTTATGAGCTTTGGAATGGAAGATCATCTAATATTAATTATTTTAAAGTGTTTTGTTGCAAATATTTTATTCTAAATAACAAACACAATAAAAAAAAATTAGAACCAAAATCTAGTAAAGGAATTTTCCTTGGTTATTCTTCTAATAGCAAAGCTTATAGGGTGTTTAACAAAACTTCCCTAATTGTTGAAGAATTTATGCATGTAATTTTTGATGAATCTAATCCATTTGAAACCAAGAAAATTGATGAAGATGATCCAAATGAAAAGATTGAACATATCTAAAGATATAGCTAATTTGGAAATCAATAAACATGATAATGAAAATGAAGAAGAAAATGAACATCAACTTCCTAAGACTTGGAGATTAATTAAAGTTCATCCTAAAAATCTCATATTTGGAAATATGGAACAAGGTGTAAGAACAAGAAGAAATATTTGTAATAACCTTGCATTCCTCTCTCAAATTGAACCTAAGAATGCACTTGAAGCAATTAATGATGAATCTTGAGGAATTGCTATGCAAGAGGAACTAAATCAATTTGAAAGAAATCAAGTTTGGGACTTAGTACCTAGACCAAAAAGTAAATCTATAATTGGTACTAAGTGGATATTTAGAAATAAAAATGATGAAAGTGGAAATATTATTAAAAATAAAGCTAGACTAGTAGTTCAAGGATACAACTAAGAAGAGGGAATTGATTATGATGAGACATTTGCCCCTATTGTTAGATTTGAAGCAATTAGAATGCTTCTTACATATGCTAGTTTTAAAGATTTTAAGCTATATTAAATGGATGTAAAAAGTGTTTTTCTAAATGAATTTATTTCGGAGGAAGTATATGTTGAACAACCTCCTTACTTTGAAGATCATAAAATGCCTAATCATGTATTTAAACTCACTAAAGCCCTTTATGGTTTAAAGCAAGCTTGTAGAGCTTGGTATGATAGATTAAGTGGCTTTGTAGCGCCCCAGAACTCTTCGCACCCAATGAATAGTATTTTATAGTCAATTGGTTTTTCACGTATTCCAATTAATAAATAAAAAAGAATTGAAAAATTCTAAAATGCCAGAAATGTTCCTCTTCGAATGATGAATCCAACGCAAGTTGAATCATCGAAATCCGACAAACGAGTCAAAAGTTATAACTGAAATACCAAAGTAGGAAAAAATGAGGGAAAACAACAAAATCTGGAAACTGCGATCGATCACAAGATAGGTGCGATTGATTGCATGCAGGCGAAATTAGCCTCAAAGATTCTAGACCATATGCGATAGATGAGATGTCAGGTGCGACAGATCGTAGGGATCTGCGATCAATCGCAAGAGTGTGTGATCGATTGCATGCAGGGGGAAATTAGACAAAAGTGTTCGGGTTCATGTGTGACATATTGCATCCATGTGTAATCGATCACACTGACCCGCGATTGATCGCAGTTAAGTGTGCGATCGATCGCACATGGTAGCTGATGCCAAATTTTAGGGTTTACCCTTGACCTATTAAGGGTTCTCACTTGGGGAGGTTTCCTAAACCTAAAAAGAGGAAAAATTAGAAGAGGACATTGAAGGAGAATCCAAGGAGGGGTTTTTGGGATTGAGATCAAGAAGCTCAAGCTTGAAGAATCCCAAGCTAGAATCATCCTCCATCAAGCTTGAAGGTTCCCAATCAAGGATTTTCTTGCAAGATCAAGCTTTGGTCTCAAGGTTAGTACACCCTATTAACTTCCTTAACAATAACCTAGTTTTTCTCTTTTGGAAATTGTGATTTTGATCTTGTATCTTTCCTTCCCTTGAAATATGCTATATTCCCTAAATCTGAACAAGAAAAATGTGAATGGTGGGATGTATGAATGGATGAGGGGTTGAGGCGATTGGATGCCGTGTTGGTTGATGAATGTGTGCTGGAAAAATGGTGGATGGGCATTTCAAGCATAATGAATACACTTTATGTGGTTTGATGAAATATAGGCACTAAGAAGTTGAAATGAAATAACTATGAATGTGTTGCACGCCATGTGTTTGATAAAATACCTAAACGAGAATTTAATGGATTTAATGAAGAAAATGAAAGTAGGCTTTATGTAATTTTTCCTAAAAATGATAAGTTGATCAAATGCTCTACATGTTATCTACATTTTCACATGCTTATATTAGAAATTGAAATGTTATACTCAAACATGTCATTATATTTACTACAAATGTTACACACACGCACATATGCATGCATGAATCAGTTTTCTAAAAGTATATGTATATGTTAAACCAAACAAGAACAAGAATTGTGATTCATGATACGAATGATAAAGCCGGACATCAGGCCAGTCAAGGGTAGGGCATATCCCTAGGATATGTCATACTTGGCTCACAAGGAAAACAAACATGAATGATAAAGCCAGATATCGGGCCGGCCAAGGGTAGGGCATATCGCAAGATATGTCATACCTGACTCACAAGAAAACAAGATAAGGAGGTTGGTGTACCCTTTTCTCTATATATATTTCATTAAAGGGAACCTACGTTCCCGGCTCACAAGTCGCTTCAAGGGCACTAACCTCTGGCTCACAAGTATACGAGCAAGTCAAGTCAAAAACATGTCAAGAATATGACAAAAACAAGCAAGACAAGTGATTCCAAGCAAGACAAGACAAACATATGTAATTCTCACGAACAAGACCAAGACAAGAACAAGTTTTCAAACATGACAAGTAAGTTTTGAAAGAAACATGAAAAACTATTTTCAAGAATAAGACATGATTTTTAAAGTAAGAGTTTTACTGAAGTTTTTGCATTCATTCAAGCATGTCAAGATTATTACATTGCTTTACTTCACTGCCATTTGTTATATGCTGCTATTATTGCTTTAGATTGAAATGATGAATTATATCTCGTTACCTTTGTGTGATTGTTATTGCTATGGTTAGTTAGTAGCTTGTACTCACTGAGTACTCCATACTCAACCGTACTTTTATGTCGGTAGATACTGAGGAAGCCCTCAACCTTGACCCTTGGGTTGAGGAAGAGTATATGGAGAAGAGAGAGCCTCCTATCCCGATACAGTCGCAAGAGGATAGGGATCACGACGTTTGGCCTTACTTAGATTACTGTTAAGCATAGTGGGCTCGATACTTCTTTTGTATTTTGATGGGTGGGCATGTCTACCTTCGACTTGATATGTTTTATATATATTCACTTGGAATACAGACCACCTTATATAGAAAAAAAAAGGTTAGTTCATGCTTCCGCACTCATGTTTTAGCTTCCACACTCTGATTATGGTGGTTATAATACTATGTTTACCTTGCTCATTACAGGATGATTTGGCAAGTACGAATAGTCACCTCTAAAGTATCCCTAGGGGGTATTTTGGGACGCGACAGGCTTTCTACTTGAAAATGAGTTCATTAGAGGAAAAATAGATACTACATTGTTTATAAAGTCCAAAAATGATAATATGTTTATAGTACAAATCTATGTAGATGATATTATTTTTGGTTCTACTAATGAATCTCTTTGTCAAGAAATTGCTAAAACCATGCAAGATGAATTTGAAATGAGCATGATGGGAGAGTTAAGCTTCTTCCTCGGGCTTCAAATCAAGCAAACAAATAAAGACATCTGCATCAATCAAGCCATGTATACAAGAGAGCTACTCAAGAAATTTGGGATGGGCAACTCAAAGGAAGCTGACACTCCCATGAGTCCATCTACAAAGCTGGATAAAGATGAAAAGGGCATAAGTGTGGAAGAAACTAAATATCGAGGTATGATTGGTAGTTTATTATACTTAATTGCTAGTAGACCTGATAATATGTTTAGTGTTTGCATATGTGCAAGATTTCAAGCTAATCCTAAAGAATCACATATGACTGCTATAATTTTTTTTTTCAAATATCTAATTGGAACAATTAAGACCGTGGTACCCTAAGAACACATCACTAGAACTAGTTAGTTATTCTGATACTGACTTTGCTGCATGCAAAGTTGATTGGAAGAGCACTAGTGGCACATGTTACTTCTTAGGACACTCATTAGTTTCATGGTCTTGTAAGAAACAAAACTTTGTAGCTCTATCAACAGCTGGGGCTGAATATGTAGCAGCTGGTAGTTGTTGTGCTCAAACACTCTACATGAAACAACAATTAGAAGACTTCAAATTATTCTATGATAAAATTCTAATTAAATGTGATAATACAAGTGCTATATATATGACCAAAAATCTCATTCAACATTCAAGAACTAAATACATTGAAATTAGATATCATTTCATAAGGGATCATGTTCAAAATGAGGATGTAATGTTTGAATTTGTTGAAACAAATAACCAACTTGCTGACATATTTACTAAACCACTCCCTTATGATAGATTCAGTACTTTAAGAAGAGAATTAGGCATGGCTAGATTATGTGACATTAAATGAAAATATGCCTAGTATGAAAAATTGAGAAATCTTTGGTGAATGTGCTTTATGTTTGATATATGTTGAAAGTTGGATTGTGTTTATTATGTATATCTACTTGAATTGTAGTTTTGATTGTCCAAAATAATCGTATGTTTATTAAGAGGAAGATTTAAGGCATGAGAAATTGGGTTTGAACTTAAAAATTCAAAAATTTAAGTATTTATTGTATGGATTTGGTAACGAGTCACTGTACAGAGTTGTACTCATCGACGAGTGCATAAAATAGTAGGTTGAGTTTGGCCACTTGGCGACGAGTCCTCACTACTCGTCGATGAGTGACATAAAAATTAGAGTTTTCTTAGCCACTCGGCAACGATTCCAACCTATTTGTCGACGAGTGCTGCGGGACTATAAATTAAAACCTAATTTCTCAAATCATTCACTATTCATACTTTTCAAATCTGATTTCCCTCTCATTCCAAAACCTTCAAATCTTCTTCCATTATTCTCCAATCTCATCCAAACTCATTCCATTTCTCTCAAATCCATAGCTCCAAGAATGAAGAACCTCTCTGTGCCGCAAGCAAAGAAGAAACCAACCACAACAGAGAAATGGAAGGGCAAGGCTGCAGAAACATCTCAAACAGAAGCTCCAAGCTTGTTCCAGTCCAAGGTAGCCCAAAAGAACTACATACGGATTTTTATCAAGAGAGAGCCTATATTAGTTAAGGTTCTAGATTTTGCTCTTGTCAAAGATATAGGGCTAGATATCCTTGCATCTAAATTCCATGCCCTCAAGTGGCATAAGTTTCTTGAACTTAGAGAACTCATGTACCCAGACCTCATAAAACAATTCTACTCTCATCTTACTTATGATAAAACCACAAAAACCCTTAATTCCTATGCTCATGCCAAACGTATTTCTTTTAATCATGATAAACTCCAAACCATACTCAAATTGCCAAGTGGGGAATTCCAAAATTACACCACTAATTAGTGGGTTTCCCATGAGGGATTTGACGTAGTAGAAGCCTTGAAGGTTATGTGTGTCAACAAAGACATCACTAATCCTGCCCCTCCTAAGCTCAAGGACCTCATCCTTGATGCCAGGCTTGCTCACCACATAATCACCTATGACATAGTTCCTAGAGGTGGTGGTAGAGATTTTATCACTTTCTTTGATGTCTTCTTGATTTGGTGCATCTTAACCACCAAACTAATTGATCTTACCTTCATCATCATGTATGTCATGCGTGATGCATCTAAAAAATCTTTTGGCAGATTGCCTTATGGACTTGCACTCACCAGAATCTTTAAACATTTTAATGTTCCATTATCTGTCTATCAAGACAAGAAAAATCTGACTGATTCGGATGTGTACTCAACAGCAACTATCATGCATATGGGTTAGACTTGGATTGAGTCCAGTAATGTTTGGGTTCCAAAATCCCAAACCATCCCTTCTTTTGATCCTTCTGTCATTCCAGACCCCTCTGTTCCTATACCGATTTCTGCTCCTCCACCTTATTATCCTCCTCCAACACCCCCTCCCTCCATTCCTGACTCTTCTGATCCACTACCTTCCTCACATGACCCCATTTCATCTCCTACTCATTCTCTTACCCATTCCCCTATCATTCTTCAATCTGCAACAGCTGAGCCAGTGCTACTAGAGGACCTAGAGACTGATGTTGAGCCAACAGCAGAGACTGAGCCAGTGTAACATTTGTGTCAAGTGTTATCGACCAGAAACCTAGAGCGGTTGCGTATTGTGGCAAAACAGTTATGCAAACATGCATAGGAGAAGTTCGGAATTTGTAGTGGGTGATCATGTTCTTTTGAAAAGGTTTCACCTATGAAGGGTCTAGTGAGATTTGGAAAGAAAAATGGGAAGTTGTCACCTAGATTCATCGGACCATTCGAGATTGGATAAAATTGGGGTAGTGACTTACAGGCTTGCTTTACCACCTAGTTTGTCAAGTGTGCATAATGTTTTCAAAGTGCCTCGGTTGAGAAAATTCGCGAGGGAAGAATCGCACAACATTGATTTCAATGCCTTGGAGCTTAGGCATGATGCTTCTTATATGGAGGAGTCAATTTGTGTCTTAGACCGGATGATGAAGCAACTTCGGGCAAAGTCCATTTCATTAGTGAAAGTTCAGTAGAACCATCATGACGAAGATGAAGCTTTGTGGGAGTTAGAGTTGGAAATGAGGAAGAAATATCCACATCTTTTCTTGATTGAGGTATGTTAAATTTCGAGGACAAAATTATCAGTAAGGAGGATAGAATGTAGTGATTCTAAATTTCCATTTTTGCTTCTAAGGGTATTTTTGTAAATTCCTAGTTTAAGGGTGCTTTGGTAATATTGCTAGCATGTGTTTGGCCATGAGCAACTATCTATCATGTGGGTTAACTAAGAATTGGAGCTAAACACTATTAGTAGGGGTAATTAAGTAAAAGCATAAATAATGGAGAGTATAAATAGAAAGAGAAACCTAATTTTCTCACTTTTGTAAAACCTAATCTAAGAGAGCTTTTGGAGGAAAAAGAGGAGGCTCTAGGGTTTTGGGGGTATTGTTTAAGCTTGGAAGGAAAATCCGGGGTTCGAGGCTTGAGCTTTCATTGTGGGGAGACCGATCCTTCGAGGCAAACCCCTTTTGGTTGGATTCTCTTTGTAGAAACCCTCAATTTCTAGGGTAAAGGTAAGTGAACACTCTATAAACCTTTAAATTCGTGTTTAGGTTTTTTATTTATAATTATAGCTTGTATGTGATCATTTAAAAATCAACTATGTTGAATTCAGAATGGATTTGGGGAGTTTGAGTGAGAATCAGGATTTTTAACTTAAGTTTCATTACTTGTGCTCGAGCGGAGGTGTGTTGCACCGCTTGAGTGGTTTGATACTGTCGTCTTCCGCTCGAGCAGTTTGGCCTTAGGTTGCGAGGGGAGGTTTCTGGTCGATAGCACTAGAGGGGGGTGATTAGGGTCAATGGCACAGTAAAATTTTACCTTAGACTATTTTATGGAATTAATAAATTTAAGGCAATGCAACAAGCAATAAAAATGATAGAAAGATAAAGAGACACAAACACCGAGAACTTGTTCACGAGGTTCGACAACTTGTCTATGTCCCCTCCTTTCAGCTTCCCGCTTCAAGGATTCACACGATTTTATTTCCAAATCGTTTAGACTTCTTCTAGGTGAGTCCTTCTAGGTGAGTCCTAACCTTTACAATTCCCTTCACAGGTTGGGACACCACTTTTGATACAAGAGAATACTCTCTCGTCTTCTTGAAGCTTTCCGGCTTCTCGGACAAGAATACACAGATTCTTGATTTTCTTCAAAGTAAGATGGATTTGAATCCAAGTACAAGGCTCCTTAATGAGCTTGATAAGATTGAAATCACTCTTCTATAAATCACTCAAATGATTGGAAGTTAAAAGCTCAAATAGGAGGATTTAAGGATTTTGGGATTTTCACCGTATGATTGATGACAGTTGAATGCAATAATCAATGTAAGCTTAATGGATGATCAGTGGTTGTTCATAGTTCATATATGAACTCAATTTATAGGGCTTGGATGATTATAGCCATTGGTGTAGCATGTAATGCGATTTAGTCGTTGAAAAACTAGTCGTTCTAAGCTTCCTGCATGCAGACGTCGACGGTTTGAAGGGAATCCAGATAAAAAATTTATGTGAAAAACTAGATCCCAAGGATCTTTACACTATAGTAAGCAAATAATACTATCTACATGTTTAGAGAATTACCTCGGTGAATAATGTTCACCGGTGAAGCAAAAACCAACTCGAACCGTCAAAACTCTTTGTAGAGATTTCTCGAAGAAATACTTTAAGCTCAATCTTTGTTCTTCGCTATCCACACGAAGCTTTTGAATCTCTACTTGGTATTGAAGAAGAAAGAGATGAAGAAGAGATGATGGAGTAGACTTTCTATCTCGCATAAACTGTGGGTTCAAAACCCTAGCTTCAAAAACCAACTTGGAAACACCCTAGGGGCTCACGAAAATTTAAGAGAGTTTTCTCTCTTTTTCTCTCTATCTCACGGTTTGGGGAAAGTTGAAAATAATGAGAATCCTCTCCCACACATTTTGGGGTATGGGGTATTTATAGATTAGGATCGTATCCTAATCCTACTCCAATTAGAAGTTATCCCTTTGAAGAGTTACTAATTAATAATAACTCTTATCATTAGTTATAACTAACTTTCTAATTTAGGCTTCCTTTTCCTAAAAGGACTCCTTAACTAAAGGGGTGTAACTAATTCCCTAGATTCTAGGGATCCCAACAAACTACTAACTTTTAAGAATCCTAATCAAATTAGGAAACCCCCAAACGGGTGGGCGTGAACTAAGAGGGGCATGAGCCTTTGTGAATCTTGGTCTCCAAGTTTTAATAAAACTCTACTCTTATCTCCTTCTTTCTTGTATTCCAAGTATTGGAATCTAATCCCATGAAATAAGGAGTATTTAATTAATAATTATTAAGAAAACCAAATCCTAATCCAATTAGGAAACTCAAATAGGTGCCCCACCCTAGGGATTTATTCCATGGGTTTGAGCACACTAGCAAATTCCATACTTTATCGGTTTAATGGATATGGGTCAAACCCATTTCCCCTTATTTTATATTAATTAAATAATCATTATTAATATCCTTTAATTTAGATTAACTTTTAATCTAAACCATAGATTAACATTAAATCCATTTTATTAATGATTAACATTTAATAATTTAAATTATAGATTAACATTTAATCTATTATTGAGCTTGTATTTCTTATGTGAGTATCTCCACAGATTGCTCTGGGACATTCTAACCTTGGCTTACCCAATTTTATCTCATTGACCCTAAATAGGAATTACATCGGAATTGTAAGTGACGTGAGATATCCATGTTGCAATTGAATCCCACTGTAAAAACATTAACCATTAAGGATCCCGCCACATAAACTTTTTAATTCAATTGATCCTTCCTATAATATTATCTCTAATGGGCCTTCGAGATTAATATACTATCTAACTCATTGCCCATTGCACATTTCAAGACATTTGATTAAGCCATGAGAAACATTTTCTCATGTAAAACATTTTGAGGAAAACTTTTTATAAGTATAATATATTTTAATAAAAATATATTTCAAACTTATTTGATTTCAAAAATCACCTGCGTAGGATTTAAGCTTAATCGATTGTCTTACCCGGAACTTGGATAATCTCTCAAATTAATGAGTATGGATTTCTTGTTTGAAATTCATCATGACTCGAATAGCTTTCTGACTATCCAACTGTCACCGTATTGTAGTCCCTCAGGTAGAGAGTACTTTGGTGGAATCAAAACAGTCAGATTACTACTCAGTTATAAATGAACTCATCAGATATAAGGATCAAAACTGTTCAATGTGAATGAGAGACCAATTATCTGATAGTATGTTTATGCAAGAGGTCTCTCATTGCATGCAATCAATCAGTGTACATTTAATCACCCATATGCTAATGTGTATTCTCCACTACAATAGTTTGAGATAAAACTACATCTCAACCATTGAGAACATCTTTGCATTGTGGCAGCCATATAAGTGAAGTGCCCAGCTTCATCCATAGCCGTGACTATATTAGGTATAAGGAACTGGAACGCTATATCTGCCTGTGATAGTCCCATCACATAGCTTTTCTACAATATATCCTATGAACCTTTGTCGATATCTCATATCGTATAGATCATCTCATGATTATGGTCAATTACTCATAATGAATTCACAATAGATAAAGTAAAAGTCACTATTAATCAAATTAATAAGAATCTTACAATTTAAATGACTTTTCTAGGCATCAAATCTAACATGTTTAGCATTGAGACGTCAACGTTTGCAACACAGAATTTTTCTTTAAATACTGTTACTCTCAAACATCAATTTTTCCATCTCAGACATCGATGTTTGCAAAGACAGAAAAATAATGGGTTACTGTAAACGCCAAACATTGACGTTTAAAGGTCTCTCATTCTCAGACATCGACGTCTGCACTATAAACTCATCAAATACTCTGTTTTAAAAGACCTTTAACATGTGAATAAATTCATAGGCTTTTGAGCTTTCCTTTATCATGTTTTTGGTCAACTTTTAAGATATTCTAGGGCCTTGGATTGTTCTTCAATTAAGTTAAGGTTTCCTAAGGTAAATCTAGGCTTTTGAGCCTTTTAACTT
The DNA here is from genome assembly GCA_015143295.1 of Tetracentron sinense. NCBI lineage: Eukaryota > Viridiplantae > Streptophyta > Magnoliopsida > Trochodendrales > Trochodendraceae > Tetracentron > Tetracentron sinense. The sequence continues at coordinate 13,190,310 of CM026562.1, read as the reverse complement.
TCGATCAAAAGAGGACTTTATACATAAGTCCTAGACTCTCAAAATAAATCAATAAAGCTTTCTTGAGTCTTCACTTTCCTTGTCTTGATTTTGAATGATTTTCTTCTTTGGCTTCATGATCTAACTTGAACATTGTGGTGACTTCTTGAATCTTCTTTTGAGTTCAATTTGCAATTTGGCTCTTGTAGCCTTTTGTCTTGATTTCTTTTTCATCAAATGATCTTGGCTTTGATTTGAGCTATCTCTTTGACATGTTGAATCTTTCTTAAGAGATGGACTAATGTTCCTTAAATCTGAAATCGACTTACACTTGGTAGAACAATTAGTACTAAAATGCTCATTGCATTATTGTGCCATAATCAAAATTATTAGGGGTACACAGAGATATAACCTTACGCTAAAAATCTCCCCTTTTTGATGATGACATAATAATGAAATGACTTGAGATTAAGCTCCCCCTCAATATATGATTTTAAATAAAGTATTTGAGGTAGTTCCCCCTAAACATATGCATTCATATAAATTTGATCAAAGTTTGACTTATATGCATATTTTAGACATTTCAAGAGATATTTATTTTCAACAAAAGGTTAATCCTAAGAAAACCAAGAGAAGTTCCACAAAGAAATGAACCAAGAGAAGTTCCATAAAGAATATGAGAATATATCATTCATTTTAAACCAAGAGAAGTTCCATGAGCTTCTCTCCTATATATGTTTATTTAACCATATTTTAAACCAAGAGAAGTTTCAAAAATTTAGGTACAAGAATTTTTATTGCCCCAAAAAAAAAATTACAACCAAAAAGACAATACATCCAAGTAACAAAAAAAAATGAGAAGAAAACAGTCTTCAGCTCAAGTTTTCTCTCTTCCTCTTGTGATCAGGCTTTGATGTGGGATTCTTCTTGGAGGATGCTGCCTTCACTACAAAACTTGAGCTTTTTTACGGCGGTCTAGATGTAGCGTTTGCCACATCTTAAATAAGCTAATAAGTATATTTTGTAAATAATAATTTTGATGATATCATCATTTAAACATATTAAAATATCTAAATTACCCTTTTTCAACACAAGGTTAGTTAATTCAATGAAATAAATGATTATTGGTTTCTAACCAAGGTTAATAATATCAACTTAAGGTTAATATATATTTCCAAAATCAAGTATATATATATTTTTATAAAAACCAATGTTAGATTAGATGAACTCTAGGGGTGAGTGAATCTTAACCATAGTTAGTGGGTATTACAAGGGACACATGGCGATTTTTAGAGATCCTTTAACTATGGTTAAACATAATTAATCTAAGGTTAATATTTTGATTATTTTCTTAAAAGCAAGTGTAGATGGATTAATCCTAGGGATGAGTGAATCTGAAGCACAATTAAGTAGGTCTTAAAGGGGACACGTGGCGGCTCGTAGATCCCCCTTTAATTGTGGTTAAGCATTATCAACCTTAGAGTTTTTTTTCTAAAAATGAAGATTAAATGGATAAATCCTAGGGGTGAGTGAATTTTAACCACAGTTAGAGTGCGTTAAAGGGGACACGTGACGGCTTGTAGAACTCCCTTTAATTGTGGTTAAGCATAAACAACTTAAGGTTTTTTTTTTTCTAAACACCAAGGTTTGATGGATGAATCCTAGGGCTGAGTGAGTTTTAACCATAGTTAGTGGGTCTTAAAAGTGATACATGGTGGCTTGTAGAGCCCTCTTTAATTGCAGTTAATCATAACCAAAGGTTATTTTTCCCCTAGAACTAAAATTAAGCAATTAAAATTAACCTAAAATTAATTACCCTACACTAATTCACAACTTCAATAATGGTAAAAATCTAATGTCAAATAGGACCTCTTTAACAATCCATAAATGAGTTATATGATTTCTCATAATTTATTTGGTCTTAAAAAAATTACCTAATTGAACAAGAGGAATTAGTCTAAAAATATAAAATTCAAAATCATCTAGTTTATCCTAAGATTACTGAAAAAAATATAGACCCAGTTACAAAATTCACCATTACTAGTAAAATTAAGCAAATTCAACTTCAATTTAACAACCACGAGTACAAACAAAAATAAGACAACAAGAAAAATCTCCTACGAAATTACATCACCTCCCCGTACAGAGTTCATACAACCCCCAGTTAGCAGAAGAAACCATAATCAGCTAATCACAAAGCATAAATTCTAAAAAATATAATGGAACAAAATAAGTACAAACCAAAAAAAAATGAAATTAAACAAATGAAAAGCAAGAGAATGAACATTCACGGACTTACTTACTGTTGTCAGAGAGGAGAAGGGGGTCTACAAGCTTGCTATGGCTTCAGGAGCTGTCAGAGGTGGAGTTGCCGGAGGTAGCCGAAGGTGGCTGGAGTTAAGAGAGAGAGAGAAAGCTACACACTAAAAAAATCGCTTGCATGCATAGAGAGAGTGATTACCTGAGCGTGGAGAGGGAGATCGTGGAGCTGCTGGAGGTGGAGTAGGTGGCAGAACGTGCTCAGGTGGTCGGCGGTCATGGAGTTGCCGGAGGTGGCAGATGAGGGAGATCATGGAGTCGCTGGAGGTGGTCATCGGAGATCATGGACTCGCCGGATTTCAGGTGGTCGGTGGTCGTGGAGTGACCGGAGAGAGCAAAGAGAGCAGGAGAGAAGGGGAGGAAGAAAGAAGAAATTATCAGGGTTAATATTAATTAATATCACGGCGGTTTCAAATTACCGCCGTAATATATATACATATAACTGCGGTTATTTTTAAACCCGTCATGCCATGTTGCAAAGGCGGGAATCCAAAAGGTTGGAGGGAAATCATTCCACGACGGTTATGAGTAAACTCGCCGCAATATATCACATACTACGTACGGCGGGTATTAATTACCCGCCATGAATTTCATCCCGAAAACAGTCATAGACGGCGGTATTATAATACCGCCGTGTTATACCTTAGGTTGCGGTAGTATTACCATAATGTCGCAAAAAATCCACCGTGGTAGGCCATTATTTTTGCAGTGCTTGGATAAGTCCTTAGAGTCAGAACTATCACTTGAGATTACTTGCTTTGAGGACTTAAACTGAGGTTTTTCTGGAACTACCACATCAAGAGGGACAAGAATGTGAGCTAACTTGTTCCGAATACTCATCATCTCAATGGCTACCTGAGTGACTCTTGAGGTCATTTCACAGATGGCTGGGGCCTGAGCATCCAACAAAGTAGACATCTGATGGAGGTAGGAGGCTTGAACATTCACTGCCTTCCCAATGCTGGTGACATCATCACTCAACCTCTCACTAACAACTAAGGCATCTATAGCCTTCCTCTTAATCAAAGATATAATAGAATCCACTCTATACTTGATTACCTCTTCGGCAATCTCAACTCCTCCAGATGAGGTTCTACTTGCTCAGTCCTCCTTACCATCTCAGACTGAATATCATCCATCCTGGACTCTAGAGATGTCAGTCTATCTCTAGTCTCAGACTGGAGGCTCACAATGCTCTCTCTCATGGCTGCCTAAAATTAAAGCTGGCTCTTTCTCATCTCCAGTTGAAATTGCTCCATGCTCAAAGCCATGGAGGCTATCTGCCCTGTCATGAGGATCATCTGATCATCACTCACTCCTGGTGTAGCACCCCAGACTTTTCCATCTTTAAATGAATAAGTATTTCGTAGTTGAATGGCCTTCCGTGTAGTCTAATTAATAAATAGGGGAGAAATTAGAAATTCCGAAACATCAGAAATGTGCGTTTTCGAGAGACAAATCCAACGCAAGTTGAATCGTCGAAATCGGACGAACAAGTCAAAAGATATGGCCAAAACAGTCGGGACCAGCAGAGCACCGATCGCTCGGTCCACGGAGCGATCGATCGGTCCAAAACCGATCGATCGGAGGCTATCGACTGGTCGAAAAATTTGTATGGGGAAATTTTCCAGAGAGTGAGTTTTTGACCGGTCGATCGGTCAATAACACCGATCGCTCGGTAGGCAACCGATCGATCGGTCATAACCACCGATCGCTCGGTCTTCGCGTTTTTTTGCAGAAATTTCATTAAGGGCTTTTTCGTCTTTTGGGGGTTAAACCCTTTCTTCTTAAGGCTTGCACGAGCCTTAGGGATTCATTTACCATACTTATGAGATTTTGAGAGTTTGAGAGAGGAGAAGAGACTCTAACCTAGGGTTTTTTTTTTTAGGAGAAATCAAAGGGGGTTTAAGAACCCTAGACCATCCTCAACTTGGATTGCTTCAAGTTCAAGGCTCAAGCTCGGGTGGGGTGCATTCTCCAAGCTAGGGCAGCACTCACTCACGTTTTTGAAAGGGGTTTCTTCCCCAACTCAAGTCCCCTTCAAACAAAGGCTTCCTCCTTCCAAATAGAGCTTCTATTTCAAGGTTTCTTCAAGATCAAGCCTTGATCTAAGGTTAGTACACCCTACTAACTTTCCCTAGCAATAATCTAGGTTTTTCCTTATGAAATGTGATTTATGCTATTATGGTTGCTTTCTTGTGAAATGTACTATCCCTAATAAATATAAACAAGATAAAGAAATGGTATGGATGCTTGGATGGATATTGGATGTGGCGATTGGATGCCGAATGGGTGATGTATGGTATGTGTGGGTTGTGGATTGGATAATGGAGGATGGGCATTGCACAAATAATAAACTTACCTTTGTGTGATTGAATGGAAAATATGCACTAAAAGGATGGAAATGAACCATGAAGGAAAATAGCATACTATGTGTTTGACAAAATACCTAAACTATGAATAAATGGTTTAAATGAAGAATATGGAAATGGGTTTTATCGGTGTTTGTGCATTCATGCACACACTTTTAAATGATTGTATTGTACCATGTCAAATACTGTTTAGTTCGTGATGCTTCTATTACTGCTTTGCATGGTATGACTATTACGTGTGTTATTATTGTTATGGCTAGCTAGTAGCTTGTACTCGCTGAGTATTCCATGCTCAGCCGTACTTTCATGTCGGCAGGTGCGCGAGCCCCTCTTGACATATGTGATCAGGGTCATTGGATAGAGGAGGACTACGGGTAGGAAGAACTGTATGAGGATCTAGTAGTCGAGCCTCAGGCGGAGGCGAGAGACTTAGACCATTGGCCCCACGGGGGTGACTATTGATCGAGAAAGTGTTGGGTCTTATGTATTTTGATATTTTGATAGGTGGGCCTATCCACCTTAGACTTAGGCGTGTTTTGTATTTATGTTAACTTGGAATACTACATTTTGGATCATTATAAAGAAAAGAAAATTTTAGTTTTCGCTTCCGTAAATTATGTTTAGCTTCTGCGCTCTGATTATCATTGTTTAGTATTGTGTTTATCTTGTGCATTACAGGATGGTTTGGCAGGTACGAAGTGTCACATCTAAAATATCCCTAAACTCCTAGGGGGTATTTTGGGGCGTGACACCTGGTCTGCTAGGAGGCTTTAAAAATGGCCCTCAATCCTCAAAATGAGGTGAGTCTTGTCTCCGAGAAGACTCAAGAAACTCAGCCTCAATCATAACCTCTGCCCACTCTGGCTCACCCTCTGCCTCTCCCTCTGTCTCTGGCTCTAGCTCTACCTCTATCTCGGGCTCTGTCTCTGGACCTGCTGCTGAGGAGGGAGGAATAACAGGAGTAGGGGTAGGAATAGGAATAGAATCAGGAGCAGGAGTAGGAGGAGGGATGGAAGGAGGATCTGAATAAGTGGGTTTTGAGACCCAGACATTTTGGTGTGCTACCCAAACATATCTCATTCTCTTTAGAGTGCCAACTGAGTAGAAGTCAAAGTCAGTGGCCTCTATCTGATCCTTATAGAGATGGAAGAGACATCGAAAGAATTTTAAAAGACGGGTAAGAGTTTGACCAAAAGGCAAATGACTTTTATTCTTCTTAGATGCATCAAGCATCACATGAAGTATAATGAATGTAAGGTCAATATGCTATGTGGTGAGGATGCACCACATCAAGAAAACATCAAAAAATGAAACATGATCCCCACCACCACCTCTAGGGACTAGGTTATAGGAAATTATGTGGTGGGGCTTCCAGAGTAAGATCTTTTACTCCAGGTTGAAACTCTTTAGAAATGTTTTTATTAATGCATATGACTTTCAAGGCAGAAATGACATCGAAACCATGGTGTACAGCCCACTGGTTAGTGGTGTAGAGTTGAAAATCACCACTGGGGAGTTTAAATTTTGTTCTAAAACTCTTTTTGGAAAAGAAATTTCTTTTCCATGAACACGGGATGAAATAGTTTTGGATTTTCATCATATTTCAAGTGAGGATAAAACTGAAGCATTAGGTAAGGATGCATGGCCCCATTGGATTCAAGAAAAGAGGTTCAATGCAGAGATTGAAAACGATCAGAAATGACATTGAGGCCATTATCTGAAAAGAACTTGAAGTTTACAATCTTACTGAGGAATGGTTTCAGCTTGATGGAGATTTTATTGAATCTTAATGCGTGCTTATCAGACTCAAAGTACACTGGTGCTGGAGCTGGATTTTCTGAAGTTGAAGCTTCTTTCTCCTTGCCTTTTACTGAGGTCTTTTTCTTCTCTTTTCCAGGTTTCTTTGATGGCAGCTTTATTCTCAGAGGCATTTTTGCTCGAACAAATTTGGGGAAAATGATTTTAGAATTAAATGGAAGTTTTAGAAGGTAATGGAATGAGATTGAGGTGGTTTTGGAATATTTTGAGTGAAAAAGAAGATTTGAAGAGGGTTTGGAGGAAAGAAGAACAGTCGTGCACGAAGAAGGGGTTTTGGAAAAGAAAATAGGGTTTTAGGTATTTTATACTCAAGAGGCCAAACGTTGACGTTTGGAGTTTATTAAAAAATTTACGTCGACGCTTGGTCTTAAGCAAGCTACTGTTTCTTATACAAAAGTTGATGTTTGAAAAGTCCTGAACTTGAGACATCGACGTTTAGCTTGAAATAGAAACTAAACACCAAAAAAATAACCTTGAGACTTCGATATTTAGGATTTAGACGTCGACGTTTCATGCTAAATTTTTTAGAAACATTAATTTTTCATTTTAAATCAATTTTTCTTTGTTTTGTAACAATCTTTTAACTACCAAAATTACCATTTCAAGCATTAAATCAATGTCCAAACATTATCAAGCATTCAATTTTGATTTTGAATAAGGATTTTCTTGATAATCTTTTTAATCATTTTTCTGATAAGATCATTTCAATTCACTTAGCTTAGTCATGCTTAATTCTCTGCTTAAAGTGATAATCTTTCATATTGAAGAGGTTTAGTGAAGATGTCAGCTAATTGATTATTTGTATCAACAAATTCTAAAATTACATCTCTATTTTGAACATGGTCTCTTATGAAATGATATCTTATTTTAATGTGCTTTGTTCTAGAATGTTGAATAGGATTTTTAGTCATACATATTGCATTAGTATTATCACATTTGATAGGGATTTTGTTATAATAAAGTTTGAAATCCTCTAATTGTTGTTTCATGTACAAAGTTTGAGCACAATAACTTTCAGCAGCTACATACTCAGCTTCAGCTGTGGACAAAGCTACTGAATTTTGTTTCTTGCTAAACCATGAAACAAGAGAGTGTATTAGGAAGTAGAAAGTATCACTAGTACTTTTCCGATCAACTTTTCATCCAACAAAGTCAACATCGGAATAACTAAATAATTCTAGTGAAGTGTTCTTGGGATACCATAACCCTAAATCGATGCCGAACAAATATTGAAAAATTCTTTTCACAGTAGTTATATGAGATTCTTTAGGACAAGACTGAAATTTAGCACAAATATATACACTAAACATTATATCAGGTCAACTAGCAGTTAAATAAAGCAAGCTACTAATCATACCTGAAATTTATCCAGATCAATGATCTCTAAGACCTAGAGGGGGGGTGAATAGGTCTATCTAATAATTTCTAACCAATTTTAATTTTTCAATTAATATGTTTAAAAATCAATGATTAACTCAATCAGACAATCCACACAAATCAAACACAGAAGATTTTTACGTGGAAAACCCTAACGGGAAAAAACCACGGGACCTTGTCCAGCAATAAACTTCACTATGAAAAGATATCAAGTACAAGATAAGACCTTACCAAAACAGAAACGACGTTCCTAGGTATAGACTCTTACTCTTGATTTCCACGAACCAGCAGGTTCGATCTCCGCCTTAGCAGCTTCGGTTCCACACCGACCAAATCTTTTCAAGCAACTTCAAATCCACGATCACACACGATCGATCTCCTTCCACGAAGGCTCCGGATCAAACACCGGACACACACACAAGGTGTAGGGTTGTGAATCAATTTAGTAAATTTCAAACCCTAGAGGGATCTCATATAGATCTGAGATCACACAATGCAAGATCAAAGATTTTAATCTATACTTGCATTCTCTAGGATCTAAGAAAGAGGAGGGATCAACAAAGATCTAATAAAAACAATTAGAAAAACCCTAGAAGAGTTTCTCAGACCTCTACTCTTTCAAAAATTATCAAAGACACGAATTAGGTCTTTCAAAAGTTGTTTATATAGGGTTAAAAAAAGAATCCAGAAAAAGAAAAACTCTTTTTACGGGGACCAATCGATCGGTGCTCACAACCGATCGCTCGGTTCACAACGGATCGATCGGTTCTAATGACCGATCGCTCGGTTCTAAATCACCTCTCTGGAAAATTTCCCCATACAAATATTTGGTCCAGTCGATAGCCACCGATCGCTCGGTAGGCCACCGATCGATCGGTCGCAATACCGAGCGATCGGTTGAGACAGAGTTTTTGCCAAAATTAATTCATTTTATTTTTATTTGATTCAACTAAGATCAAATAACTTTGGTAGGCTTAAAACTATCCTCCTAGGTATTTTTAGGGTTATCTAAGTCAAATCAAACCTAGGTAGGGGTCTCTAAGTCCATTACCTGTCTAGATCCGGAGTAGAACCTTTTTCTTCTCTTTCTTCTATCTTCTTTAAGCTTTAGCTCTTCTCTTCTTTTCTGACAAGTTGAACATGACTCGACGACTCGACTCAACTGACCTATCTAATGATCACGGAATTTGCCAACACCTATTTAGGGATTTACAATCTCCCCCTTTGGCAATTCCGGGACAAAACAAAACTAATTCATATACTAGGTTCAAATTTTCCCAATTGATTCAAAAATGGAAAATTGACCTTTGCATGACTCAAAAATAATTACATGACTTTTGACATGTTAACTTGTCATGATTTACCAAACTTAGAACCTGTTTGCCTGCACATGCTAAATCAAAAACCTGTGAAGCATGGGAAATAACATATAGGATGAAAATATGTATAACCATTCAAAACCATTCACAATTCCACAATCCATAACAGGTTAGTATTCCAAAATCTCATCCATCATCCATAACATCTATCATCCATCATCCATAACATCTATAATACCATGTAACACATTCTCCCCCTTTTTGGCTCGAAATGGCAAAGGTGGATTAGAAAAGGAATGCATAAACCATTAAAATGAGACGAGATAGAAAAGAATGAGCATAACCCATTCAAATGTATACATCCATAACAAGTCAATAATATCCAAGTAGGTTTGTACGAAGTACAACCAAGACAAAATACATCAAAATGTCAAATAAAAACTGGCACTTGACTAAGATAAACACCTATCACGAACTATCACTCCTGGTCATCATCAGAAGTGAGCTGTGACTCATAGTAAGTCCGAAAATCTCAAACATCTCTCTGTACTCCTAGTACGCCTGCATCGAGAGATCCAAGTCTACCACGAACCTCTGTAGTAAACTCCTCGTATGAAGAAATATGAGTCCGAAGATCCATCTGCATCTCTCTCATCATCCTCCCAAGATCGTCCATATTGGTCGGAGGAGGACGAGATGACCCTTGTTTTTACCAGTTTTATCAGCCAAAGCCTTTTGGCGATTCTCAGCAGTAGAATCAATGATTCTACGAATTGGTCTGTCCCCAATGGAAATACCATGCCCTATTGGAGTGAAAGTAGATGGCTCTAGGTTTTCCTCATCTTGAGGAGGATCCTCTTGGTTGTTGAGGACCAACCTCCGACGTTTGGGAATGCCAGACATGAGATAGGCAAGAAGGATTAACGATAAAACGAAAGCCATGGAAGTAAATGCAAGAAATGATGCCCTAGATGAGAAAATCAATCTAAAGCAAAGAAAATGCACAACTCTTACCTTTTAGATGCTTGGGAAACCTTTAGAGTAGAATGGAATGTTCGTAGGAAAGATTTGGAGGAGAGGAAACCGAGAGATCGCTCTGGAGATCGGAGAACAAGTGAACAAAAAAATAGAAATGAGGGTTTTATAACCCTGTTCACGAAAGACCGATCGATCGGTCTTTAGCACCGAGCTATCGGTGGTCTGAAAATTTTTCAAAAATTTTTACAGTTAAAACCTTTTCTCCCCCTCAACCAATGGAACATTTAAAATACATTTTCACCTCAAAATGACCAACTGATTAAAAAAATTTGCAACATGTGATTTCATAAAAATCATAGATAATAATCACCCAAGAATTGATATATCAAGTATAGGCATAAACAAGGATTATGAAAACATTAATTGATTTTCACCGGTGATTAAATATGGTATTTGCATCAAATTCACAATCAGAGTCAAGATACAATTAGAAGTAGTGTGAGTATGAAATCAAAATTCATTACTTGACTCGTTGAATTGGTTTCCTTCCTTAATCTAGATTTTGACATTATATTTCAAATGGGACTCTAAAATTTTCAAAAACTAGTTTTAAAACCAATAATCATCCATATTTATCTGATGAGCAATTTTTACCCCATATTTGACTAATAAATTTATTTCATTTCTTTTTCAGTCAAATTGTACTCATTATGTAAATTCTTTTTGGAGTACACATATATAGACACTAGCACACTGGTGACTTTCACTCAAGTGAGAAGGTAGCTCTTTCTAATGACAGTAGGGGCTTTCACACTAGCAATCCATATAGATACCTACTGTTTGTCTAGGTAGCCATTACTCACTGTTTGCATTCACTAGTAGCTATCACACAAACTCACAGGTAGTCCTCTCCATGTCAATAATTTTTATATCTAGGGGGCTCACCTTATGGAATTTTTTATGACATTGGTTATACTAGATTTGATTAATCTAGGGAACCATATGTTATAATATCAGAACCTTTATATAGGAACTAAAACCATCTAAAGAATCAGTCAGAGTGCTTGTGCAAATTAGAACATCATTGTATGCTCAACTCTAACTGAGGTTAATTAGCATGACCAAATTCAATCACAAGATCGAACCAACAATTGAACTTTCCTATTTTATTCAATCCTATGATATATTTATCCTTGGATTATATGGTTAAATATGATTTCAAGGAAATAACATTAAGCTAAAAGATAGGATAAATAAGGTCATACAAACACATTATTTTTTGCAATATTTTTCAATTTTTTGAATGTTTTTGGATTTTTATTACTTAAAGAAAATAACAAAAAAATAGCTCTATGACTTAAATAGAACATGAAAAACACATAGGCTATAAAACAAGTACACCATTACTCAACTCCGCACAAACCGATGGATTTCCTAAGGAGTTCAAACCTAAGGGAATCTAAAGGTTTTGTGAGAATGTCCGCATATTGATTCTCTGTTTGGACATACTCAATAGACACAACTTTTTGCTCAACAAGATCACGGATGAAGTGATGCCTAATGTCTATATGCTTTGTGCGAGAGTGTTGCACAGGATTTTTGGAGATATTGATTGCACTTGTGTTATCACAATACACAATCATAGTGCTTTGATCAATTCCATAATCCTTCAACATCTGTTTCATCCACAGAAGTTGGGTGCAACAACTACCAGCTGCTATATACTCAGCCTCGGCTGTAGACAAGGAAATGGAATTCTGCTTTTTGCTAAGCCAAGCAACTAAGCAGTTTCCAATATAGAAACACCCGCCGGAGGTGCTCTTCCTATCATCAGTATTTCCAGCCCAATCAGCATCGGAATACCCCACAACAATGACATTTGTATCGAAAGAATACCAGAGGCCTAAGGACAAAGTTCCACTCACATAGCGAATGATACGCTTGACAGCAACTAAGTGAGACTCTTTGGGATTTGCTTGATAACGGGCACATGCTCCAACACTAAAGGCTATGTCAGGTCTAGTAGCAGTTAGGTAGAGCAAACTACCAATCATGCTTCTATAATTAGTCTGATCGACATCCTTTCCTGAAGTATCTTTACTAAGCTTTATAGTAGTACTCATAGGAGTCCTAGCATGCTTAGCAAAACTCATTCCAAATTTCTTCACTAAATTTTTTGCATATTTGATTTGAGATACTGAGATCCCAGAATCCAATTGCTTGATCTGAAGACCAAGGAAGAAACTTAGCTCACCAACCATGCTCATTTCAAATTCATTTTTCATTTGTTCAGCAAATGAATGAGCATGTAAGTCTAATGTGGAACCAAATACTATGTCATCAACATATATCTGGGCGATGACAATATCACCTTTCACTTTCTTTATGAAAAGGGTTCTGTCTACTCCCCCTCTCGAAAATCCGTTTTCCAAGAGATAAGTAGTCAGCCTCTCATACCAAGCTCTTGGAGCTTGTTTTAAACCATAGAGGGCCCTTTTTAGTCGATAAACTTGATCAAAGTGATGTGGATCTTCAAACCCTTTTGGTTGTTCCACATAGACTTCTTCATGTAGAATGCCATTCAGAAAGGCACTCTTAACATCCATTTGAAAAAGTTTGAATTTCATATTACAAGCCACAGCTAGAAGAATTCTTATTGATTCTAGCCTGGCTACAGGAGCAAAAGTTTCATCGAAGTCAATACCTTCAATTTGGGTATATCCTTGTGCAACTAACCTAGCCTTATTTCTTATGATAGTACATTTTTCATCAGATTTGTTCTTGAAAATCCATTTGGTACCTATCACATTTGTATTATTAGGCCTAGGTACTAAATACCAAACATCATTCCTAGTAAACTGAAGTAACTCTTCTTGCATTGCATTTATCCAATTATCATCTGCAAGAGCTTCAGCTACATTCTTGGGTTCAAAAGATGAAGTATAGCAAATGTAGCTAACTTCATTTTCAATTTGTTTCCTCGTTCTCACTCCACTTTCAACATCACCAATAATATCAGTGGAGGTGTGAGGACTCATGACCCTAGGATGTGTAGGTTTTAATGGAGATGTTTGCTTATCAATAGGTGAAGTTGAAATAATTTCAACATCTTCATTTTCAGCACTTTCATCATCCTCACATTGCACATTTTCAACACCAGAGTCATCCACAATTACATTTATGGACTCCATAATTGTAGAGGTTCTCAAGTTATACACTCGATAAGCTCTACTGTTGGTGGAATACCCAAGAAATATCCCTTCATCACTCCGGGATTCAAATTTTCCCAGTTGCTCTCTATCCTTAAGGATATAGCATTTACTTCCGAATTCTCGAAAGTACTTGACACTAGGTTTCTTGTTATTCCACAACTCATATGGGGTTTTCCTTGTTCCAGGTCTTACAAAAACTCTATTAACTATATAGCAAGCAGTGTGAACTGCCTCAGCCCAGAAATGAGAAGCTAGATTGTTGCTATGAAGCATAACTCTAGCCATCTCTTGGAGAACCCTGTTCTTCCTCTCTACTACACCATTCTGCTGAGGTGTAATAGGTGCAGAAAATTCATGTTTGATACCAGACTCATCACAAAAGTCGTTGTACTTAGAGTTTTCAAACTCCTTTCCATGATCACTTCGAATTCGAGTGATTGGGCATCTTTTCTCATTTTGATTTTTCAGGCAAATACTTTTGAAATTGTCAAAAGCATCAGATTTCTCTCTTATAAATGCCACCCAAGACATTCTAGAGAAATCATCAACCATGACTAGGATGTATCGCTTTCCACCTAGACTTTCAGTTCTTGTAGGACCCATAAGATCCATATGAATTAATTCCAGTGGATATGAAGTAGCAATACTTGAAGTCTTCTTATGTGGGGTCCTAATTTGTTTACCAATTTGACATGGCCCACACACAGCAGTAGAAGGCTTTCCTAGTTTGGGAACACCTCTCACAAGCTCTTGCTTAGAGATTTTACATAGGTCTTTGAAGTTCATGTGACCTAGTCTTCGGTGCCACAAATCAACCTCCTCAATTCTAGTCTTATAACAGACATTTGAGGGAATAGGACTGGGAGTTAGGCCGTAGCAATTGTCAGTGGTTCTCAATCCTTCTAGAACACACTTACCTTTACCATTAATGACTAAGCATTTATTTTGGGTAAAGTGCACAGCATGATTATCATCACATAGTTGACTTATGCTAATTAAATTAGCTTTCAGTCCTTCAACAAACAAGGCATCTTTCAATTTAGGTATGCCTGGTGAATTGATGATACCCTTTCCTTTGACTAAAGACTTGCTTCCATCACCAAAAGTAACAGTCCCATCAGGACAGTCCTCAAATTGAATAAATAAGGACTTGTTACCTGTCATATGCCGAGAACACCCACTATCGAAGTACCACATTTCTGTGTTTTGGGCTTTCAAGGCAGTATGAATGACAAAGCACTTAAGGTCTTCCTTTCTCACATACACAGTCTTTAAACTTTGTTTAGATCTTTGATCATTAATCTGTGTAGTAGAGACCTTTTTCCTTTTTGTCCTCCTTGACCTTTTTCTGTTTTGTTCAGTTCTAGTTTTTTGATAAGTCAAATTATTTCCTCTTGAATAATCATTTGGAATAAATTGACCAGTCCTTGTCCTAGAGATTTGAGCAATTCTGTTAACATCATCGCTCAACATTCTAGACTTTTCAGCTAGAACCTGAATCTGCCTTTGAAGAGTCCCTTGACTCAGATTTTGGTTCCATGAACCATTTCGGGGAGCTCTCCTAAATGCATTACAATTAGGTCGAATGTGACCTCTCACACCACAAAAGTGACATGTGGGTATGAATCTTGGTAGAGGAGGAAGATTTCTTCTAACTGGAATTTGATTCCTTAAAGCATTCACTCTAGGAGCTGTATATCTAGGCTTTACAAAATTTGTATAAGCCTTAGTACTTGATGTAGAAGGTAAATTTTCTTTGGGTTCAGAATGTATTGGCTCAAACACTGCACTAGCCATTGTTCCAACAGCTAAAGGACCAGTTGGTGTGTCAACATGTCCTATCCCAGATCTACTAGAATTTGATCCATACTTTCTGACTAATTCATCTAGGCAGCTGGTGTTACCAAACATTCTCACTTCTTTTTCAAGAGTATAGACCTTCTGAATCAAGTCAGTCTTGTCTTTAAGGATAATTTGGTGTTCTTTTTCAAGAAATTTCACCTTATCAACAAGAGAGACTTTAAAAGTTTCCAGCTCCATTTGCAGAGTTTTTAACTCTTCAATTTCTTTCATGGAAGTGTCTCTTTCATCTTCTAATTTTCTGACCACATTAGTCAATGAGACATTCTCTTCCAAAAGACATTGAACTTTTATAACAAATGCTTCTTTTTCATTTTCCAACTGACTAACTAGTGCACTCTTCTCTTCTGCTACTAGTTTACAGATATCTCTTTCATTTTGAATGAATTTGAGTTTTTTGCTCAAAGAGATTTTTGTTTTAGTCAGTTTTAAACTTTCAGCATACAACTTATCATAAGTTGTTTTCAAATCTTCATCACTTTCAGAGTCAGTTTGACTCTTCTGTAAGTCATCACTTGACTCAGTATGAATACTTTCATCACTTCTATCCTTTTCATCAACCGCAGAGGTAGTCTCAAGAATCCCAGATAGGGAAACAGTGAAAGCCGTATGATTTCCAGTATCTTCACTTGAAGAGGAACTGTCCGATTCTTCATTCTCGGAATCACTGTCATCCCAACAGGCATTCATCACCTTGCCCTTACTCTTCTTCTTGTTAGGACAGTTAGGTGAAATATGTCCGAAGCCATGGCATTCATAACATTGAATACCTTGGGATTTCTTGTCGCCACTTTTGGAATTTTTCTTGTTTTCCCAGGGCTTAGACTTTGACTTATCAAAAGATTTTCCTCCCTGTTTGGGATTAAACCTCTTTTTCGTTCTAAAAATTTTCGAAATTTTTTAACGAAAAGAGCCATTTCTTCCTCATTCATTTCTCCATCACTGTCATCCTCATCCAAAGTTTCCTTGATGGTTTTCAAGGCTAAAGATTTATTCTTCTTGGATGGACGTAGATTGAGTTCATAGGTTTGGAGTGATCCAACCAATTCCTCAATCTTCAGAGAGTCAACATTTTTACTCTCTTCGATTGCAGTGACTTTGGGTTGAAATCTCTCTGGGAGAGATCTAAGGACTTTTCTAACTATTTTGGACTCAGATAATTTCTCACCTAAATTGAAACTAGCGTTGACAATGTCACTAAGTTTTGCATAGAATTCATCAAAAGTGTCATTGTCTTCCATGTT
Organism: Tetracentron sinense; assembly: GCA_015143295.1. Classification (NCBI taxonomy): domain Eukaryota; kingdom Viridiplantae; phylum Streptophyta; class Magnoliopsida; order Trochodendrales; family Trochodendraceae; genus Tetracentron; species Tetracentron sinense. The sequence goes on along the minus strand of CM026562.1, from coordinate 13,173,832 downwards.
TAAATGTTCAAATTTGGTGGTTAACATTTGGAGTTTTGAGATTTTAACAGTGGTAGTACCCTCATGGGTAATTTCAAGAATGTCCCAAGCCTCCTTTGCTGTTTCACATGAAGAAATTCGTCTGAATTCCTCAGCAGTGACTGCAGTAAAGATAGCATTGAGACCTTTAGTGTTCCATCCACTTGAATCAAGCTCTTCTCTGGTCCATTCATCAGAATATTTGACAACAGTCAAATCACCTACAGTTTTTACGGGCGTAGTCCACCCATTCTGTATAGACATCCAAATTCTCTCGTCTATAGATTTGAGAAAGGCTCTCATTCTAGCTTTCCAGTATGCATAATTATTTCCATCAAAAAGTGGGGGACGAGAGACGGATCCTCCTTCTCTTAGAGTACTCATGATCACGGATAATACAGGATCACACTTAAGGGATTAGCCTTATCAGTGAACTAGCTCTGATACCAATTGAAATTTATCCAGACAATGATCTCTAAGACCTAGAGGGGGGGTGAATAGGTCTATCTAATAATTTCTAACCAATTTTAATTTTTCAATTAATATGTTTAAAAATCAATGATTAACTCAATCAGACGGTCCACACAAATCAAACACAGAAGATTTTTACGTGGAAAACCCTAACGGGAAAAAACCACGGGACCTTGTCCAGCAATAAACTTCACTATGAAAAGATATCAAGTACAAGATAAGACCTTACCAAAACAGAAACGACGTTCCTAGGTATAGACTCTTACTCTTGATTTTCACGAACCAGCAGGTTCGATCTCCGCCTTAGCAGCTTCGGTTCCACACCGACCAAATCTTTTCAAGCAACTTCAAATCCACGATCACACACGATCGATCTCCTTCCACGAAGGCTCCGGATCAAACACCGGACACACACACAAGGTGTAGGGTTGTGAATCAATTTAGTAAATTTCAAACCCTAGAGGGATCTCATACAGATCTGAGATCACACAATGCAAGATCAAAGATTTTAATCTATACTTGCATTCTCTAGGATCTAAGAAAGAGGAGGGATCAACAAAGATCTAATAAAAACAATTAGAAAAACCCTAGAAGAGTTTCTCAGACCTCTACTCTTTCAAAAATTATCAAAGACACGAATTAGGTCTTTCAAAAGTTGTTTATATAGGGTTAAAAAAAGAATCCAGAAAAAGAAAAACTCTTTTTACGGGGACCGATCGATCGGTGCTCACAACCGATCGCTCGGTTCACAACGGATCGATCGGTTCTAATGACCGATCGCTCGGTTCTAAATCACCTCTCTGGAAAATTTCCCCATACAAATATTTGGTCCAGTCGATAGCCACCGATCGCTCGGTAGGCCACCGATCGATCGGTCGCAATACCGAGCGATCGGTTGAGACAGAGTTTTTGCCAAAATTAATTCATTTTATTTTTATTTGATTCAACTAAGATCAAATAACTTTGGTAGGCTTAAAACTATCCTCCTAGGTATTTTTAGGGTTATCTAAGTCAAATCAAACCTAGGTAGGGGTCTCTAAGTCCATTACCTGTCTAGATCCGGAGTAGAACCTTTTTCTTCTCTTTCTTCTATCTTCTTTAAGCTTTAGCTCTTCTCTTCTTTTCTGACAAGTTGAACATGACTCGACGACTCGACTCAACTGACCTATCTAATGATCACGGAATTTGCCAACACCTATTTAGGGATTTACAATACCTCTATATTTCTTCTCTTCAACACTTACCCATTTTTCATCCTTAATTTCTTGAGAAGTTCCTTTGTATACTTAGCTTAGTTGATAAAGGTTCCTTCATTGCTTTGTTTTATTTGAAGTCCGAGGAAGAAATTCAGTTCTCCCTTCATACTCATTTCAATTTCATCCTGCATAGTCTGAGAGAACTCTTGACATAAAATTTCATTGGTAGACCTAAAAATAATATCATCAACATAGATTTGTACAATAAGCATATCTTTATTTTTGGTCTTTACAAACAAAGTTGTGTCAATTTTTCCTCTAATAAATCCATTTTCAAACAAAAATCTACTATGTCTATCATACCAAGCTCTAGGAGCTTGTTTTAATCCATATAAAGCTTTAGTTAATTTAAACACATAATTAGGATTTTTGTGATCTTCAAAACAAGGAGATTGTTCAACATAGATTTCTTCTGAAATATATCTATTTAAAAATACACTTTTAACATCCATTTGGAAAAGTTTGAAATCTTTATAACTAGCATATGCAAGTAATTCTTATTGCCTCATGTCTAGCAACAGGAGCAAAGGTTTCTTCATAATAAATTCATTCCTCTTGGTTGTAACCTTGGGCTACCATTCTTGCTTTATTTTTAATGATATTATCATTTTCATCATTTTTATTTCTAAATACTCATTTTGTTCTAATGGTTGATTTATCATTTGGTCTAAGAACTAAGTTCCAAACTTAATTTCTTTCAAATTGATTAAGTTATTCTTACACAGCAATTGCCCATGATTCATCATTAATAGTTTCAATTACATTCTTAGGTTTAATTTGAGATAAGAATGTCAAATTATTACAAAGATTTCTTCTTGTTCTTGCACCTTTTTCCATATCTCCTAAAACAAGTTCTTTAGGATGATCTTTCACTATTTTCTATGTTTTAGGGAGTTGATACCCATTTTCATTTTCATCTTCTTCCTCATTTTCAATTTCAAAGGAATTTTCTTGGTTAGATTATTCATTAATTTCTTTTTCCTTTTCTTCCTTGTTTATTTCAATGTTTGAGATATCCTTAGATATTTTATTAACATTTTCACGTACATCATCTTCAATAGGTTTAGTTAACTCAAATGGATTAGCTTCATCAAATACAACATGAATAATTCCTTCCACTACTAAAGATGATTTATTAAAAACTCTATAAGCTTTACTGTTAAAGAAATATCCAAGGAAAATACCTTAATTTGATTTATAGTCAAATTTCTTTAGACAGTGTTTATCATTTAATATGAAACATTTATAACCAAACACTCTAAAGTAACTTATGTTACGTGATTTTCCTTTCCAAAGCTCATAGGGCGTCTTATTTAGTTTGTTTCTTATAACAACCCTTAATTACATAGCATACAGTGTTTATAGTTTCAGCCCAAAAATAATTAGTTAGTTTATGTTCATTAAGCATTGTTCTACCCATTTTTTGAAGTGATCTATTTTTACGTTCAACAACTCCATTTTGTTGAGGTGTTTTGAGTGAGGAGAAGTTATGATTAAAACCATTTTCTTCACAAAAAATTTTAAGTTCTTTGTTTTTAAATTCTCCACCTCTATCACTTCTAATGTTATTTATTGCATAGCATTTTTCATTTTAAACTCTTTTACAAAATTTAGCAAATAGTAAATGAGCTTCACTCTTATGAGCTAAAACCAATACCCATGAATATCTAGAGTAATCATTAACAATTATAAAGGCATATAGTTTTCCTTCAAAGCTAGCAATATCATTTGGACCAAACAAATCTATATGCAATAGTTCTAATGATCTAGAAGTGGAAATATCTTTCTTCTTTTGAAAAGATATTTTAATTTGTTTTCCTAATTGGCATGCATTACATACTTTATCCTTAGAAAACTTAGTTTTAGGCAATCCTTTAATGATCAGTCTTAGATAATTTAGACAATAAATCCATACTAGCATGACCTAGTCTTCTATGTCATAGCCAACTAATTTCATTTAAAGTGGAGAAACAAATCATATTTTGTGAAGTTAATTCATCAAAATTAAGAGTATAAACATTCTCATTTCTATGTGCAATAAATGTAGTGTTAACATTGTCTTAATCTTTAATTATGTACATATTAGCTTTAAAAGAAGCATTCAATCCTTTATCACATAATTGGCTAATGTTAATAAGATTATGTTTCAAGCCTTCTACTATAAGAACATTTCAATACAAGTAGTGTCATACTTACCAACATTACCTATGCCGATGATCTTCCCTTTTGCGTTGTCCCCGAATGTCACATGTCCTCCATCTTTAGGAGTGATTGATATAAACAGACTTTTATTTCCCGACATATGCCTTGAGCAACCGCTTTCCAAGAATCATTTAATCTTGGAGGATATAGACTTCAAACATACCTACAAGATAAATTTAAGTAACTCTAAGATATGTTCCTCCCAGTACCCAAACCATTTTGGTTGGTACCCAAATGGACTTATTTTTGGTCTTGGGAGGATAGTTTTCCTTTGGAACCCAAACCATCTTTGGTCCTTTAAGGTTAGTCTTGGGAATGAATGTTCCATTTGGGACCCAAATTTTCTTGACTACATTTTTATTTTTACTTTTATTACAATAGAATTTATAAAATGCATTTGAAGGAGTCTTTAAAGTTTTGGGTTATACATTAAAGAATTTCTCATAATTTTTTTGTTTGGTAAAGGGTTGATAGCCAATTTCGGCTTTTCCAAACAAACATCTTTGTTGGCTAAGAATCTTTTCTAGATTCTTTTCACCATTTACAAAAATGTGCAAAGATTTTGTTAAGTCCTCAAGCTTAGCTTTAAGCTCATCACATTCATTATCGGAAGGTTGAGGTTCTTGAACAACTATCAATTCCTTCTTTTTCAAAATTTCAATTTCTTTTAGAAAATCATCTCTTTCTTTTTGCAAAATTTCATTTAAGCTTGAAAGTAAAAGATTATCCTTTTTAAGGACTTTGTTCTTTGAGCCAAGTTTTCTAAATTCTATATATAATTCATCAAAGGCTTTTCTAATCTCTTCATATGAAAGGGAATCATTAGGAGAAGATTTTACCTCATCATTTTCTTTATTTGCCATGGGACAAAGGTTAACAACTTCCTCATCACTTGAGCATTCATCGGAATCATCCCAAGCTACCTTCATAGCATTTTTTGCTATATCTTTGGCTCTTTTTGAGTTGAGGACAGTCAGTTTTGATATGTCCCGGCTTCTTGCATTCAAAGTATATGATGGGGTCCTTCTTGCTTGATTCTCCCTTAGCTACTTCTTTGGAGAATTCCTTCTTGTAGGGCCTCTTCTTGAAATTCTTCTTATGTTTGAGGAATTTCTTGAACCTTCTTGTCATGAGGGTAGTATCATCATTCTCATCACTTTCCTCCTCCTCACTCTCAATTACTTGAGAGACTTTTAAGGCAAGGCCTTTCTTGAGCTTAGGCTCATCCTCTTGATGCCCTTTCATAGTGACTTCATGAATCATTAGTGACCCAAGTAGCTCTTCCATTTGAAACTTGATTAAATCTTTGGCTTCTTGGATGGTAGTCACCTTTGGAGACCATTCTTTTGGTGATGAACAAAGCACCTTCCTCACATTTTCTGTATCTGAATAGATCTTACCAAGAGACTTTAGTCCATTTAAAGTGTTAGTAAATCTTGTAAACATATCTCCTATGGACTCATCTTTTTTCATTTTAAATAGTTCATATTTATAAACTAACATACAAATCTTTTCTTTCTTTACTTGATTAGTACCCTCATAGGTAACTTGGAGTTTATTCCAAATCTCCTTGGCTATGTCACATCCGACACTCTATTAAACTCCTGAGGACTTAAAGCATAATATAAATTGCTAATTGCCTTAGCATTTATTTGGATAAGTTTAATATCGGCCTTGGTCCATTCTTCTTTTACCTTGGGTATTCTTAACCCATCAATTTCTTTGGTAGGAAGATGTAACTCCCCAAAATAACCCCTAAGAGTTAGTGTCGCGACCCAAAATACCCCCTAGGAGTTAAGGGTACCTTGACTCGTGACCGCCGTATCATACCTCCAGTATGATACATAAGGCACACATGGAAACCTGTCAGAGTACCTGAATATACATAGCGGAAATGAAATACAATGCACAGCGGAAAACAAAATACTAAACATAGCGGAAGCAAAAAGAATACTCCTATAACTTGGCTCAAGTAAGAACCAACAAGTGTACATGCGTGAGAAACACAAAAGTGGAGTGGACAAACCCCACACTCACATAACAAAAGACACAAGTTCTAAGCCGGTCGATCAACAGAAATCGAAGTCACGACTCCTATCTAAAGCACCATCGTCATGATAGTGATCCATGGAAGGCTCCGGGTCACGGTACTCTTCCTCGACCCAAGGTTCGTCGCCACACAAATCGAATGGAACCCGAGCACCTGCCGATCATAACAATATCGACTGAGCATGGAATACTCAGTGTATACAAACTAATAACAATAAAGCGGTTAGGCATGGAGCATACAAGACATGGAGAATGAAATCCGTAAATTCCTTAAAGCATGGAAACCGTGAAAACGTATATGAGATAATAAAACTGTAACCGTGTGAGTCAATCGATAATCATAACCTTATGAGTTCTTGTGAGTTCATGGAGTTACTTAGAGTCATTATGATCCGTAGAGACAGAGCATAGAGCAACAACCTTAGAGCATTTCCATAGAGCATAACCTTAGAGATCTTAGAGCATTTCATTGTGATCCGTGGAGCTTGTGAGACGATCTTAGAGCATTATCATAGAGTTTCCTTGTGAGCATGGTATGATCCTTAGAGCTTGTGAAACGATCTTAGAGAAATCATAGAGTTACTTAGAATCATTCATTATTCGTCTTTTCGTGAAAAACCTTTGTTTGTACTTGGAGAAATCCATGGAAACCATCGGTTTATGCGAGACATGCGAACATATGCACTTAATAAGAGAAATCATCATATTTAAGCATAGAATCCCTTAGAGGTATTTTATCAAACACTTAGAGTGCATCATAATAGTAACCTTCATCCAAGTATATAATCACACCTTTTTCATACATAAAAATCAATACATATAGATAGGGCATAGATAAGAAGAATCATATTTAGTAACTAGTAGGATTGCAAGATTGTAGTAGAGTGTATCTACCTTGGGGAAATCAATGAGTTTGACTCCCAATGGCTGGAACAAGCAATAACCTTGTGTTCTTGGTTGAGAATCACCAAGGGAAGTGGAAGAACCTTGATCTGCCACAAGCTTGATCAACAAGTAGTTCCTCTCCTTCTTTTCTTTCTCAAAATCTCCTAAGATAGGGCACAGAGGGTTTCTGAAACCCTAAGGCACGAACTCAGCCTATTTATAGGCAAAGGGTGATGGCCAAAGTCTTAAACACCCTTAATGAAGAAAATCTGCGTATGACCGATCGATCGGTGGTATGGACCGAGCGATCGGTGGCTTCCGGTCGATCGGTGTTATGACCGAGAGATCGGTTAAAAACACGCTCTCTGGAAATTTTTCCCATACAAAAAAGTTAACCGTGCGACAGCTATCGAGCGATCGGTGGTTGACCGATCGATCGCAGGTAATGACCAAGCGATCGGTGCTCTGTTATGTTTGGACTGTTTTGACCATATCTTTTGACTCGCTCGTCGGATTTCGGCGATTCAACTTGCGTTGGATCCGTCTTTCGAAAACGAACATTTCTGACGTTTCAGAATTTCCGATTTCTCCCTTATTTATTAATTAGACTATAAAGATGGCCAATTAGCTACGAAGGTGCTATTTATTAAGGATGAAAAAGTCCGGGGTGCTACATTCTCCCCCCCTTACAAAATTTCGTCCCCGAAATTTGGAAGATACATACATGCGTAAAACTATAACAAAATACAAGGGAATGCCAAGGCCTTAAACAAATAAATGGGGGTACTTTTCTCGTACTTCGGCTTCTCGTTCCCAAGTAGCTTCCTCCCTTGAATGGTGTTGTCATCTTACCAAGACCAAGGGAATGGTCTTGTTGCGCAAGACTTGATCTCTCCTATCCAAGATCTGCACCGGTCGTTCAACCAACGTAAGATCCTCTCGAATCTCAACAGGATCAAGAGCGATGACGTGAGACGGATCCGAAATGTATTTTCTAAGCATAGAGACGTGAAATACATTATGGACCGCTGCCATGTGAGGCGGTAGTGCTACCCTGTAAGCAACCTCACCAACCCTTGTGACGATCTCAAATGGTCCCACGTACCTAGGACTGAGCTTTCCTTTCTTCCCGAATCGCATGATTCCCCGACTCGGCGAAATCTTCACAAAGACCCGATCTCCAACTCGGAACTCTAAATCTCTGCGGCGTATATCCGCATAGCTCTTCTGCCTATCCTGAGCACTTTTCAATCGCTCCCGGATAATTTTGACCCTTTCTGCGGTCCGCTCTATCAACTCGGAACCAAGAATTTTCCTCTCACCAACTTCATCCCAGTATAGCGGTGATCGACAACTCCGACCATACAGAGCTTCAAAATGTGCCATCTGGATGCTTGCCTGATAGCTATTGTTGTAGGCAAACTCAACCAACGGCAATTGTTCCTCCCAACTACCCTGAAAATCCAGCATACAAGCTCGGAGCATATCCTCCACTACTTGATTCACCCTCTCCGTTTGTCCATCGGTCTAAGGATGGAAGGCGGTACTGAATTCTAAACGAGAACCCATAGCATCCTGGAAAGTTTTCCAAAACCTGGAAGTAAACCGAGGATCTCGATCAGACACGATAGAAACTGGCACACCGTGCAGTCGAACCACCTCCTTAACATATAGGGCTACCAACTGAATTGCATTGAAAGTAGTTCGGTACGGAATAAAATGTGCAGACTTAGTCAACCTGTCCACAATCACCCAAATAGCATCGGAGCCCTTTGCCGTTCGCGGTAAACCCACAATGAAATCCATCGAGATGTTCTCCCATTTCCACTCCGGAATAGGAAGGGACTGCAAAAGACCTGCCGGCCTTTGATGCTCGGCTTTTACCTGCTGGCAAATCAAACATCTGGCGACGTACTCAGCGACTTCCCTCTTCATGTTTCGCCACCAGTAGTGCTTCTTGAGATTCTGGTACATCTTAGTACCTCCCGGATGTACCGTGTACTTTGATCGGTGAGCTTCATTCAAAATTTCATCCCTCAAAACTGTGTCGGCGGGGACACACAACCTGCCTTTAAATGTGATAGCACCATCATCATTTAAAGCGAACTCCTGATTGCCGTTACGCACCAACTTGTCTCGGTAAGCAAGCAACTCAACATCTGAATTCTGTAACTCCTTGATCTGGCTCAGGATCTGTGGCCTAACCACCATGTTGGACATTATCGGCCCATACGTGACATGCCTGAGAGTAGTGTCCAAATGACACATATCATGTAATAACTTCCACTCTTGCACTCTCAATTGAGCCATAACTCCGTAAGGTTTTCTGCTAAGAGCATCGGCCACCACGTTAGCCTTACCCGGGTGGTACTGGATGGAACAGTCGTAGTCCTTCATGAACTCCATCCAACGACGCTGCCTCATATTCAACTCCTTCTGGAGGAAAAGATACTTCAAGCTCTTGTGGTCTGTGAACACCACGAATTCTTCTCCGTAGAGGTAGTGACGCCAAAGTTTCAGTGCAAAAATGACCGCAGCGAGCTCTAAGTCATGTGTGGGGTAGTTCTGCTCATGCTCCTTCAGCTGACGGGAAGCATAGGCGACCACCTTTTTATGCTGCATCAAAACACATCCAAGTCCCACTAGTGAAGCATCACTATAGACTTCGAAACCACTGCTCCCAGATGGAACTGTGAGAACAGGAGCCGAAGTAAGCTTCTTTTTCAACTCCAAGAAACTAGCCTCGCACTTATCACTCCAAGTAAAACTCGTGTTCTTCCGTGTGAGATAGGTAAGCGGAGCTGCTAAACTTGAGAATCCTTCCACAAACCTTCGGTAATATCCTGCCAACCCGAGGATACTACGAATCTCGGTGACACTCTTCGGCCTTTCCCAATTCATCACCGCTTCAATCTTTGCAGGATCAACTGAAATACCTTCAGCAGATACCACGTGTCCAAGAAAAGACACCTTGTTCAGCCAGAACTCACACTTGCTCAACTTAGCATACAGGCTATGCTCTCGAAGTGTCTGCAAGACCAGACGGAGATCTCTCGTGTGATCCTCCTGTGACTGTGAATACACAAGGATATCATCTACGAACACGATCACACATTGATCGAGAGACGATCTGAACACCCGATTCATCAAATCCATGAATGCTGCCGGCGCGTTAGTCAGTCCAAAAGACATGACCAAAAACTCGTAATGACCGTATCGAGTTCGGAATGCTGTCTTCGGAATGTCCTCTTTCTTGATCTTCAACTGATGATAACCAGATTGAAGGTCAATCTTGGAGAAAAACTGCGCACCCTTTAATTGGTCAAACAAGTCGTCTATCCGAGGTAATGGATAACGATTCTTGATCGTGACCTTGTTCAATTGCCTGTAATCAATGCACATACGCATTGATCCATCTTTCTTCTTCACGAAGAGAACCGGAGCTCCCCAAGGTGAAACACTTGGCCGGATAAAACCAAGGCCTTGCAATTCTTCTAACTGCTCTTTTAACTCCTTAAGCTCAATAGGGGCCATCCTATACGGAGCTCTTGAAATCGGAACTGTGCCTGGAGCTAGCTCAATCGCAAACTCGATTGCACGATCGGGAGGCAATCCCGGCAAGGTTTCCGGAAAAACATCCATATACTCACATACCACTGGAATGGGTGTGGAGTCTCGCACTTCTACACCCTCGAGACTAAGAGCTGCAAAGCGGGCAATGTCTCTTCTCTGAAGTCCCCTGAAATGAAACGGCTTTAACCCCACGGGTTTAAAATGCACCACCTTCTCGAAACACGCCACGTGTCCATGGTGAGTTGAGAGCCAATCTGTAGCACCCCGGACTTTTTCATCCTTAATGAATAGCACCTTCGTAGCTAATTGGCCGTTTTTGTAGTCTAATTAATAAATAAGGGAGAAATCGGAAATTCTGAAACGTCAGAAATGTGCGTTTTCGAAAGACGAACCCAACGCAAGTTGAATCGTCGAAATCCGACGAGCGAGTCAAAAGATATGGTCAAAACAGTCCAGACATACAGAGAACCGATCGCTCGGTCCAGTCAGCGATCGATCGGTCCATAACCGATCGATCGGTAGCTATCGCGCGGTCAGAAATTTTGTATGGGGAAATTTTCCAGAGAGTGAGTTTTTGACCGGTCGATCGGTCATAAACACCGATCGCTCGGTAGGCAACCGATCGATCGGTCATAACCACCGATCGCTCGGTCTTCGCGTTTTTGCAGAAATTTCAGTAAGGGCGTTTTCGTCTTTTGGGTGTTAAACCCTTACCCATAAGGGTTTGCTCGACCCTTTGAGGCCTCACTTACAACATTTGAGGGATTTTGAGAGATAGAGAGAGAAGAGGAGAAAGCTCTAACCTAGGGTTTGGTTTTGAGAAGAAAATCAAAGGGGTGAAGACCCTAGATCGTCCCCAAACACGTCTTCTTCAAGATTTCAACTCAAGCTCGTGTGGAGGTGCATTCTCCAAGCTAGGGCAGCACTCACTCACGTTTTGAAAGAGGTTTCTTCCCCCAACTCAAGTCCCCTTCAAGCAAAGGCTTCCTCCTTCCAATTAGAGCTTCTATTTCAAGGTTTCTTCAAGATCAAACCTTGATCTAAGGTTAGTACACCCTACTAACTTACCCTAGCAATAAATCTAGGTTTTTCCTTATGAAATATGATTCTTGTTAGTGCGTTTTATTCCTTGCAAAATGTGTCATCTATAATAAATATAAACAAGATAAAGAAAGAGTAGGGATGCTTGGATGGAGGTTGGATACGGCGATTGGATGCCGAATGTGTGGTATATGATGTGTGGGATGTGGATTGGAAAATGGAGGATGGGCATTGTACAAATAACAAACTTACCCTTGTGTGATTGAATGGAAAATATGCATTAAAAAGAAGGAGATAAACTACTAAGGAATAACGTATGAAAGTGTTTGACAAAATGCCTAAACTATGAATAAATGATCTCAATGAAGGACATGGAAATGGGTTTTATGCATGTTTCCTTATAAATGATAAATTGATCAAATGTTATGCAAACTACTTATGTTACTTATGTTCATATCATGATTGTCACTATGGACACGTACACGAGCACGCATGATAACATGAACCGTGATTTCAAGAGCATGTGCATATAATAAACAACAAGTGCATTTCATAACAAGGAGGTTGGTAGCCCAGGGAGGATTCGGGTGCTAGCCTCTGGCTCACAAGTGCATTTCATAACAAGGAGGTTGGTAGCCCAGGGAGGATTCGGGTACTAACCTCTGGCTCACAAGTGCATCGCATATCAAGGAGGTTGGCAGCCCAGGGAGATTCGGGTGCTAGCCTCTGGCTCACAAGTTTACAAGATGGAAGTTTACAAGATGATGATCATGCATTCATGCATGCACGCATACATGATTTCTACGAGGCATACCGGGACATGACAAGGGTTTGAAGCATGAGTTTTATCGGCATTTTCGCATTCATGTACGCACGTCAGGATGCTTGTATTGTGTCATGCCCTATACTGTTTCTTTGTGATGTTTCTATTACTGCTTGTATGATATTACTATTATGCGTTTTTGTTATTGTTATGGTCTGCTAGTAGCTTGTACTCGCTGAGTATTCCATGCTCAGCCGTACTTTCATGTCGGCAGGTACTGAGGGAGCCCTCGACCCGGAGCCTTGGGTCGAGGAAGAGTATACAGAGGAGAGAGAGTCGGCTATCCCATTACAGTCTCAGGCGGACCGAGACCTCGATGCGTGGCCATACCTCGACTACTGTTGAGGGGAGAGTATGAGAGGGTTTGGTGTATTTTGATATTTTGATAGGTGGGCCTGTCCACCTTAGGCTCAGACATGTCTTGTATTTATGTTAACTTGGAATACTATTTTGGATCATCAGAAGAAATGAAAATTTGTTTACGCTTCCGCATATATGTTAGCTTCCGCGCTCTGATTATCATTGTTAGTACTGTATTTTATCTTGTGCATTACAGGTTGGTTTGATAGGTTCGCAGTGTGACACCTAAAATATCCCTAAACTCCTAGGGGGTATTTTGGGGCGTTACACAATCCATACCTAGGATGATATCGAAATCCCAATCCTGAATTCCCAGAAGGATCAAGTCGACTAGCAACTCGTGCTGCATGACTTGTACAACACTATCCGGATACACTTTATCTGTCTCAATAGATTTTCCCAATGGAGTCGAAATGGACAACTCCCTAGGTAGCTTGCTTGGCTCGGACGTAAAGCCCTTGGCAAAGCTTGGTGAAACGAACGAGTGAGTGGATCCTGTGTCTATCAACACTCTTGCCAAACATTCATTTACGAGCAACGAACCTGAGAATTTGAATCATCTCAGTTATAACACAACTGTACATATAGATACAAACATCGCAAAACACCACATAGGATATATATAGATACGAACATACCATGACAATATTAGAACTTTGACAAGGACTAGTTCGCGCGTACCTTGCACAACATCATCAGATGCCTGTGCGTCTCTATCAGTTATGGCAAAGACTCTGCCCTGGTTTGCCTGACGAGGCTGCTGGGTAGGCCGCAAGGATCTAGAGGCCTGAGATGAAGACCCCTGAAATGAATTCTGCCTGCCTGGAGGCCGAACTCCCTGTGATCCCGACTGTGACTGCTTGCGCGGGCAATCTCGAATCATATGGCCCACAGTGGAAGCATCCACCTGACATTCTTCGGCAATCTCCAGTCTTATGCCGACGACCACATACGGCGCACTCCTCAAATGTCTGCGATGCGGAGGAAGCCGGAGGCATAACCCTCGTAGCTTGCGATGCCGTAGGACGCGGTGCCTGAGGCGCAAAAGAAGGTCTCTGAGCCGACATCGGCTGGGAGAACTGGTACGGTACAGTCCTAGTCCTTTTCTCTGAAGAACTACTCGACTGACCCCGAGACATGCTCTTCCCGAAGCCACTGTCTCTTCTTCTCACGAAGTCTTCCGCATTCTTTTCGGCGATCTTCGCCTTCCCTACTATCTCTCTCCAAGACTCTACCTGGAGAATGGACACCCAATCTCGGATGAAAGCCTTCAAGCCCATCTCAAACTTCCTGACCTGTAGGTCTTCAGTAGCCACCAAGTGCGGAGCAAACCTAGACAACTCGGTGAACTTAGCCTCATACTCGGCTATGCTCATCGACCCTTGCTCCAAAAGCATAAACTCTCTCGCCTTCTGTTCCCGAATAAACCTGGGAAAGTACTGTTCCCTGAAAGTCTCTAAGAACTCCGCCCAAGTCCAGGGCACACCTGCCCTAGCAACATCTCTCTGTCTTTGGGCAGCTCTCCACCAGTGTTCGGCTTCACCTTCCATCACGAAGGAAGCCCATTCTACCCTTTGCTCATCGGTACAACGGAGAGCCCGGAAGGTCTTCTCCAGCTGCATAATCCAAGATTCGGCCACCATGGGGTCCAGAGTGCCATAGAATGTAGGAGGCCGCAGTCTCCTAAAAGCTTCGAGCCCCGCGGTGTGATGCACCGGTGTAGGCACAGGCGTGGACGGTGGGGTAGGCATAGGCCTTGCTGCCAACAATGCCAAAGTCTCGGCTATGGAATCCATAGCATTCGTGAAATACAACGGTTCCTCTTCTCTCGGAACTTCACTCTCGGCCCTCCGAGTATGGTAACCTCGACCCCGATTGACACGTCTCATGATATCAAATCCTGAGATCAATTTGGCAAAACATGAGTCTAGCTTGGATACCAAACCTCACATATCATATAGCAATTCAATAATCATGAAATGCTATACCGCACATAGTATACATCGAGGTATATATATATATCATCATACTTTAGAGCCTATACTAGAACCTCGCATAGGACCACATCAATCTCGGATCCTATACTGACCTAAGGATTCACTTGATACCGGTTATGTCGTGGTAACAAGCCTAAGACAACTGAGTCCTTCTGAGTTCTAAGTTCAACTCATAGGAATTGCTTCCGCTTAGGCCAAGCCTGAGTGACCTAATTAAGTCTGTCGTTAGACATTACTAGCTCTGATACCAAGTCTGTCGCGACCCAAAATACCCCCTAGGAGTTAAAGGTACCTTGACTCGTGACCGCCGTATCATACCTCCAGTATGATACATAAGGCACACGTGAAAACCTGTCAGAGTACCTGAATATACATAGCGGAAATGAAATACAATGCACAGCGGAAAACAAAATATTAAACATAGCGGAAGCAAAAAGAATACTCCTATAACTTGGCTCAAGTAAGAACCAACAAGTGTACATGCGTGAGAAACACAAAAGTGGAGTGGACAAACCCCACACTCACATAACAAAAGACACAAGTTCTAAGCCGGTCGATCAACAGAAATCGAAGTCACGACTCCTATCTAAAGCACCATCGTCATGATAGTGATCCATGGAAGGCTCCGGGTCACGGTACTCTTCCTCGACCCAAGGTTCGTCGCCACACAAATCGAATGGAACCCGAGCACCTGCCGATCATAACAATATCGACTGAGCATGGAATACTCAGTGTATACAAACTAATAACAATAAAGCGGTTAGGCATGGAGCATACAAGACATGGAGAATGAAATCCGTAAATTCCTTAAAGCATGGAAACCGTGAAAACGTATGTGAGATAATAAAACTGTAACCGTGTGAGTCAATCGATAATCATAACCTTATGAGTTCTTGTGAGTTCATGGAGTTACTTAGAGTCATTATGATCCGTAGAGACATAGAGCATAGAGCAACAACCTTAGAGCATTTCCATAGAGCATAACCTTAGAGATCTTAGAGCATTTCATTGTGATCCGTGGAGCTTGTGAGACGATCTTAGAGCATTATCATAGAGTTTCCTTGTGAGCATGGTATGATCCTTAGAGCTTGTGAAACGATCTTAGAGAAATCATAGAGTTACTTAGAATCATTCATTATTCGTCTTTTCGTGAAAAACCTTTGTTTGTACTTGGAGAAATCCATGGAAACCATCGGTTTATGCGAGACATGCGAACATATGCACTTAATAAGAGAAATCATCATATTTAAGCATAGAATCCCTTAGAGGTATTTTATCAAACACTTAGAGTGCATCATAATAGTAACCTTCATCCAAGTATATAATCACACCTTTTTCATACATAAAAATCAATACATATAGATAGGGCATAGATAAGAAGAATCATATTTAGTAACTAGTAGGATTGCAAGATTGTAGTAGAGTGTATCTACCTTGGGGAAATCAATGAGTTTGACTCCCAATGGCTGGAACAAGCAATAACCTTGTGTTCTTGGTTGAGAATCACCAAGGGAAGTGGAAGAACCTTGATCTGCCACAAGCTTGATCAACAAGTAGTTCCTCTCCTTCTTTTCTTTCTCAAAATCTCCTAAGATAGGGCACAGAGGGTTTCTGAAACCCTAAGGCACGAACTCAGCCTATTTATAGGCAAAGGGTGATGGCCAAAGTCTTAAACACCCTTAATGAAGAAAATCTGCGTATGACCGATCGATCGGTGGTATGGACCGAGCGATCGGTGGCTTCCGGTCGATCGGTGTTATGACCGAGAGATCGGTTAAAAACACGCTCTCTGGAAATTTTTCCCATACAAAAAAGTTAACCGTGCGACAGCTATCGAGCGATCGGTGGTTGACCGATCGATCGCAGGTAATGACCGAGCGATCGGTGCTCTGTTATGTTTGGACTGTTTTGACCATATCTTTTGACTCGCTCGTCGGATTTCGGCGATTCAACTTGCGTTGGATCCGTCTTTCGAAAACGAACATTTCTGACGTTTCAGAATTTCCGATTTCTCCCTTATTTATTAATTAGACTACAAAAACGGCCAATTAACTACGAAGGTGCTATTTATTAAGGATGAAAAAGTCCGGGGTGCTACAGTTAGGCGATATTTGGGCTCGTTACTTATCACAACAACCACCCTGTAGAAGCATATAGGGTAAGCTAAATAGTGAACTGAAAATTTCTTTTCTATAAATGTTCTTCCAAGTGTTAACATAAACAATTTACTTAATAAAAATTCTAATATGTACACAAGAGTTCAACACTTGAGTTACCAACTCAAGTCTACATGAAAATCCCTAAAAGAAAGTCCCAAAATACATGTCTCTCTCACTTATCCCAATGCTAGGACCACATGTCCAACCCCTAACATTTGACTGACAATCTGAGCAACACTACTCTCCATGAACCGCCTCGATAACCATATGGTGTACCTGCTGACATCAATAGGTATGGCTGAGTATGGAATACTCAGCGAGTACAAACTACTAGCAAACAAAAGTGGTAACAAAACAATTAATAACAAAAATATGTCATGCATGGTACAGTTCATTATCACATATAATTAATCAGAGTGCGGAAGCTAACACAAATAATACTTGTACAATCTTGAACATTATACTTCAACTCATACTTTTCAATTCATGCTTTAGCCAACACATATTTTCCACTTTATGAGTATTGTGAGTTCCTTACATGTCTTATGCATCTTGTTGTTACCTTACACGACTCATGAGATTCTTTATTTCACTTGTCTTGTTTAGCTAGTACCCGAACGATGAAATGGACGGACATACTAGGGTCTTGTACGTATTGCTTGACTAACGCCCAATCTATAATGGGGCGGATTACATTAGCATCTTGTCTTGTTTTAACTAGTACTCGAACTATGAATTGGACGACATACTAGTTTCTTGTCTTGCTTTGCTAATGCCTGAACTATAATGAGATGGAATACATTTGCATCTTGTCTTGACTTGACTAGTGTCCGGACTATGGTGGAACGGAACACACTAGTCATTCACTTGTTTACTAATGCCCGGACTATGATGGAATGGAACACATTAGCATCTTGTTCTTACTTTACTAATGCCCGAACTATAATGGGACGGAACACATTAGCATCTTGTCTTGACTTGACTAGTGCTCGGACTTTGGTGGAATGGAACACACTAGTTATTCACTTGTTTACTAATGCCCGGACTATGATGAAACAGAACACATTAGCATCTTGTTCTTGCTTTACTAATGCCCAAATTATAATGGAACGGAACACATTAGCATCTTGTCTTGACTTGACTAGTGCCCAGACTATGGTGGAACGGAACACACTAGTTATTCACTTGTTTACTAATGCCCGGACTATGATGGAACGGAACACATTAGTATCTTTGACTTGTTTTCTTGTGGCCCGGGTATGACATATCTTGCGATATGTCCTACCCTTGACCGGCCCGATGTCCAGCTTTATCATTCGTTTAGAAATTCACATGTCTTATTCTTGTGGTTTCGTACATGTAAACTTATACTTTGAAAAGCTCAGTTCATTGTTTCGTAATCAGCTTTCATGTTCTCGGTGGTTCTTTTCATATACTTATACCTAGAAAACTTGATTCTTGCATGCATGTATACTTGTGTGCAACCCCTTGGTGATATCATGTTGAAGTAAAACAATAGAGCATAATCTTGCATTTCTTATATTTTCATAGACATGAAAAATTTAAGGCAACATATAGGGCAATTTATCCAATTTACTAATAATCGATAACCATGTGAGGGTTGAAGAAACATGCTTTGTATTTGATTAAAACTACCCAATGGGGGAAAAACCCTAAACCATAATGTCATATTCTTGATTGAGTTCTCATATATACATTTTATCAAACAAGTGGCGTTCAACATCTCTTCAGTCTTTAAATTGTTTTTCATAGTTTCTTTCTTACATTTCATCAAACACTTTGTGTGTTCATTATGCGTACCATTGCTCTTTCTCATTTTCCATCACACAACATCTATTACATCCACATGGCATCTATAACTAAGTTATTAATCTCATACATTCTTAGGGATAATGATAGCTTCAAGAAAAGGGAAAATACAAGATCAAACTACAATCATTTTAAGGAAAAACCTAAGTTATTACTAAGCTAACTAGGAGAGTGTACTAACCTTTGAGGGTAAAACCCCAACCTTGAAGAAGACCCCTTTGATTTGGAATTCCCAAGCTTGATAGAGGAGGATCCTTGCTTGAAGATGATCAAAACTTGAGCTCCCCTTGATTCAAACGTGATCCCTATTTATAGGCAAAAGGGTGAAAAATCCAAAAATCACGCATCAAAAAAGTTTGGGTCACACATCTACTATCGTTCATAGGCTTCCTACGATCGATCGTAGGCTTAACAGTGAGTTTACAGGGTTTCTAGGACTCTACAATCGTTCGTAGGCTTTCTATGATCGATGGAGGTTGTCCAGTGAGTTTTCAGCATTTTCAGCACTTTACGATCGTTCGTAGTTACGATCGTTCGTAGGTCATTTATGATCGATCGTAACTCTGACAGAAAGTTTCTAGATTTTTCCCGTTTTGGTATTTTGGACATAACTTTTGACTCCCTTATCGGATTTTGATGATTCAACTTGCGTTGGACTCATCTTTTGAAGGGAAAAATTTTTATATGTAATAGACAAATCCAAATTTTGACTTTTAATTATCTAAATGGGATCTAAAGCCAACTGATCCGGAAATGGATTCCAGGAACCCAGATTTTCAGCAATCCGACTTTGGAAATCTCACTTTTAACTCCATCCCAACTCAAAATCTGGAAAAGTGATCAACATCAACCTCGAATAGGGTTCTAATACCTTTCCAAAAATTCAAGAATCACTCGATTCGGGTAAGCGGTGACTAAACTAGAGCTTCATAAAGTTGAGGGCATGTTAAGACATACCCTTTTAACACTTAGAACGTTTCAAGTGCTTTCACACTCTTTTCACTCGGGTCCAACACCCTACTCACACATCATGACTCGTTACCCCATAGGTTTGTAATCCACCTAGGTAATCATTGAATTCATGACAATATGCATGAGACGCCCCAACCTCTTTATGCCTCGCGCACTAGCACTATTCACCGTGCTATTCACTTACAACCCATTAAACACTTAGGGTATTTTATACCCTTGCTTTTACCCACTTAGAGTATATTTTTACTCTCTTTTTGAGACTCAAAACTTGTACCTAAAATCCTCACTTGACTCACCATAATACCAAGACTCAATGGAAGGCTTTAGGCTTTTTACTCACACCATATAAGAATACTATTCACTAACACTATTCATAGCACAGTGAACTCGAATTCCGGGGTTCTACATCCTCCCCCCCTTATAGAAATTTCATCCTCTAAATTTAGACGATACAAAATCGAGCGGAGATACTTTCCCATACTTGACCTTGAACTCTACCCCTAGTTATACTAAAAGACATATGAACCCTTCATCAATCAACACAAGACTAGGCACTTGCTTGTTGGCAATGCACTTAGGTTTTTTGTATTACTGAACGTGCACAAAAAGCAAGAAAACCTCATAACATAATATTGTATGTTTTTACATATAGGCAATGTACTGAAACACAACATTACATCATCCCTTACCAAAAATTGTCATCCGAGCACTTCACCCTACATTTTGTGGTGCTTGAGCATCCAACCCCGGCATGGTAACTTCTACCCTAGCTCACCTAGAGAGGCGATTGTGAGAGCTACTGGGGCTTGCTTTCCCGAGGTTGAGCCGGAGGCAGACGGTGAGGACAACCTCTAATCAGGTGGCCTTGATCACCACAATGAAAACATCCGTTCTTGAGCTTCCGAAAATCCCAGTATGCTTTCTTCCGTAGTGACTATAGTGCTCACTTCCCAATGCAGAAGTTAAGGGCTGCAAGAATCGAGTGGTCTGAGTCGTAGTGAGGCTAGGGATCTGTGGTGCAAAAGGAGGCCTCTGAATTGGTGTAGACTCAGAGGCCTCATACAGGGCAATCCTGGCCCTCCTCCCAAGTGGTGCTGAGCCACTGGATGGATCTCCACACATCTCCTTTGTTTAGAAGAATTCCCTAGAATTCGACTCTGCCAACTGGGCCTTATCCACAACTTCAGCGTAGGTCTCATGCCTAAACATGGAGACTCTGTCTTTGATGTAGGCCTGCAATCTCCTCTCAAATTTTCTGGCCTTCATTGCCTCTGTTGCTATCAAATATGGAGTGAACCTCGACAATTCAAAGAACTTTGCCTCATACTCAACCACTGTCATGTTCCCTTGTTCCAAGGTAATGAACTCTAGTTCTTTCTTCTCTCTAACTCCTACCGGGAAGTATTTCTTGTATAAAATATCTAGAAACTCTTCCCAAGTCCATTCTTGACCCGCTCGAGTCAAGTCCCTCGTTCTGATGGCGGATCTCCACCAGTGATTGGCCTCACCTTCCATCATAAAGGTGGCCCATGCAACTTTCTCTACCTCCATAGGCATCAAGACGGAGAACAACTTCTCCAGCTGCCTAACCCATGATTCAGCAACCAATGGATCAATACCAACATAAAATATCAGGGGCCTCATCCTCCGAAAAGCCTCGATCCCCGTGGCATGATGTGCAAGAGTACGCACAAGTGCTGCAGTAGGAGTAGGGGTAGAGGGCTGCCTAGCTACAAGCATCGCTAGTGTCTCTGCTATGGATCCCAAGACTTGGGTGAGGTCAGGCTGCTCATCCCCCAACGGAGGAGGAGATGCTCCACCTCTCCTAGTGTGGTATCCATGACCCCGATTGCCATGTCTCATGATTTAATCCTGAGAACAATAGCAAAGCGTGAGCCTAACTTGGAAACCAACTTATCTCGATTCCAATTGCAACAATCATCTAATGATTATAAGGCACTTAATAATACATCGAGGCACACAGTAAAATAATATAAGTATAGAAAAATGTTTCCTAGCGTATGACACCAAGTTCGGTTGTGGTTCCAACCCGTTTTAGACTAGGACTAGTTTGTTAGTCTATGCCTGAGAGCGAGGACATAGCCTGAGTGTGACTTGAATTCGCGAAGCTAAGTTCTCACACTCGGTTAAGGTATTAACTAATTACTTACTCAAGACGTTAATCGTCTTGGGATTAAGATTAATTAGTAGTTTGTACAATTAGGTTATTTAAGCAACATTCTTTGAATCATTGGGTCATGTATGACACTCTTAAGGTCTACATGATGCATGCAGAATGTGTATGATGATTATGAAATATATGAAGTGAACGCTACGTATGATGCTCATGCTCAGTATGATGCTTAAGAGATGCGTGATGCTTATGCTATGTATGAAAGTGTGTGATGCTTATGAAATGCGTGATGCTTATGCCGTGTATGATGCTCATGCCGTGTATGATGCTCGTGTTATGTATGATGCTCTTATATTTTGAACCCGAACCCATCTTTGGAGTTTATAATATAATTATCATTTTGGATTGAGCATTGGGTCTAGAACGTGCTGCAGAATTAACACGCATCTGTATCTAGAATTTTGGACTGAGCACTGAATCTAGAATGAGCTGCAGATAATGCACATCTGTATCTAGAAACATGCATCAAACATCCATGAGCTTATCCAAAATTATATATGTCCATCGAGTATATAATATATTTATTATTTGGGACTGAGCACTGAGTCTAGAACATGCTGCAGAAAATGCACATCTGTATCTAGAAACGTGCATCAAACATCCATGATGTAAATATATATATATAGTCATGGGTATGCATGAACTTATATAGAATTATCGTCATACCGTGATGTGCGATTTGTGCTTATTTGTGGTACAATATACATTAAGCGTACTTTAACGGATGGAATTTCACAGGATACACATAACAACATATACATCTAAACCTATGTCCCTTGTTCCATAATGACTCTAAATCTACTAATCTAGGAAGATGAAAGAACCTCCTATAGTCTCACTCGGAAACAAATCCCTATCTAAATCTAATAACACGATGTATGACAAAGGACCTACCACCCCCTTGTCAACTAACACCTAGGCTAGACTCTAGCCTGAGTATCACTTAACTCATGAGTCTAACTAGGAATTCGTTCATAAAGCATTGGTTTTCACTTAGCATATAACATATAGTACCCACACCATATAGCAAATAACACCACATAACAATACCACACATAATAGTATAAGCATATAAAATTTTCAGCTTTCCTAGCTAAAATAGACACTAAATTCGATTGAACTCAACCTGTTATAGACAAAGACTAAGTGATTAGTCTACACTTGGAATGCAATTCCTAAGATGAACCTAATGCCTTGGTCTAATCGTGGTATCGAACTCTAAACAACCCCAGAGAACCTAATACCTAGGCTTTGATTCCACTTCTGTAACGCCCCAAAATACCCCCAAGGAGTTGGGAGATATTTGGGCTCATTACTTCTCATAATAACCATCCTGCAGAAGCATATAAGGCAAGCTAAATAGTGAACTGAAAATTTCTTTTCTGTAAATGTTCTTCCAAGTGTTAACATAAACAATTTACTTAATAAAAATTCCAATATGTACCCAAGAGTTCAACACTTAAGTTACCAACTCAAGTCTACATGAAAATCCCCAAAAGAAAGTCCCAAAATACATGTCTCTCTCACTCATCCCAACCCTAAGACCGCATTTCTAACCCCTAACATCTGACTGACAATCCAAGCAACTCCTACTCTCTATGAACCACCTAAATAACCGTATGGTGTACATGCCAACATCAATAGGTACGGCTGAGTATGGAATACTCAGCGAGTACAAACTACTAGCTAACAATAGTGGCAACAAAACAATTAAGAACAATAATATGTCATGCATGGTACAGTTCATTATCACATATACATAATCAGAGTGCGGAAGCTAATACAAATAATACTTGTACAATCTTGAACATTATACTTTAACTCATACTTTTCAATTCATGCTTTGGCCAACACATATTTTCTACTTTGTGAGTTTCTTACATGTCTTATGCATCTTGTGGTTACCTTACACGTCTCATGAGATTCTTTATTTCACTTGTCTTGTTTAGTTAGTACCCGAATTATGAAATGGACGGACATATTAGGGTCTTGTCTTGCTTGACAAATGCCCGAACTAAAATGGGACAGAACACATTAGCATCTTATCTTGTTTTAACTAGTACCCGAACTATGAATTGAACGGACATACTAGCTTCTTGTCTTGCTTTGCTAATGCCCGAACTATAATGAGACGGAACACATTAGCATCTTATCTTGACTTGACTAGTACCCGGACTATAGTGGAACGGAACACACTAGTTATTCACTTGCTTATTAATGCCCGGACCATGATGGAACGAAACACATTAGCATCTTGTTCTTGCTTTACTAATGCCCAAACTATAATGGGACATAACACATTAGCATCGTGTCTTGACTTGATTAGTGCCCGGACTATGGTGGAACGGAACACACTATTATTCACTTGTTTAGTAATGCTCGAACTATGATGGAATGGAACACATTAGTATCTTGTTCTTGCTTTACTAATGCCCGAACTATAATGGGACGGAACACATTAGCATCTTGTCTTGACTTGACTAGTGCCCGGACTATGGTGGAACGGAACACACTAGTAATTCACTTGTTTACTAATGTCCGGACTATGATGGAACGGAACACATTAGTATCCCTGACTTGTTTTCTTGTGACCCAAGTATGTCATATCTTGCGATATGTCCTACCCTTTACTGGCCCGATGTCCGGCTTTATCATTCATTTTGAAATTCACATGTCTTATTCTTGTGGTTTCTTACATGTAAACTTATACTTTGAAAAGCTCAGTTCATTGTTTCGTAATCACCTTTCATGTTCTTGCTGGTTCTTTTCATATCCTTATACTTAGAAAACTTGATTCATACATGCTTGTGTACTTGTGTGCAACCCCTTGGTGATATCATGTTGACATAAAACAATAAAGCATAATCTTGCATTTCTTATATTTTCATAGACATGGAAAATTTAAGGCAACATATAGGGCAATTTTTCCAATTTACTAATAATCGATAACCATGTGAGGGTTGAAGAAACATGCTTTGTATTTGATTAAAACTACCCAATTGAGGAAAAATCCTAAACCATAATGTCATATTCTTGATTGAGTTCTCATATATACATTTTATCAAACAAGTGTCGTTCAACATCTCTTTAGTCTTTTAATTTTTTTTTCATAGTTTCTTTCTTACATTTCATCAAACACTTTATGTGTGTTCATTATGCGTACCATTGCTCATTCCCATTTTCCATCACACAACATCTATTACATCCACATGGCATCCATAACTAAGTTATTAATCTCATACATTCTTAGGGATAATGATAGGGTTGAAGAAAAGGGAAAATACAAGATCAAACTACAATCATTTTAAGGAAAAACCTAAGTTATTACTAAGCTAACTAGGAGAGTGTACTAACCTTTGAGGGTAAAACCCCAACCTTGAAGAAGACCCCTTTGATTTGGAATTCCCAAGCTTGATAGAGGAGGATCCTTGCTTGAAGATGATCAAAACTTGAGCTCCACTTGATTCAAATCCAAATCCCTCTTTTGGATTTCTCCCTAATCTCCCTTCTCCTTTCTCCCTCTTTCTTAGGTTTAGGGTAACCCGAAAACCCCCAAATGTGATCCCTATTTATAGGCAAAGGGGTGAAAAATCCAAAAATCACGCATAAAAAAAGTTTGGGTCACGCATCTAAGATCGTTCGTAGGCTTCCTACTATCGATCGTAGGCTTAACAGTGAGTTTACAGGGTTTCTGGGACTCTACGATCGTTCATAAGCTTCCTATGATCAATATAGGTTATCCAGTGAGTTTTCAGCATTTTCAGCACTTTACGATCGTTCGTAGGTCATTTACGATCGATCGTAACTCTGATAGAAAGTTTCCAGGTTTTTCCTACTTTGGTATTTTGGCCATAACTTTTGACTCCCTTATCGAATTTTGATGATTCAACTTGAGGAACCCAGATTTTGACTTTTAATTATCTAAATGGGCCATAAATTTTGACTCCCGTTAAGCCCTTATCGAATAGACAAATCCAAATTTTGACTTTTAATTATCTAAATGGGCTCTAAAGCCAAGTAGTCCGAAAATGGATTTCAAGAACCCAGATTTTCAGCAATCCGACTTCAGAAA
Source organism: Tetracentron sinense (assembly GCA_015143295.1). Taxonomy (NCBI): domain Eukaryota; kingdom Viridiplantae; phylum Streptophyta; class Magnoliopsida; order Trochodendrales; family Trochodendraceae; genus Tetracentron; species Tetracentron sinense. Next base: position 13,147,930 of record CM026562.1, on the reverse strand, counting down.
TCCCACTTTTAACTCCACCCCAACTCAAAATCTGGAAAAGTGATCAACATCAACCTTAAAGAGGGTTCCAATATATTTCTAAAAATTCAATAATCACTCGATTCAGATAAGCGGTGACTAAACTAGAGCTTCATAAAGTTGAGGGTATGTTAAGACATACTCTTTTAACACTTAGAACGTTTCTAGTGCTTTCATACTCTTTTCACTCGGGTCCAACACCCTACTCACACCTCATGACTCGTTACCCCATAGGTTTGTAACTCACCTAGGTAATTATTGAATTCACGCCATTATGCATGACAGGCCCCGACCTCTTTATGCCTCGCGCACTAGCACTATTCACCGCGCTATTCACTTGCAACCCATTAAACACTTAGGGTATTTTATATCCTTGCTTTTACCTACTTAGAGTATATTTTTACTCTCTTTTTGAGACTCAAAACACATACCTAAAATCCTCACTTGACTCACCATAATACCAAGACTCAATGGAAGGCTTTAGGCCTTTACTCACACTATATAAGATACTATTCACTGACACTATTCATAGCACAGTGAACTTGAATTTTGGGGTTCTACAGAAGAAATGGACCATTGACTATCACCTTCCAACATTGATAGTTGAGGGATTGGATGTAATACATCATCCGGGTTTTTCAGTAACTATAATTTTCTCCATTAAACAGTGGAGGCCTAGTGGTTGACTGGTCCTCTCCTAAGCTGGTTGCAAAAATATTATTTGTCATATATATTGATATTTTCTCTAAAGTTGTTAAACCAAAATACTAGATACTTAGCTCTGATATCAATTGTTGCCCAATAAGTGGACCCTAGAGGGGGGGGGGTGATTAGGGTCAATGGTACAATAAAATTTCACCTGAGACTATTTTACGGAATTAATAAATTTAAGGCAATGCAACAAGCAATAAAAAAAATAGAGAGATAAATAGATACAAACACCGAGAGTTTTTTTCATGAGGATCAACAACTTGTCTACGTCCCCGCCTTTCAGCTCCCACTTCAAGAATTCACACGATTTTATTTCCAAATCATTTAGACTTCTTCCAGGCAAATCCTAACCTTTCCAATTTTCTTCACAAGTTGGGACACCACCTTTGATGCAAGAGAACACCTTCTCTTGTCTTCTTGAAGCTTTCCGACTTCTCAGATAAGAATACACAGATTCTTGATTTTCTTCAAAGTATGAAGTTTGATGGATTTGAATCCAAATACAAGGCTCGTTAATGAGCTAGATAAGATTGAAATAACTCTTCTAAAAATCACTCAAATGATTGGGATTTAAAAGCTCAAATAGGAGGATTTAAGGATTTGGGGATTTTCACCGTATGATTGATGAGAGTTGAATGCAATAATCAATGTAAGCATAATGGATGATCAGTGAGTGTTCATAGTTCAGAAATGAACTCAATTTATAGGGCTTGGATGATTATAGATGTTGGTGTAGCATTTAATACAGTTTTAGTCGTTGAAAAACTAGTCGTTATAAGCTTTCCGTAGGCAGACGCCGACGTTTAGCATTGAGACGTCAACGTCTGCAACACAAAATTTTTCTTTAAACATTGTTACTCTCAAATGTCAATGTTTCCTTCTCAGACGTCGACGTCTGCAAAGACAGAAAAAATTATGGGTTACTATAAACGCCAAACATCAACATTTGAAGGTCTCTTCTTCTCAGACGTCAATGTCTGCACTATAAACTCATCAAATACTTTGTTTTAAAAGACCTTTTGTAGCGCCCTAGAATTATAAATAATAAAATTAGGCATCTATTGGTCCTTAACTGGGGTTAAATATTTGAGTGCTTGTTAAATTAATAAAAAGTGGGTTTTGCTCGGGATTGAAGTGCATCGAGGAAATCTTAGTATCTTTTCTCAAAAATTGCACACAATGTACCGGTCGATTACCGAGACACACCCTTATCGTATCGGTTCTGTCAGGTATCATTTCGCGGGACAGCGAGACCATTATGTGTGATAAAATTGAGAAAAATCAGGAAATTAGTGGGTTTTACAGTTTTCTTCCTGACTAAAGTGCAGCTGTCAAAACTCAGTATTTTTTCTCAAAATTTTTACAGTAGGTGTCAGATTACCCCAAGTTCAGTCACCTGAAGTTTTGGTTCCGTTGCATATCGATTTGCGAGACCACAGGGGTCTTAAATGTAAGAAAATCGAGAAAACTAGGAAATTCTAGATTTTTTAGAATTCAGTTGGGACTCCATAATTATTGAGAATTTTAATAGAAATCCATGCGGCTGGTACCACAGTGTGTCGATCGGCCGTGAGGATGACCGTCTATCGTTTCGACAATTAATCATCTAAAACCTAGAAATGGCAGCATGTTTTGTGTCTAAAATCAGGAAATTAATAGGTTTTGCAATTTTCTTCTGGACTAAAATGCAGCTATCAAAACTCAGTATTTTTTCTGAAATTTTTACAACAGGTGTCGAACTATCCCATGCTCGGTCACCTGAAGTTTTGTTGGAATTCGACATCGTTTAGTATCGTTACATGGGCTATTTCCGTGAAAGAAATCAGAATCCAGTCAAACTTGGTCAACCAATTCAAATGGTTGCAAAGTCAAAGTTCACACCATTTTATTATGTGCACGTTGTGCATGATCCAAACCCTTTCCCTATATAAGGCTTTGCCTTAACCCAAAATTTTCATTCGGACAGTGGGTTCCCGAATTTGTAGAGAGAGAGAGAGTTTCTAGAGAGAGAAAGGGAAAAGGGAGGAGAGAGAAAAGTGGCCGCACGTTGCATGCGTGCTACCCCAAGGTTATTTGACGTGGTGATCGTATTGGCAGCGACGGATCGTCCGTGCGGACCCCTGAAATGCTAGAAAAAGGTAAAAAAACTCCCTCTTTTCTTCTCATTTTCCCCTTTTATTGCTATATTTTGGCATGGTTTCAATGTGTGGATGGATGAAAGGGTCCGAGACCCTGAAATGATCTATGGATGTGTTTGGATTGTTGTGGGAAGGGATTGAATAGGTCCGAGACCCTGAATAATGATGTGGTTTGATCAGAGTAGAGGGATGTAGCCTCAATTTTGGACTGTCCGCAGTCCAAAATTTAAACTGTATAATTTTTTGGGGTGGTTTAAAATGTCGTGAAAAAAAGGGTCTAAGACCCTGCATGTGATGGGCGACCGATCGTCGTGGCGATCGATGAGACGATCGATCGTCCCTGACAGAAAAAATTTCTGAGGCCATGCCTCGGTTTCCTTACAGATCGGTCAGCCAATTGTAACATCACAGTAGTGGGTTGTATTTCTCCTAGGCCAAGCTGTAAATAAACTAAGTAGGGCATTAAGTTAACACTTGCCCCAAGATCAAGCAAAGCTTGTTCAAAATCATGGTCCCCAATAATACAAGAAATTGTAAGGCACTTAGATCACTTACCTGTTCTGTGTTGAATTAGATCACTTACCTGTTCTGTGAGAAAAGCAGTTTTCTTCACATGGTGCTTCCTTTTGATGGTGCATAAATCTTTTAAAACTTTGGCATAAGTGGGCACTTGTTTGATAACATGCAAAAAGTGGGAGATTTATTTTCACTTGCCTAATATTTTCTAAGATTTCAGTAGGGCAATCTGATTTCTTGATGATTTTAAGGCTTGAGGAAATGGCACGGAGATAGGACTTCGAACTACCTCACTAATTTCGGGCACATTAACATCAGTATTACTCGTGTCATTGGTTTCATCCTCTAATTCTTGGGTAGAGTTAAGGATGTCTTTTGCTTTTCCACTACGAGTAGTAATGACATTAATATGCTCAAATTCTTTTTTTTCGATGGTAGAGTCTTGTACCATGTGTTGACCTTGACGGTTTTGTTGAGTTTGAGAAGGAAATCTCCCTTGCTCATTAAAACTCAAAGAATTTGTCAATTTAGATACATGACTTTTAACTTCCTTAAATTCCTCAGCCATTTGAGTGAACAATGCTTCAAATTTTTGATTGGTTTTACCTTTAACATTTATGAAAGCATGCAATGTCTCCTCAAGAGAACTCCTAGATGGTAATGATGTATTAGCTGCAGAAAATTGAGGTGTAGTGAAATTTTTAGGGGGCATCTGTTGTTGAGGGGTTTGAGAATTGTTACTCCAGCTAAAGTCAGGATGATTTTTCCAAGTTGGGTTATAAGTCTTAGAGTAAGGTGAATAGGGCTTTCTGTAATTGCCCATAGCATTACAATGTTCCTCATACACCCCCCTCATCTCTTGGATTGTTGGACACTCTTTGGTAGGATGCTCAATCTCATGGCAAACCTCACAAATCCATCTGGTCTCTCCCTGATAAACAGGGGTAGTTGCCATTTTTTATTTCATACGTAGAACCTCAACTTCTTTCGTTAAGCTCTCCAATCTAGCTTTTAGGTTATAATCTTCTCTCAGGTGAAAAACCCTCCACTAGAAGGAGTGGAGGTGGGTGCTTTAAGTAGCACTAGGTCCCGTCCAAGTATGGGCTTTTTCAGCCAACTCACTCAGGTAATCCATGGCCTCATCAGGGTCTTTTTGAAAGAAATCTCCATTGCACATCATCTCAATAAATTGGCATTCCCTAGGAGCAAGTCCTTCATAGAAGTAACTCACTAGGCATCAGCTTTCATACCCATAATGTGGGCACAAACTCAGAAGATCCTTATATCTTTCCCAGGCCTGATACAAGTTTTCGCTCTCTTTTTGAGTGAAGGTAGAAATTTGCCTCTTCAAAGCATTTGTCTTATGATTAGGGAAATATTTATGGAAGAATGCTTGAGTCATCTCTGCCCATGACCCAATCAACCTAGGCCTCAAAGAATACATCCAGCTCTTTGCTCTATCCTTCAGAGAGAATGTAAAAAAATTGAGCCTGGCAGCATCTATGGTGCCTATTTGATTGTGAAATGTAGCTACCACCTCTTCAAATTCTCTAATGTGCGCATATGAGTTTTCATTATCTAAACCATGAAAAGTGGGGAGGAGTTGAATCATCCCTGGTTTAAAATCAAAATTTTGCACATTAGGAGAAAATATAATGCAAGAAGGTGTGGCAGCCCGTGTAGGGTGTAAATGCTCATGAAGAGTTTTAACTTGATGATCCTCATGTTCACTCCTTGTGCTATGTGTAGAGTCAAGTGAAACAGAATCATGATTCTGGGGGTGTATCAAATAAATTTGTAAAGAGGGTTTCAGATTCTTCCGGTCTCTTCGCAAATCTACCTAATTCGTTCCAGTATCGATGCATGCACAAAGCAAAAATAAGAGAATCAATTAAACTACTAAATCAAAAAGGAGAAAGGAACAAGATTACCGCTTCAAGAGCAAACCTCCTCCGGAATAAATAAATAAAAAGAATATATGCCCCTTAGCTTTCGCCTTGCTCCCCGGCAACGGCGCCAAAATTTGATATCGCTCAAAGATACGCGGTACTTTGCAGTACAGTGAAGGGGGTTGTCGAACCACAGAGAGCAGTGAAGATAAGGAACAATAATGGAGAAGGGGTTTGTAGGATCTTTGGTAGAGAATGTTTAAGTAAATTGAGGAAGATATCAGTGAGAAAAAGCGCCAAGGCATCAGGTTTCCTCCCCTTAATGGTGTAATGCCAATTTGATTATCCAAAGTATAACTCAATTGAGGATTTCACATCCCAAACCCTCAATCGGAAGATTTTAGAAATTCAAATTATAATAAAAAAGTTAAAATAGATTTCTAATCAATTATTCAAAACGAATTTTAACCCAAGCTCGCACTTTATCAAAAAAACTTGAGGACGACGATATACCCGGAGGCAATACCACAGCAAAGAATAATGTCCTCTAAGATGAAGGTTCTTCATTTGAGAAATCAAGAATTATTACTCAACTACGAGAAAAGCCTAACTGAACTCGTGAAAAGGTTTAAATCCCAGAGATTCAATTGAAAGAGATCAAACAAGTAGAACAACCAACATAGAAATCATAAACGTTAAAAACACTAATTGGATTAACTCAAACTAGCATTACCTCATCAAGAGAATTCCACTCTAGCCAAGGCTAGGGTTTTAGCAATCCATACACAGAGAAAAACTAAAATAATAAGAGAAGAGAGATGATTCCCCTGGTCAGAGGTTCAATGATCTCTCTTATAAGACTTCTCTATGAGTTTAAATTAACTAAAAGGGAAGAAGAAGAATGAAACTAAGCAAAAAGGAAAACTTTCCAATACAAAATCTCGCTCAAAATAGTCAATTTGTGGCCAAAAATGCTAGTCCCGCAACCACCGATCGATCGGGCAACGGTGCCGATCGATCGGGCCTTCAATCGCAAAAATCCAGAAAAATCACCGCCTTCAGATCAATCAACGATTCTGGCCGATCGATCGGCACTCCGATTGATCGCCCAGATCGCCGTTTCGCCACTTTGCCTATTTTTTCATCTTTTTAACTCTTTTCTTTTTGTTGATTTCCACGAGACTTCTTTACTCGAATTCCCTACATAAAATATCATAGAAAATGATTAGAATTTGCAATCAACAAATAGGGAAACAAGTTTAGAATGTAGGTGATCGTCAATTAAATAAACCTCGTAGTAGCTACAATTCCGTAGAATAGTGACTAGTATGGGGCGTTGAACCACAGAGGACTGCGCTGGTTTCGTTACCTTTCTCTCAAGATTATTTCTAAGTCAATGGGTAACACGAATGATTGATTTGATTGATTGATTTTTAACCTAAGAGTGAAAATTAAACTAACAGATTCTATTTTAACTAATTAAACTACGAGTTTTTGATGAAATATCAGTGAGAAAAGATCTAGGGTATTCGAATCCACCACTAGCTTCATAACTGGTCCCTAATGCAAATATTCAAGTCCATCACAATGTAAACAACAAGGATGAGAGTGACTACAAGACTCCACTCATCTATCTAGAATGATTCAAGGGAGTAGACCTTAGGCATATCCTATCTTCGGTTAACACGAGTGATACACACTAAACTAGGGTTGTGAAATCACTCGTCTTCCCTTAGCATAAAATATCCTATGATTTAATTCCTCGACAGTAAAAACCATTGCATGAAATCCACATTAATAATCACAGAAAATCAAGATGGATGATTTCAATTTCAATATAATAAAACCTAAGATAAGGATAGAATCACACTGAAATCGAATATAATCAATAAACTCTGGTTATGAATAACCCTCTTATTATGCAATCATTGTTCACAATTGAATAAACTAAAATAAAGTACAAAGAGATACAGTTACTTGGCTAGGGTTTCATCTAAACCCTAGAAAAATGAATTAGTTCATAGCGAGAGTAATGAACACCGCTTTCGACGAAGAACACGAAGAACGCGAGCAATCCATTCTCTAACCTCCACAGATCTCCAGAGTCTTCTCTCTTTCAAATCTCAAAATTCAGAAAATTTTGCATGGAACGATGTTTTTCTTTTTATAGAGAGAGAATCCCCATGAATTGTAGCATTAGAAACATCCAAAATAAGCTCAAAAATCCCTTTTTCACACTTTCTAACATCACCAAAACGGCGTCCACCGATCTATCGGCCAAGAGGCACCGATCGATCGGTGGTTAAAGAACTCCCAAAATGGCGTCCGCCGATTGATCAGCCAAAATTGCTCTGATCGATCAATGGTTATAGAATTTATACAAACTTCCTTGATAGAAGTTGTAGAGCTTTTCGAGCCGGTTGTTTTGATATATTATGGGCCTAAATCGGAGCTACGGTTAAGGAGTTATGCCCCGAACACTGAATAAGGGTTGATTTTGCATTTCTACTTCTCTTTAGCTCGGATCTTTGCTCGGTAGCGATTCACAAAGACTTTAAAGCTTGTAAATGATTTTTTTTGTCTTCTTTTCCTCACATGAACCTGAAAACAATAAATACACTCAAGTGAAGTATTGTAATGGATAAATGGGCTCAAAGGGATTAACAACTGAAGTTTAAGGTGCATAAATGTGTAACGATTAGCACGGATCAGTAGGCTTTAAATCAAGGATTCAGACTAAAAGTGTCTCTAAAGGGTTACAAAATAACTGGTTTTGAGTGTACTTTTGCACACTCATCAGTCTCTCCATCAAAAGGTGTCGTACGTTTTGGGAAGCGGAGTAAATTAAGTCTGCGATTTATCGGGCCTTTTGAAATTTTGGCCTAAATAGGCAGTGTAGCCTACCATCTGGCACTACCACCAGAGTTGGATATGTTCACAATGTATTTCATATATCCATGTTAAGGAAATATGTTCCTGATCCTTCGCATGTAATTCGTCATTAACCAATTCAAGTTCGAGAAGACTTAACTTTTGAGGAAACACCAGTGCAAATCTTAGACCACAAGGAACAAGTGTTGTGGACTAAAACAATCAAGCTGGTTAAGGTTTTGTGGCAACATCATAGCATAGAAGAATCCACCTGGGAGGTTGAGGACGTGATGCGAGATAGCCATCCTCAGTTGTTTGAGGATTTATTTGTGTTGTAAATCTTGAAAACTGATGTGGCAAATTTCGAGGATGAAATTTTTGTAAGGAGGGGAGATTGTAGCACCCCAGAATTATAAATAATAAAATTATATGTTTATTGGTATTTAACTGGGGTTAAATATTTGAGTGTTTGTTAAATTAATAAAAAGTGGGTTTTGCTCGGGATTGAAGTGCACCGAGGAAATCTTAGTATCTTTTCTCAAAAATTCCACAAAGTGTGCCGATCGACTGCCGGGACACACCCCTATTGTATCAGCTCCATCAAGTATCATTTCATGGGATCGCGGGGCCACTATGTGTGATAAAATTGAGAAAAACCAGGAAATTAGTGGGTTTTACATTTTTCTTTCGGACTAAAGTGCAGCTGTTAAAACTTAGTATCTTTCCCCAAAATTTTTACAGTAGGTGTCAGACTACCCCAAGTTCGGTCACCTGAGATTTCAGTTCCGTTATGTATCGATTCGTGAGACCGTAGGGGTCTTAAATGTAAGAAAATCGAGAAAATCAGAAAATTCCAAATTTTTCAGAATTCAGTTGGGACTCCATAATTGTTGGGAATTCTAATAGAAATCTGTGGCTGGTGCTATAGCATGCCAGTCAGCCGTGAGGATGATTGTCTATCATTTCGGAAGTTAATTATCTCAAACGAAGAAACGGCAACATGTTTTGTGTCTAAAATCAGGAAATTAGAGGGTTTTGCAATTTACTTCTGGACAAAAGTGTAGCTGTCAAAACTCAGTATTTTTTCCTGAAATTTTTACAACAGGTGTCGAACTACCCCATGGTTAGTCACCTAAAGTTTCGTTGGAATCGGACATCGGTTAGTATAATTACGCTGGCCATTTCCGTGAAACAAATCAGAATCCAGTCAAACTTGGTCAACCAAGTCAAATGGTTGAAAAGTCAAAGTTCACACCATTTTCTTATGTGCACGTTGTGCATGATCCAAACCCTTTCCCTATATAAGGCTTTGCCTTAACCCAAATTTCTCATTCGAACAGTGGGTTCCCGAATTTTTAGAGAGAGAGAGAGTTTCTAGAGAGAGAAAGGGAAAAAGGAGGAAAGAGAAAAGTGGCCAAGCATTGCATGCGTGCTACCCCAAGGTTATTTGACGTGATGATCGCATTGGCGGTGACGGATCGTCCGTACGGACCCCTGAAACACTAGAAAAAGGTTTTAAAAACCCCTCTTTTCTTCTCATTTTCCCCTTTTTTTGCTATATTTTGGCTTGGTTTGAATGTGTGGATGGATGAAAGGGTCCGAGACCCTGAAATGATCTATGGATGTATTTGGATTGTTGTGGGAAGGGATTAAATGGGTCTGAGACCCTGAAAAATGATGTGTGAATGAATGTGAGAAGGGATTTGATCAGAGCAAAAGGATGTAGCCTCGGTTTTGGACTGTCCGCAATTCAAAATTTAGATTGTATAATTTTTTGGCGTGGTTTGAAATGTCGTGAAAAAAAAAAGGTCCAAGACCCTGCATGTGATGGGTGACCGATGTATGGGACGATCAATCGTCCCTGACCGAAAAAAAATTCTGAGGCCATGGTGGGCTTCCCTATGTGCTTGGTGGTCATCCTTGGATGACAAATGATATGTGTTGTATTTTTTTAGGCAATGGAAGTGTCCATTGGCCTGGGTGCACTCCCTATCGGAGTAGTATACTTGTGGATTTGGTATACGGGCGTGATGCCCAAGTGTGTCGGTTATCCAAGCAGGGCTTGGGATAATCGGAGTTGTTCGTGGTTAGGAAACCTAACCTGTGGTTATCTGGAGTCGTGGTTCCTCCTTGTCTAGGTCCAGGATGGCGGCATTGGATGTCGTAGGTTCCCTGGGACTGATAGATGGGAGATGTCGGTCTGTTTGTCTAGGTCTTCTGTGGTTCCTCTTGGACTAGGTCAAGAGTGGCAGCATTGGATGTCGTGGTTCCTCTGGGACTGGTAGTCAAGAGATGTTGGAGTCCTACGGAGTCAGTGGCTGAGCATCCGATGGTGTATAGTCCGGGGTTCCTCTCTGGATGGGTCAGAAGAGGGCTACAGTCGGGTTTATCGGGGTTACCTTCATGGTGGGATGTCTAGGAGTGTTGGCATTGGATGTCATGGTTCCTCCGTAAGACTAGCCAGAAGAGGCCGATAGGCAAGTTGGCTGCGGGTTCCTTCTGGACTGATATCCAGCTGAGATGGCGGCGAATACACGAGATGTGGTCGGCCAATGGATTTGAGGAGTTTGTTCTTGTTGAGCAGGTGCCCGTGTGGTATGAAATCTTTGGCTTCGCAATTTGTTGAACCGTGGTGCTCATGTTTCAAAATAGTCAGTCGAGCTGGAGTGCTCAGGTTGGTATTGAATCTTCGGATTCAGGGTTGTACGAGCAGGTGTGCTCAAATTGTAGTGAATCTTCGGATTCTAAGTTGGTATTTGGGGCAGAGTACCCAAAGTTCAGTCTTGATCCGGTATATATTACCTGGGATTGTGTAATTGAGTCTAAAGGACTCAAGTGATGATTGATGATTGGACAAGGGTCCAAGTATGTATAGTGCAAATAAAATTGTGCATAGGCCTACGGCCAATTAATAGAGTCGAAGGACTTGAAGAATAACTTGATTGTTGTGTAGAAATGTTAAAATGAAGTCATAACTAGATATCTTCGAGATTGGGAATCTCGTGTTGGATAAAATAGCCCTGTGTGATCGTGTGCCACATTATAACTTAGATATATTATTATATTGTATCATAACATTGGATTTGTACTATTATGTTGTTATTGATGCATGCTAATTCATGGAAAATAGTATGGAAAGACTGTGGTTTTTATTGGGCTTCATAGCTCACTGACGTTTTATATCAACAGATACAAGAACTGCTGAGTAGTAGGTGTGGATTCTGCACCTTGGACCTTTTTGGATTTTGATAGAGACTACCCGGCGCATTAGTGGCGCCTACGTTTTGTAAACATACATAAATGTTTAATACAAGTATTTGTTTTGTGGTGATGGCTATTGTGATGACCAGTGATGATTTGCCTCATTAGGGGCAAAGTTCGAAAATTCCCATAATTTTCTCAGGCAAAGTCTTCCGCTGCATTGGTATGAACGACCGGGCGCGCGTCTCGGAACACGATTCCCTAAGACGCGGGTTCAGGGCGTCACACCTTTAACATGGGAATGAATTCATAGGCCTTTGGGTTTTTCTTTATCATGTTTTTTGTCAACTTTTAAGATATCCTAGGGCCTTGAATTGTTCTTGAATTAAGTTAAGGTTTCCTAAGATCAATCTAGGCTTTTGAGCTTTTTAACTGTCAACCAAAAGAAGACTTTATACATAAGTCCTAGACTCTCAAAATAAAACAATAAAGCTTTCTTGAGTCTTCACTTTCCTTGTCTTGATCTTGAATGATTTTCTTCTTTGGCTTCATGATCCAACTTGAACATTTTGGTGACTTCATGAATCTTCTTTTGAGTTCAATTAGCAATTTAGCTCTTGTAGCCTTTTGTCTTGATTTTTTTTTCATCAAATGATCTTGGCTTTTATTTAAGCTATCTCTTTGACATGTTGAATCTTTCTTAAGAGATGGACTAATGTTCCTTAAATCTAAAATTGACATACACTTGGTAGAACAATTAGTACTAAAATACTCATTGCATTATGTGTCATAATCAAAATTATTAGGGGTACACAGGGATGTAACCTTTAGGCTAACACACTGTTTATTTTTTGGAGACCCTAATAGAAGTTCAAGCTGTTGTGGCTGTCCACAAGACTTGCGAGTACATGGTGACTTAATGAGTAGGAGGACCGAGTATTAAATGATCATTGTGTCGAGTCTAAAGGAGTTAGGTTCGATTCTTGTAAGTTTCTATTAACTATGTCATAGTAATATCTCTTTGACTAAACTAGGTCCCGTGGTTTTTCCCGAAAAGGTTTCCATATAAAAATCTCGTGTTATGATTTGCTTGAAATTGTTCATTTAATTCGGCCCATATAATTACAAAAATTAAAATTGGTCGACATCCCTAGGGTACCTATTCACCCCCTTTTTAGGTCTTAGGAATCATATATCAGGGATACACATGAACTCACAATTCCAAAATTTAGCATACAACTGCTGCTCTCGCAAGGTCTGAAGTGCAATACGAAGATGTCGCTCATGCTCTTCTTGTCGCGACCCAAAATACCCCTAGGAGTTAGGGATACTTTGGCTCGTGATGTGCCATATCCAATATCAAACATCTTGTAAAAATATTCAAGGCATGACATAAAAGAATCATAAAATAATGCGGAAGCTTAATCAAAGTGCGGAAGCGTAACCCAAAATTTTCTTTTCTATATATAATCTGAATTCCAAGTTTGTACATACATAACCAAAGTAAAGGTGGACATGCCCACCTATCAAAATACAAAATAAATCTCACTATCACTCCTCTCAACAATAGTCTAGATAGGGTCACCTATCTAGATCTCTATCCTCCTGTGACTGCATCGAGATAGGCGGATCCCTTTCTTCCTCGTACTCTTCTTCAACCCATGGCTCCTGGTTGGGGATGTTGAACTGACCTGCCGACATAAAATGTACGGCTGAGCATAAAATACTCAGCGAGCACAGACTACTAGCTAACAGTGCTATAATAACAAGAATATTACATAAAAGTGCGTAAAGGAATACAATCACAAAATTCATGCTTAAAACCCGTCGTGGAAACCTTTCAGAAAAACTTATCTTTTCATGGAAATCAAACTACCTTGTACATGCTTATGAGTTCTTATGAATGCTTATGAGGCTCATGAGTTTTTATGAGTTTCTTATGAGCTTTCGAGTTCTTTCGACCTTTCTTGTGAGCATCGAGTCCTTGTGAGCTTCTTGTGAGCTTTCTTGTAAGCATCGAGTTCCTTATGAGCTTATGATCCTTGGAGACATATGCACGATCTTAGACTTATGCAATTCTTATGAGTTTTTGAAAGCCTTGCGAGACTTATGATTCTTGGAGTTTATGCAAAATCTTAGACTTGATCCTTGTGAGCATGAAGTAACCGATCTTAGAATTACCAACCCAAGTTTGGCTTTGCCAATGCTTATGCTTCTTTCTTATGAATTGCCTTTGAAAACTGTTCTTATGATTCTTGAAATATATGCTTATGAGAAAACTTCAGTCATATAAAATTTATCGTGCGTGGTGTGCTTGTAAGCATCATCATGTATATATATTGAAAGCCTTAACAATTCATACGAGTTCATACAAGGCATAATAACCTCATAGTATACTTGAACCATTTGAAAAACATAGAACATTTCCATTCATGGCATTACATCACAAGATCGTAGCTTTAAGCCTGTCACGTCCACATCATACCCACATTACATTTCCTTTGGAGATAATGATCCTAAAATATATTTATCATTGACTTGGAGGAAAATACCCAATTTAGAACCCTTATTTGAGCAACTTCATACTTAGAATCATAGTTAGTTGTAGGAAAATCCCAACCCTATACAAGCATACTTATAATTATTCTTTTATTGAAAACCCCCAAATGTTAACAACCCTTAATTTCCACATTGAATCAAACTAAAGTCATTTGGTAAAGAGTATTAGAAAATCCTATTCAAACTCATACATTCATTCTTCATTTACTATTTGTATCATAGTAAAGCTAGGTAGTGGTTGTTTTAACCTTGCAAGGATTAAATCTTAGCTTGGAAGGATGATTGAACACGAGCTTGAGCTTGGAAATGAAGATCCACACTCGAGGAAGAAGATTCAAGATTGTAGAAGCTTTGAGAAGTGAGGATTTGAGCTCCTCCTTGGTCTCCAACAAAATTTCTCTTTGGAAACCTAGGTTTCCTTCTTTTTCTCTCAAAAAGTCCCTCTCTAAGTGTTAGAAACCTTGGACCCCTGAAAATTGGGTATATATAGTGTTAGGTTAGTGAAAAACCTTTAAAAAAACGTGTATGTGCGATCTCGCTAGAGCGGGCTGCTCCCTAGACTCAAAAACGCAGTTTTGGTCGAGTTCACTCGAGTGGGCTTGGATCTCACTCGAGTGGGTTTTTCTGCAAAAATGTGCTTCGGTATTTTGGCCATAACTTTTGAATATCTTATCAGATTTTGACGATTCAACTTGCGTTAGACTTGTATTTCAAAGGAGAAAAATTTTGTGTCTAATAGACAAATCCTAATTTTGAGTTTTTAATTACCTAAATGGGTTCTAAAGCCAACTAGTCTGAAAATGGATTTCAGCAGCCCAGATTTTTCGCAATCCGACTTCGGAAATCCAACTTTTAACTCAACCCCGACCCAAAATCTGGAAAAGTGATCAACATGAACCTTAAAGAGGGTTCCAATAAATTTCCAAAAATTTAAGAATCGCTCGATTCCGATCAGCGGTGAGAGAACTAGAGCTACTTAAAGTTGAGAGTATGCTAAAGCATAACCCTTGTTGATACTTAAGAGTATTCTATACTCTTACTTCCTTAATCCCAAACACCCATATTCTTAAAAAGGTATTCTTAAATATTTACTACATGTCATCAAACATCATACACCTGAAATATATCAACCAAGGTTCTCATTAGCTTGATAACCATTTAAAACCTTACAATAGGCTATAAGCCTTAGACAATATTCATAGCACTATTCGACACACCAAACAATCAAGATCCGGGGTTCTACACTTCTCCAGTCTTGAAATAAATTAAGATTTCATCCAAAAATACTATGACAAATGGATCTAAGAATGGTATGAACACTTGGTTTATTAAATCCATGAATGCGGCTGGTGTATTAGTTAGCCCAAAAGGCGTAACCAAGAACTCATAGTGCCCATATCGACTCCGAAAGGCGGTCTTAGAAATATCTTCATCCCTCACACTCAACTGGTGATAACCTGATCTCAAGTCAATCTTGGAGAATAATTGCGTTCCTCGAAGCTGATCAAACAAATCATCAATCCTAGGCAATGACTACTTGTTCTTGATGGTCACTTTATTCAATTGCCAAAAATCGATACATAATCACATTGATTCGTCTTTCTTGGTGAACAAAACAGGCATGCCCCAAAAACTCCTGGATCTGCCCTTTCAACTCCTTCAATTCCACCGGTGTCATCATATAAGGTGTCTTCAATATTGGTGAGGTACTTGGTACTACATCAGTATTGAAATCCACTACCCTCCTCGAATGCAACCCCGATATCTCTTGAAATACATCTACATAATCAGAGACAACAAATATTTTCTCTAACTCAATACCCTAGTGCAAAATCTCAATGTGAGAGAGGAATCCTCTAGTCAACACCAC
Organism: Tetracentron sinense; assembly: GCA_015143295.1. Classification (NCBI taxonomy): domain Eukaryota; kingdom Viridiplantae; phylum Streptophyta; class Magnoliopsida; order Trochodendrales; family Trochodendraceae; genus Tetracentron; species Tetracentron sinense. The sequence goes on along the minus strand of CM026562.1, from coordinate 13,132,157 downwards.
CTCCGAGAGACTACTCCGAAGAGAATGGTAACTCACTAGGATAAAAAAGACCACTGTTTTTGAAAACAAACTAACTTAGATGAAAGGCGACTAACCAATTCATATCTAAGATAACATTGAATTCTCACATCTCGAGTACCACTAAATCGGCTAGCAACACTCTCTTTACAAACTTGATTGGACAATGTTACAAATAAAGTCTAGAATAGCTGACTCTCCTAACGGTGTCACAACCGACAAAGCTACTTGTAAGGTTTTTGGCACGAAACCCAATGCATTCATAAATATTACTGAAATAAAAGAATACGTAGCTCCCAAATCAAATAATACTCTACCAATGCTACGATAAACAAAGAGTGTACCTTCCACCACCGAATCTGATGCATCTGCATCCTTTTGCATCACTACACATATCCTAGCCTGATTTAGAGCCTAACCCTACGGCTGATCAGTCTTCTTGGGCTTAGAACAATTTCTTACAAAGTGTCCCCCTCCTTGCAGTTGTAGCATATGTCACGACCAAAAATCCCACCTAGGAGAAATGAGGGACTTTGGGCTCGTGGCAACAACTACAACCATCCTGCAAGAGCTTAATATGGCACAGTAAATGTGATGTAATTAAAAATTTTCATATTGTGAAGTGTATTCCAAGCTGTACACCCCGAATAACAAAACCAAAGTAAGAGCAAATAGGCTCGCTCATCAAATAATATACAGTTTCCCTCCCTCAGAACTCTCAAAATAATCGGAGAGTAGGGCCACCTATCCATTGCCCCATCATCCTAGTGATGTCCATTGGGTGGCTCCCCGCTCGTAGTACTCCCCCCTTCTATCCATGGTTCAAGAGCATGCTCAACAGTAGTACCTGCGGAAATACTGTTCGGCTGAGTATTGAATACTCAGTGTCTAACAAATGACAAAGTACGCAAGTCATAGACATTAATAGTAGATGCTTTCAAGTCAAAGCAAAGCGATAAACAAAAAACAAAGAGCCAAACAAGCGTACGTCAATTTAGAGTGCAAGAACCACACTACTTTTCAAAAACCGGATATGTGCAATCTTTAAAAACTACTCCACCACAAGGCTTTAGAGCATGACTTTAACATTCTTCCAAGTGTTAATCCCGAAAACCTCGAGTTCAATATTTCAAAAGTGATTACCTTATAGATAACTTAGAGACGAGTTCAATAACTTTTCAAAAGGATTCCCTTCTCGGAACATCTTAGAGGACAAGTTCAATACTTTTCAAGTGATTCCCTCTCGAAACACCCTTAGAGATGAGTTCAATACTATTCAAGCAAGGATTTGAGCAAGATCTTGAGTAATATTTACAAGGACAGAGATATAATACCCTTGAAATCCATATAGACTTGAGACTAAAAACCTTTTTAGTAAAACATCAGTTTCCTTTTTAAATTCATACAAAAATCAAGCGAGCAAAACAACAAGAAAAATTAAACTCCCAATCTAGAATTTCTGGTTTTACCAAAAATCACGAACAACATCCGAAGAAAAACAACTCTTATTAAGGAACATACGAAACCAGATATAGAGTGTATCTACCTTAAAGGAAGCTTTTACACTATATGAAGGAGAACAGCTTGAGAAGCTTGAGAAGCTGGAACCAAAAGCCCTTCTTAAAAGACACGAACAGAATTCCCTTGGAGACTTCCAAGCTAAGATCAATTGGAATGAAATCCCAGCTGTAGAGCACCAAGAGAGTGAAGAGAGCACCTCTCCTTGGCTAGAAACACAAACTCAGAACACTTTGAAGCGCAAAGTGAAGAACAGTAGCTTTCTTCAAAATCCCAAAATCTTAAGCTTAAAGGTTGGTAAACCCTAAGGATGAAATCCTTCTCTATATAGGCTAAGGGTTTCTAAAATCTTTGAAAATATCCCCAAGGTTTGTTTCGTACACTTCAGGACAAATGGCGTTTTGGTCTTTAAGACGTCGACGTTTGAGAAATCCAAAGCCAGACGTCGGAGTTGAGACTTCGAAACTCAATTTCGATTTGCCTTGTGCAACGTAGACGTCTGCAATTCACCAGTTCTAGACGTTGACGTATGGAACTCTATTTTCCTTTTTTTGTTTGGATTATACTTGTTAATTTTACCCTCTTACACGTACACTAATACTTATTTTACGTTAAAAATTTAATGTAATGTTTTTAACTATTAACTTAATTTGTAAATTAAATAAGAAAGTACCCCCCATTGGAATCAATAAAAATCCATTCCTTATAAATCAAAAATCTGATTTCCAGTTTTAGGCTAAAACCGATAAATTCGGGTTGTCGTAAAATTTTCAATAGCCGGAGAAGCTTCTAAACTACAAATAAAATCCCATAAAATCACACATGCATATAATAACTATAAACAAACTATCGGGAAATTATCTCAAAATTCGAAAAGTGACATTCATCGTAATATTCACTCACTCTCACAACACTATTCCGGCTATGAAAGCGAGATCGGGTTCGACAACATCACCGTGAATCCTTGGCCATGCACGCTTCCTTGGTGCCTGCAGGAACCATGGCAGAAGACTCAATTGAGCAGCCTTCCGCGGACGCTTACACTGCTGATGTTGTGCGAACCTTAGATGACCCTTCTGGCCTGTTGAAGCACGAATTGTCTTGCCTTCTGCTCAGTCCTTGCTCTTTGCCCATTAGAAGTCGAGGGTCCTGCTAAATTTAATAGGCTCGTCACCGCTGT